>VXAB01007198.1:0-232660 GCA_013399175.1 Odontophorus gujanensis | reverse complement strand
TTTTGTCCTTTCAACTTAGCCACATCCCAACTGTTTGCTTCATTTTGGCCATCTAATATTCACTGAATATCTAATTCACTTAAATTTAGGCAGAATAATCACACTACTGCAAAAATGGTCTATAATGTCAGGAGCAATAGGGTCTAATCCTATCACATCAGTACTCATGATTGTAATAGTCCTCCTTTTGTTTAGGTTGATCCCTAGGTTAATATCATGATGTTGAATATCAATAATATAACAGAAATCATGAAAACATGACAGTTAATAATTACCAAAGATGAAGATATAAATCACCGTTTGTGTCTGGGCAGATAACAGCCTTGGTGGTGAGTTGTGATGCACCTCTTTCTTGAACAGGATCAGAATGTTTTCCATTTGAGGTGGATCTCACTACTTTGGCAATGCTTAAGAATCTAGAGGCAATTGAAAGATGAGAGCTAAGGTTGCTGAACAAGATGGGGGTGGCTCCTGCCAAGAAAGATCATAGAATAGTTTGGGTTGGAAGGTACCTTTAAGATCATCTAGTTCCAAACCCTCTGTTATAGGCTGGAACATCTCACTCTAGACCAGGTTGCTCAAAGTCCCATCCAGCCTCATCTTGAATGCCTCCAAGGAGGGGGTACCTACAACCGTGCTGGGCAACACGTTCCAGGGTCTCACCACCCTCACAGTAAAGAATTTCTTCCTAATTTCTAGTCTAAATCTACCCTCTTACAGTTTAAAACCATTTACTCTTTTTCTGTCATGACATGCTCTTACAAAAAGTCCCTCCTCAGCTTTCCTGTTGTCCCCCTTCTGCTCCTTGGAAGGCTGCTATGAGGTCTTCTCAGAGCCTTCTCTTCTCCAGGCTGAAGAGACCCAACTCTCTCAGTCTGTCCTTGTAGGGAAGGTGCTCTAGCCCTCCAGTTACCTTTGTAATCCACTTGTGGACCTGCTCCAACAGCTCTATGTCCTTCTTCTGTTGGGGGTCCCAGAACTGGATGCAGTACTCTAGGTGGTGACACAGGAGAGCAGAGTAGAGGGGGAGAATCACCTCCCTCAGACTGCTGGTCACACTTCACTTGAACCCAGGATACAGTTGGCCTTCAAGTCTGCAAGCACAGATGAGTAGATGTGCATCCATTCTTGGGGGTGTTCAGAAATATATGGAGACTGTGGTTATGCCAGTAACTAAATTCTTTACAGAGACAGATTTTAGAACTTTGGCATGCTTCTTTGACATGGCTTGTTCTATTCATTATGGGTCAGCTGTATGTACAATATGCAAATCTTGATTCCCTGATTACCCTGTACCTTGATGTCTAGTTCTAGTTCTGCATCATCCTCTGTGTGCTGCAAAGACTTCCTGCAAAGCTATGTCTCTCTACTTTTGAAGGAGTATGTGGTATTTGATGCACAACCTGGAAAATCTCATACTATGCAGGATGCTTAAGTCTAGTGTCGGCAGGTGGATCTTGAGAGTCTTTGGCCTGTATACTATGAATCCACAGTTTAACACCATGTTGATCCAGCCTGTAAGCCATCTCATGCCAACAATGAAACTGCAGTGAAATTACTTTTAAAAAGGAACAAAATGGTCAGGTTATCTCAACTGCAATTCTGCTCCTTTTAATTTAACCTGCTATGGCCTCAGGAGAGAAAAAAAAGGAACAGGAGAGTTAAGTCCAATGTTGGTAGAAGGACATGCTCTAAAAGCCTGATTATCCAGATGGAACAGATAAATCTGTTACTCTTTCTCTAAATATCAACACTGCATAATTAGCAGCTGCTAAAATAATGGAAGCCAATTGAAGAAAAACATGGCATGTTCTACATTCATTTATTAAATACCTTATGTTTCCAAACACAGCTTTCTATATTTGCTGCAAAACTACATAGCTGCTACACAACTGAGCAAAGATGACAGCTCTGAAATGAGCTATTACTATTTCCATCAGGAAGATATGGGGAACTAGTCTATGTCTTTGAGGCAAAAATATATATTCATCAAATGGAAAATCTTTAAAAGCAGCACTATCTAAGATATCAGCATCTCGTCTCCCTTGGAGACAGCTAAACCCCACATTTATCTAAATTATCTTCGTAATATGACAGAGTGATTGCTCACTAATGGTCAGTAACAGTTTTCTTTGTCATTTTCCTAGTCATTACCTCCTCAGAATGAACTCCAGAATAAACTGCTGATGCATCGTGACTGGAATATAAAGCATGCTGTTACAACAGAGACAATTTCTGTTAAACTCACAAACCTGTACATTGGACTTCTGACATATTCATTTATGAGAAATAATACCCCTCTATTACAAACCATGATGAACTTTGATATATTTTATGCTTAAAAATGTAGCAAAGCAATATTTATTCTGCGCAGATGTCTTTGGTATTCTTCCTTTTCTCCCCACTACTACTATTGAGGAGCTGCACTCAACGCAAGGCAAAGAGAACTGTTCAAAGAAGACTACTTCTGTAGACAGTGCATTTCATGGACCATTCAGCTGCATGTTTTAATTTGGATGTTTAAATCTATTTGCCCTTTTTCAGGAGCTGGAAAGAGTCACTGATTACACAGTCAGCCTGAATCTCATTTTCCCCGCTGAGCCTGAGAAAAGCCCTCACAGAGGGCTTACTCATGACAGCTGCTTACTGACTCCTTTTGGTCCTCTTAAAAAGCAGAGATTTTCAGTACTCACTTCCGTTGTCTTTATTTCTAATTAAAAAGGGCTGAAATCCATGCAGAGAAGGGGGAAATGAAAAACTCCAGCAAAAGTAGCAAAGGAGCTGACATGTTGATGGTGAAAAACTGCCTAAAAAACATAAGGCTAAGAAACAGGGTATAACTAATTGTGTCCTGGTGCCCATTGACAGTGTCTTCTCCAGGGTCACATCAGACTGATGCAAACTCCTCCCCTGAGAGAATAGGCTGAGAGCTGTGGCTGTGCAGCCCAGAGAAGGCTCTGGGGAGACCTGAGAGTGGCCTTTCAGTACCTACGGGGGGGCTGTAAGAAAGAATGGGACAGACTCTTTAGCAGGGTCTGTTGTGATATGACAAGGGGAAATTGTTTCAGTCTTAAATAGGGGAGGTTTAGATTGGATATAAATAAAGTGTTTTGTCTTGTTTTGTTTTGCAATAAGGATACTGAGGCACTAGAACAGGTTGCTCAGAGAGGTGGTGGCTTCCTTGACGCTGGAGACCTTCATGGTCAGGCCAGACAGGGCTCTGAGCACACTGATCTAGCTGTAGGTGTCTGTTCATTGCTGTGGAGCTGTACTTTTAAGTGACCCTCCCAACTCAAACTATTCTATGATTCTAGGGGAGTAGTACAGTCTAACTCCGAAGAAAGAGGGGCCTGCCTGAAAAGGCTGATATTTCTAAGTCATCAGAACAAAAGGACTGGAAGAATTAGATCAAATTTCTATTTTTCTTAAAGTGGACCACTAAACCATGTATTTTCACCTGGCCAAGGTTTTGGCTTGCTTGTGGCATTGGAAGGATGCAGGAAGTTTGTTGACAGCAGCTTTCAGGCAGAACATTCCAAGTAATACAGCTATATTCTTCCATTTTTATAAGGAGAGAAAAAGACAGAGCTGAATTTTGACCACAATTAGAGTTTTTGAGTCCAAATTTCCTTATATTTACTGCCTTTCCTGAAACACAATGTTAAAGATTTGCATATTTATGTACATGAACACAGTAGACCTCCTTGGCAGGAAATGTGTTTACCTGAGAAGACAATGAAGAACTGGCACAGAAATGAAATATTTTTTCCAGCCAAAATGTTGGTGCATCATGGCTTGTCATGTCTATTCAAATTCTCTTCTCTTATTTTCAAAAAGCCACCTACCATCTGAGTGTGATCAGCCTCCTTAAGGGCTAAGAAACAAAACAGTGCATCTGTTCCATACACTGAATGGTGCAGGAGGCGAGGGTTGGTAAATCCTCCCAGACCACATGGGTCCTAGCCCATGAGGTGAGGGAGTTAAGCTTTCAGTATTTATAGTAAGGATCCCCACTACATCCATGCTTCAGCATGGACTTAATCTATCTATCTACTATTTTGAAAATAGATTAATTTCTAAATTTTCTAGAAGCAGAGTAAGAAACACACCAGGAATATGTTAACCCAAGACAGATGAAAGCTCATATCAGCTCACTATTGCATCCTCAGTGCCCAGCATTCTGTGGGCATCTACATTTGGCATCTAGTGGCAGCAAATGAATTCCAAAGTTAAATTATGCCTTTTGTGTCAAATTGCTTCATTCTTTCAGACTTCCTTGAAATGTCGTTTAATGCCCTTTAGTTGCTGCATGGTGAGAAACCATCTGCAATGTTTCACCTTCTCTATGCTTCTCTATAATACAGTCTATTTTCTCTCTCCCAAGTCAAGATTTCTAACCTGATATTGTATGGAATGTATTCCCTTAGACAAGATTTGAATATTAAATGACTGATTTGCAAATCAAGCAATTTAATGAAATGTTTTTAAGTAAAGCTAATGTGCCTAAAAAGAATAATTATTTGAAGGTGGAGATCAGTTTAGATAACACAGAGATGAGTCAAATTATTTTCACCATTTAGTCTTGCTCTTGAAACAAATTCAATCACTCAAAGATTTGAAAATATATAAATTGCTATGAACAAGCAGTTCAAATATCAGCAGGAACCACCTAAATGTGTGGGAGACATGAGAGAAGGTAGGAAGAAAGGGAGGAGGAGCTAAGTAGAACAGAAAATTCTGTCCCCAAAATCATTTGAATACAGTAAGAAATTAATCTATTCTGTTGGTATGTGTACATACTTTACATGTATTTCCCACTAAAATTAGTTATTTTTGCTCCAGGTTGCCAGTCAATTCTCTTGACAAAGACCCTAGTCCTTCAAATGGCCTGCATCTTGCTCTTAAACTCAAAATCTACACTTAGATGTGACAGTGTTAGGATGAGATATAACAAAACTTCGCTAAATTTATTGAATACAAAACCCCCAATGGCCAATTACTAAGAAAATCATTTACTTCTCCAAAGTGATTGAGTCTCTCTGCCCTTTATCATCTCAGAACATAGCAGGATATGTAAGGGTGATAGCTCTTCACCACGTGCAGTGGATCAGCAGGTGGATGTTTGACACTGAAGGAGGCTTTAATCTGTGCTGGAGCAATCTCAGACCTAAGCTTCATAGAATCATAAAATCACAGAATCATTTAGGTAGGAAAAGACCCATAAGATCATCACGTCTTATCAGAGACAAAGGCTAACCACCCAGGAATGTTCCTCTACAAATGGAAGCTTGAGGTGGTCACCACCAGGCCGTGCCAGCCTGGCCTCTGGAATGGACAAAGGTTATCTTCATTTTCAGGGTGCATTTGCATGGAAAATGAATTTTGATGTATTTGGAAGCAAGTGAGAGGCCTTTTTTGACCTCAAATGACATGAACAATTCTCTAATCCTCTCAGAAGCAACCTTGTCACACTGCACTGACAATTCAGAGGAACTCCAGGCCACTCTAAAATCAGGGGGCATATGATTAGCATTAAATCGAAAAGTATTTTAATCCTGCTGTAAGATTAAAAGGGTGCTGGGAAGCAAAGTAGTGCTCCTGTCTGCCATCTGAATGAAATGCTTCATTCAGTAAGAGCAGGAACTTCTAGAGAAAAAATGCTTGCACATTGGGTTTGACAAGAGTGTGGTTTCCAGCTTTTATACATACATCTGTCAACTTCAGGGGGGTTGCTCCAGATCCTCATCAGTGTTACTGTAAGCAGAGTCTGGTCTGCAGCGCTCAGACCTCGCTCAGTTATGGCTTATCTGCAGCTCCCTAATAGAGAGGCTTACAAATAAGTGGCTCAGCTCAGTAAAAGCCACATTATAAGCTGCCTGCTAGAATACAAAGCTTCCTTCTTTGATTAAAAGGTACTAGATTTATAAGAAGACAGCAGTGGTAACCTTTCTGCCAGCTAATGAGAGCACACTGTTTTATTAGTGTAGGGAAGTCAATGGTAAAATAGATATTGAGTCAAAAGTACTTTGATACAGCTGAAACGTGATTTCAGATATTTTTAAATAATTCACCACATCCTGGACCTACAGACACAAAGTGAGTCTCATCTTTCTCTTGAACCACCAGTAGTACTCTGAAGGTGACTTTTTCTTAAGTCAGGACTAAGGGATCATGGGGTGATGAAGCTCCTAGACTGCATGACCCAGAGAAGTAGTAGAAAAGTTCTTAAATCCAGGCCAGAGGATGAAAATTTGAAGAGGTATTACTGTCCTCCTGCTACTTTTTTATTATTTTATCTGTTTCATTAAGTCTTGAACCAGAACTGGACAGGGATTTTCCCTTGTAATCCATCTGTACAGCATCACAGAATAACAGAACTGTAGTGGTTGGAAGGGACCTCTAGAGATTATCTAGTCCAACCCCTCTGCCAAAGCAGCTCTCTAGACCAGGTTGCACAGGTAGGCATCCAGGCATGTCTGGAACATCTCCAGAGAAGGAGACTCCACCACCCCTCTGGGCAGCCTGTGCCAGTGCTCCGTCACCCTTACCTTCTTTATCTTGAAGAAGGTTCCACGCACATTTGTCTGGATTTTATATCTCTAATATACTTACTGATAAGAAATGAAATCCAGAGTACTGTGCTAAGGCATACGTTATTTATTTATTCTCTCATTCACATTCCATCTAGCTGGTGTATGTTTATGAAATATGTTAATTCAACATCTTGCAGTGGAGGAGGCAGAAAAATCAAAGGGAAACTTGAAGCTTCAGTATCTTTATTACAACGTAATAATTATTTTCAAGACATTTCACTAACACATTACTTCCTATGGCTTCTTGCCTTTAAGAAAAAACATCTTCTCCAGCACATGATGGAAATGTGCTGCAAGAGGAACCTAGCACTCTGGTAACTGAACAGTGAGCCTGCATGAGCTGCATTGATGTGAAGGGAGTGAAACACTGGCTCTTCTCCCGTCAAGTGCCATGCAAAGTACTTCCATAATTTCAAGGGTCATGAAGTTACTCCCTTTTCTTTTATATCAGTGCAGGATAGTCTTTCTCCAGATAATTTCTCCTCAAGGTAATATATTAAAGGAAAATGGTGTAAAACTCTATATGTTGAAATGGCTTCTTTGAAAGGACATCATCATTTGTTCAAGGTTAGGTGCCCAGATAGCTACTTCTGCTTCTTCAGGTACATCTTAGCTTTACTTAAATTCCTATTATCTTGCTTTTCAAATAGTCTGAGAATGGTTAGACATTAAACATATATGTCAAAAATTGAATCTGAAAAACTCACACATGCTGGCCTGTGTTTACCAAATGTACATTTCTGACTGATTTCAAGTGCTATAGTGAGTGTGTAAAGGCAGGTACTAATTTCTGAAAATTAAGCTTCAGTTTTCACTACTTATTTCTGAAAATGAAAGCAGCTGACTTCTTGCATGGAAGTGCTGGTGGGAGCAGGGGCCAGTGGTGACTAAGAACAGATATCTGCAGAACAGACGCCAAATCCCTAAGGAGATTGCCTGACTTGAACTATAAATCTCTTCATTTATTTCTCAAGCTGCAGGTGCTTTCAGACCGTGGGATAGTTTTACTGAAAACAAGCAAAAAAAGCCAACAAAGTAGCTAATCTTAAATTGATTGCAAATTCAACAGCACAACTAATTGTGCTTAATGTCATAACTCGCTAAATGGATCACAGCAAAGATAGGAAGGATCTCACACAGCATAAGTGTGAGGTAGATGTAGCCTCTGCTTAAGAATGTAATTTGGACACTGAGTCCCCAGAATTTTAGGGGGACTTCGTCAACTTGTGCTGACTTCTGTATCCCCATTCTGCTGCACTGGCTGCTTGGGAATGTCTGAGGAAGCAAGCGGTTGTGTCCTGCCCACTGCAGAGGGGATGACCCTTCCCAGGTGACACTGCATATGGGAGTTAAGGGGATTGTCCTTCTCTTCTCTGTGCTAATATGGCCTCACCTCGAGAACTGTGTGCAGATGTGGACATGGCACTGTAAGAAAGATGTAAAACTATAAAAGAGCATCTAAAGGAGGGCTGTGAAGATGGTGAAGGGTCTGAAGGCCAAAATGTATGATGAGCTGCTGAGGGCCCTGGGTGTGCTCCACCCAGAGCAGAGAAGCTGAGGGTGGCAGCTCATGGCAGCTGCAGCTCTCACAGGGAAAGGAGGAGCAGTACTCTCAGACACAGGGTTTGGGTTTGAGTGGTGCTGTGTGGAGCTGGGTGTTGGAAGTGATGATCCTTGTGGGACCCTTTCAACCTGGAATGTTCTATGATTCTATGAACTCTATCTACCTAATCTTATAAAAGCACTAAGCCCACCAGGACAAGCTGATGAGGTGGTTTTTCTTTTGATTGTGGTCCCTGCTTGGGAACCTGTGGCTATCTGTCCCAGTGTAGTCCATGCAGAAGGATGTCTGACTCCATCCTGCTGCCTGAGGCAGTCTCCTGGGGTCCGATCCGTGTGTTGTTTTTGCTTCACTTTCATCTACAGCCCCATGCAGTCTAGAGAGCTGGAACCACAGCCACAGCAGTGGTGAGCAGGAGTTAAGTATAACTTTAGTCATCGTTTTAACACATCTTGTTAAAAACAAAAAAACAAACAAAAAAAAACTTACAGCTTAATGATTTTAACATAACTCAAGAGCAGGCCTTTTGTCATCTTTTGCCAGATGAGATAATGATTGTGGTGTTCATTTTCACCTCTTAAAATATGATGTCCAGGGAAGACTGCAAATAAAACTATTGCCTTTTTAAAACTTAAGTTGTAAATATTGAATAGATGTACTTCAGTGAAAATCTCCAAACATGTAAAAACATCTCTAGCATAATATCATAGCCTTTTAAGAAACTGAATTAACTTTTTTTTTGTCAGAGAAGTTCTATAGAGAAAAGTAATCAATTTTCTGTTTGCAGACTGATACTAGCAAGGTTCTTGCTAGGCCTGTGTGCAATGTCAGTGCTCAGGTTGTCAAGGCAGCATTTTCCTCAGGCATGAAACATGGCTCAAGTGCAAGGGTGTACACAGTAAATCAACAGCACAGCAAGTAACGACACAGAGATACAAGACAAAAAATGGGAAGCTTCTCATGCAACTTCCTTCAAATCCTTTTGTTTTTGTTACAGGTTAAAATTTCAGCTCAAAGACTCTGGTGGGATTTTTCATTTGTTAGAACTAAACAAATACAAGAATTATAGCCAGAAGTATCCCTGTGTAATGATAAGCATATTCTTGGTCGTTTTAAAGACTTTTGTAATACCGTTTGAGCACTTAAAACCCTCAAGTGACTGTCAGATTTTCTTAAGAATAACAAGCATGAATTAAAGAACAAGCAGTGCTCTGCTGTAAGGATTGGTAGGAGTGCTCAGCATGACAGGAGGACAGGTGGCTGTTTTCCCAGGAATCTTTTCCTCAAGACAGAAACATTAATTCCAGCGTGACTGTAATATTCCTAAAAGCTTCATTAGCCTGAAGATCTCACCGCACAAACCAGAACAGCTTATCTCTCCTCTGTGATTCCCAGTGCCATCCACCAATCCACCACAGAGCTTATTTCTGGTCATGCAAGAAGATGTCTGCCACTTAAAAATAACAGTGATGTGGTAAAGCAGAATTGCACAGTGGTATTGTCCCCCAGTGTGGATGGCTAACTTCAACTGTACAGAGTATCTGAATTATGTAAATGAATTAATCCCTCAAAAATTTCCCATAAAAATCTTACAATTATTGAGAGAGGGAAGGAACAGGGCAGAGGAGACCTCTGCTGCCTTATGGATTCATGCATTGAACAGACTTCCCTTTCTTGACCATCTTTGTTTTCTCAGTCACTGTGGATTTAAGTGACTTTTCCTACTAGAGTTACTTGGGGTTTTCACCCCTTCCTATGTTTATGACCAGGTGTTTCCCAGGGTGTTCAGGACTCATTTTGTTTTTCCCTCCCTTCCTTTCCTCCCTCCTGCAGAGCTCAGGCAGCCATCCCTCTCCTGCCCAGAGCAAGCGTTGTGGAGAACAACATAGCACTGCAAAAGATCTCTTCAAAAAGGAGCAGTTGAGAGCAAGTTCCCATCACTCGATTGTGTGTCTGATGTACTGATTTGAAAATAAGCCCTTGCAGCCCGTAGGATGTGACAGCCCATTACAACCCCCTCCTTGCTCCTGCCTGCTGCATCCTCGTACGTAAGCAGTACACAGCCTCCGAGGCTGAACAGACCACACAGTAAACTTTGCCTATGCCCCAGCATGTGAAATGAGCACCTGCTGAAAAATGGAGACAGATCTTTGCATTGGTTATAATGGTTCAATGTAAATAGTGGTCTAGGCAGCAGCCTAAGACAAATCAGAAGCTGTACTAAGGCTCGTCATGCTCCAATAACTGCTGCAATCTGCACGGGAAGGCTTGTGCTGAACTAAGAAAACCTGTGCTCCTGAAGGAAAATGCACTTAAAAGTAAATTCTCATCAAGTGATAATTATTTGTTGATGAAAGTTTAAGCCAGTTGGCAACTAGAGGGTATATGCTAGAGATGGAACACCATGTTTCCTGATAGATGCTGAGCTTACATTGTCATTGTTCAGTGTAAGCAGCAGATACTGCTCTTTCCCTGTTAAGCACAGTTACTTCTTAATTTGTTTTTAAGAGTGTGACCACTAGTCCTACAGAGGAAATGAAGGGCAGTTTTCTTAGAAAATAAAGACAATGAGACAAGAAAAAGAAAGAAACCAACAAGGGAAGAGATCGCATAGCCACAGATATCGTTCAGAGACGCCCTGGAAAGAAGAGCATTCATAGCTCACTGTAGCTTTGTGCCTGACAGAAGATGATTCAAATGCAATGCATTTCAACTATTTCGCTCCTGAAAACAGGGTGTGCTTTGCATCTGTTTGGGGATGAAATGAGGATGGTATGAAAGGCTATAATCACTGCATGCTGGCTTCTCCCGTTAGCTGGTGCCTCTTCACTTGTGCACAGAGACGGACCCGCTGATCTTCCAGCCCTCATCCCTCACTCAGCTTTCCAGCCATCAGCAAGAGGCAGTGGGAAGGAAACAGCCTCTAGAGCGTGAGTGAGTATAGTGATTTCAGTAGGGAAAGTCAGACAGTTGTCAGTGGGAAGGAAATGAATTGGGATCTAAGTCTAACTAACTATACAACCCAGGTTACTTGCACTGTAAAGTGGGTTAAAATTAAGTCCTACAAAGAAAATCAATGGGAATTGATATGGAAGGAAGTGACAGCAGAATGAGACAGGAACCCTCTGAGAGATGACTCAAGAGAAGAGGTCAGAAGGAGAAAAGAAAAATTGTGAGGCAATCCAAATCCAGAAGACTGGGGGGGCGAAGCAAAAATTGGAAGGGATTCGAAAGAAAGTCAGAGGAGTTTATTTATTTGAGATAGGTATGTCAGCATGCAAAACAGAAAATGGAGGAAAAAATAAAAGGAAGAGAAAATTTTAATATCTTAAAGCACATGAAATGAAATGTCTGGGAATAATTTTTATGCCATGCATTTGTTTACACGGAATTAGACTTCTCTTGAAACACAGATGTCACTTTTCAGTGAAGAACAACAAAAAATTGTTTCCCCTTTTCTCTTTTCCAGGCAGGAGGCAGCGGCTGTGTCTGAGGAGGATCTGCCTCCCTCGGCCACCCCGTGGTGCCGCTGGATGTCAGTGTTGGTTCATGAAAAGCAAAATCTTGCTGGCAGCTCCCTGACAGACGATGCTTAGTAAATAAACACCTACGTATTTACATCGCCTTCCGCACAACGATAGGAATTATAGAAAGACTGGGCAAACCCTGCTTCCCACTGACATTTTGATGAATATGATTGCATTTATGGGCCCTTTTGAGGCATCTGTTCCATAAAGGACTGCTTTCTGTGATGGCAGATGTAGAGTGGGGCAGAGCTGCAGTAATGCCTTTGATTGTATTTTTCACTTCTATTTGTGTCACATCCTGAGAACCACTGTGAGTAACTGAGGGCAGTGGTGCTCAGAAGCATTGTGGTCAGCTGTCGTCCTTCTGCAGCCACTGCAGAGCTCGCATGGAATCACGTGGAGATGTCTGCACCAGCAATGAACAGCATAAATAGGAAGAGACAGCTCTGATTGTTGTCTGAGTCACTTCCTGGGAGAGAACTATAAGAAAAGATAGATTTGGGGAATTAAAAACTAATTATTCCAGCAAGTAGTTAACAAATTTGGCACTAAAGGTCATGAACACAGGCTGGCCTAAGGGACTTACTAATTTCCATGAATAATTGTGTCAAAACCTCTAGGTGAAATAGTGCTAGTTGTACAGAATGAATAGAAATGTCCTTCAGCTCCTGCTGTTCTCAACAGTACTATTTTCATTTTCTATCTGTAAATAAAGGATTGTAGAAGGACTGACATGGGACAGACATCATTTAAAATGGCACAGGTAAGCATGCAAAGTTAGTTTCAGGGAGTCAGAATGAAAAGACATTTCCAAACTTAAGGTTTACAGTTTCCTCCCAGCCTGCCCTGCTCATGGGCATTTCCAAATGTGGTGCCTGCTGGTGTGCCTGGCTGACAGAGCTGAGTGTACCAAGCCAAGCAAAGTGTAGAACAGTCAGAGAGGTGCTGCCAGGTGTGGGACAGGACAGAATTACAGACCTCTGCCTCTACGTTGCAGTGGTTGCATGTGGACCTTAGCAATGTCCCTCACTCCCAAGGCTGTTCTGAGCAGCAGACAAGGCTAAAAACATCTGCTTCTTCATATATACCTTTATACGCAATTTTCCCCAAATTTGCTGCCTTTATTCCCATTACCCAAACTGTGAGCGGTGATTAACAGAAGACAGGATAGATAGATAGATAGATAGATAGATAGATAGATAGATAGATAGATAGATAGATAGATAGATAGAGATAAGCATGATCCTGACCAGGCAAATTGTCTATATTTACATCCTGGGCTAATTCACAGCACATGTCCATCTGAGGCTGAGGAGAATGCACCAAGCTTATGCTTATGGCCCGGGCACCTGGGGATCACCATGATAGGGAGATGAAAATTTTTGTTCACACTGCATGGCACGTCGAGGCTTGGAGAGCAACACAGCCTGCCCAGTGCCACGTGCTGGGAGCTCTCTGTGGAGGCAGTGGCACCCTGATAACAGCATCACTGTGCAGCATCCCTTCTGACAGCTTTCTGCATTTGCTCTTATCTCCACAAGTTAAACACATGCAAATTGAACACGGCTGGTAGCCACTAAATAGGTGTTTCTTGACAAGAATATCTTCTCTCTGGGGTCTCCACCTTTCTTGCGTTTGCAAACTGCATCAGATGCTGCGTAAGTCATCCTCCAAAATGTGCTGACACTGATACGAATATCAGGAAGAAATTTCCCAGCCTTCACCACTTTTTCTCTTTAATCTTTTTTTCACAATTTCAGGCTTTTGCTTTTGCATTTCTAAAGCAATTAATTTCTTGGCTGCCGTGTTGGATCAACAGGTGTGGGATGACTGGCAGGGCCCTGATACGCTCCATCTGGTTGCTGCTGATAAGGTAATCCGGCGTTCGAGGGGCAATGTCAGCAGGGAGCTGAGAGGCAGCACCTCATCTATTTGCAGGGAGGAGAGGCCCTGCAGCAAGCATTGGTATTCCAGAGGAACAAGTGGGCACAGACAGTGCTTTTGCAGGTACAGTGGGATGACTCCATCCACGACTATTCCCCCTGTGAGCAATGATGCAGCTGGTGCAGTTGTACCTTCTCAGGCAATGAAAAAGATAGCTTTTTGTGCATAACTTGCACCCTGAAACTGTGATTTCAAACCCTGTTAGGCCAAAGCCACCACCACCCCTTATGCAGAGGTCTGGGCTTGGGGATGCCTGGAAGCTGTACAGACCCCACACATGGCCACCGAACAGGCAGGGCCTGTGGTTGCACTGACCATGTGCCAGCCAGGCCAGGCAGGCTGGAGGGAGGGAACCACTGCCATGTGCTGTGTTGCCCCCACTGATGGACATAGAAGCAATGCTGACAGGCAGGGCATTGCTGGTGCAGAGGTTATTCCGCTCACATCCCAGTTTTGTCATTTATGTCTGCCAGCCACAGTTATTTCTCCTATGTGTGCACGTGATGAGTTGCATCATGCTGGAAAGCAGCATCCTGCAACACCTCTCACACCACGAGGTGCTGGGGAGCAGGCATCTCTGTGCTAGGAATAATGTTGTGTATATGTGTGTGCGTGTGGCATGGGAAATGAAGCTTTTTCTCTTTTATTTTTCGAGCAGCTGCTGGTGCCAGAGACTGCACCATCTGCTGGTGAGATGAACAAAGGAGTTCCAGCGAGGAAAAGTGAAGGTTATCAGGTAAAAATCATCTGTACATGGCTGATTCTCTTCTCAGAAGGAACTTTGTATATGGTGACCCCACTCTAAGGTCCTGAAGGACATCTGGGCACTGGGACGAGGATTCCAGACCTCAGTTACGATGCAGGTAATGCCTCTGCCGATGCTTCTATAACTAACTGCTTGGAGACACAAAGTGGCTCTTCCTCCATCCATCTCCATTCACCTCTGTGCCCCATTGTCCTCAGCCCCTATACCTCCTGCTGTCACTGAGCCTGTGCTCACTCTGGGCACACAGCTAGCATTTGCCTGTTTGCATCAAGACAGACAAGTAAGCAAGAAAGGACTGAGCATCATAATGAAAAGAACAAGTTTATGTGAGTATCACATGTGGTTTTTGAACAAGCATAGGGCAAGCAGATGATGGGGGAGGTGTGAATGCTGTCTGCCCATCACAGATTGAAGGGATAAGGCCATCATTCCAGTTTCATTTACAGCTGGGTAACTTCACTGATGTTAGTAAGTGATTCATGCAATCAGAGGATCCCTGCAAGCAAGATTCATGTTCAAAGCTCTGCTTCAGGTCCCTACAGCTGTGCTTCGTGGTGCTATAGGGTTGTTTCTGTCAAAATGAAGAATGAAACAAAGAAGGAAAACCCTAAATAGTGATTAATGAAGGACAGTCCATATCTAAACCGCTGCTTTCAATTCAGACTTATAATTTAAACTTCACTAATCATCCTCACAATTTTGGCATCTGCTTGTCCCAGCCTACACACTATCTCTGAGCTAACAGCACAGCTTATCTTCTCAATTAAGCATTCAGTATAGCAACAAATTTTCAATTTGATGTGAGTCACTCAGCTGCTAAATCAAACAATGTTTCACTAAACAAACCAGTTTCCTCCTGACCTCCTATGATGATAATAATGACTTGGGAAACTGCCTTGAGATTTCTTTGGTATAATTTGCTGGTATTTTCTGACACACTCATTCTCATAAATATAATCAAGTTCTGAGCTGGAAATGGGGGAGAGCAGTACACAAACAAGTGATGATTGTTATCTTGTAAATGTAGACAACCCACCTCAAAGTCAGTCATGGAAAAAAACAAAATAACTTTCTAAAAGTATAGGCCAAGATACAGCTACAACTGAATCAGCTCCAAGTGTCACAAGCAACTGTATATACACAAATATTTTTAGAAATAACCCATTGATTTCAACTTAATGTAGTCAAGATTATGTTTGGAGGCAAAAGCTTGCCTATAAATTTCATCTCTGTATTCAAGGACATAGTCTAGGGAAGAGCAGTCCTGAGGTAAAAGATGGGATGTGCAGTTCTGGGGAGGGCTGGGTTCCTAAAACACACGTTACTATTTCACACAGCTGACATTTCATAGTCGCTGGATTTGGAGTCTTGAATACAGGCAGTTGTTTATGCTGGTAGCACATTGTGTTCACAAGTCATTTCAGTTTGTAGCAAAAATAAATGGATAGTACCTCTTTGGATGTATAGCTTTTTAGAGCTCTGTCTTCTCTTTTCTGCCCTGGAAACCACCAGAGCTCTGCCAAGCCAGTAGACAAAGCTCTCTCTCAGCTGTAGCTGAAAACACACAGAAACACTATCACTTCCAAGTAACAACTATAGAACAAGACATCAACCCTGGCAAAGGTTGAACTAGCAGGTACTTCACCATAATGTCCTCAGCCGCTTTCATTCTCTGGCTGAACGGGTCCAGGCAGAAAACCATTCACTTTCTTCCCCATTCCTACCTCTGGTGCACTTTCTTGTCCCTTGGCATGAACTCTTTTGCAGTCCCGTAGTGAACCTAAGACACAGAAGCAGTTTCTCATGCCCACATGGCCATTGGTGTTACATGAATACTGCTACTTTTGTGCAGCACAGAAGGAACACGGCAATTTGAAGAACAGGGCCCAGAAGTCAAGATGCCATAGTCACGATGACCTCCTAAACTCAGGTAATGCATGAATTTGATCAGAGTATTTAGTTGATTTAATTGGATTTTTCATTGTCCTATATCATTTTATTTCAATTTAGAAATCATTTTTATTTGAGCAATGATTTCCAAGAGTAGATTTCACTTCACCAAAGGAAGAGCTTAATACGAACAAGAAAGGATTTAGCATTAGATATGGGCCATTGCCTGCCTGAATGAACAGATGAACCCAAATAAATAGGCAGGAGGGAGCCACTTACTAACACCATTTCACTTTTCAATCAACGCAGCTAAGGTGGAACAAAATGAAGTCACTCAATTTTGACAGCAGTGCCAAGAGAATAGGCTTTGTGCTCTGTATTCTCTTTAATAATTGCCTTTGTCTGGCTCAGAAACTGTATGCAGTACAATGAATGCTATTACCTGTAAGCAGAGCTGCTGATCTGTAATAAAAAAAAAGTACATTCAAGCTCCAGAAAGGAAAAGACAGTAGTTAAAGAACTGTTTGGGTTTTTTTTTGTTTTTTTGTTTGTTTGTTTGTTTGTTTGTTTGTTTGTTTGTTTGTTTGTTTGTTTGTTTGTTTGTTTGTTTGTTTGTTTGTTTGTTTGTTTGTTTGTTTGTTTGTTTGTTTGTTTGTTTGTTTGTTTGTTTGTTTGTTTGTTTTTTTCTCATAGAAAGAAAACAGATTTCAGAATAGATGGCATTTGGCATAGGAAAGGCAATTACCAAAAGAGAACACTAATGGATTACAAACCCCACTTGTTTTGTTTGTATACACCTATAAAGTTTGGCTTTGCAAACCTTCACCTTCACTCGTAGCACTGACTTCACCTGCATCCCTCTGGCAGCAGAGGCTTTCCCACCCAAGCATCACAAAGCTGGTAACAAAGCTGCTTCCAGACTATCTCCTTAACAAATGGAAGTTGGAATTAAACAATTTATTTCTTTTACAATTAACGCAAGATGGATATTTTCAATTTTATATCTACAGATTGTTGTTGTGTCATGTTTTCATGTCTTCATAAGTGTCGTCTTTTTTGAAAGCTGAAATGCTCTCATATCCAACTGCTCCAAGATCTGGAAGACACACAGTGCACTCACAAGGCTCATGGCAAAGACAGGCCACACAGTTCTGGGTATGTTCATGCCATTATGGGTAGTCATAAGGAAGCAGTGACAAATACAGTGCAGTTCTCCAAGGCATTTCGAAGAGAAGACTGAGAATTATGGTTCCCTCCAACCTCATGAGTGGGAGCTAGATAGTATTAGCAGATTTCATACAACCCTCTTCAGCCAAAATCAGTTCAGAAACTGTGGGTGGTGGGGTCTCCTCTTTACTGGGAGCTCCATACATTTGACAGTTTGAGTTTTTGTGCCAAGCCTGCTGCAGAGCACAGCCTGTGTGTGTGAGGAGCACAAACTGTTCTGGAGGCCACAAAGGATGGAGCAAGATGTTCAGGCACTCACTGAAAACACTCCTGAGAGCCAAGAAACTCTCTGCCTTTGCTTTCGTCCCGCTGCTGGTATTCACTTCTCATAAATATCCACCAGGAAAGTGTTGGGGGCATGCAGATCTCCCTGCACAGATATGACTGTAAATAAATGGCAGGCCTAATGTAGGCAAGTCTTCGAAGTATCCTCTGTTATTTCTTAGAATAACAGTCAGTCAAACCTTGCAGCTAAAGTGTTCATGGAGGTTGAGTTTAATTATAATGTAAGATGTCAATACATCACACTCACCCAGGCTACAACATGTACAGTGGAGAGGTGAGATGTACCACTATTACTGCTTAGAGGTGCAAACATGAAGGTGAGAGCTCCACTTTGCTGCCTACATGCCTCAAAACACACTTAAATGGCATTTTGAACATTAGGAATCCATTCAACTGATACACCAACGATGTACCAAATTTAATGACACCAGTAAGGCTTCTCTTTACACCACTGACCTGAAGGAAGCTACTGGGAGTGATAGGCCAAGCTGGTTTGCCATCACAGAATACTTGGTTGGCTCCAGCAGCCAGTCTCAGGGAAGCTCTTACAGGGCTTGCCAGGCCACTGCCAATCTAATCCCCAACTTCACCAAGCAGAAGCTGATATTTCCTTACTGACATCCATCCCAAATCTGTATTAAATGAACAGCTAGGGTAAATACTTCAGAGAGAAGTGTCTGAGAGCAGTCAAAGGCTGATGAGGACAGATGTTCAGGGCACCAGAGATGGTTTGGAAACTTAGAATGAAAATATTTCAAACTGTGCACAGTTCTTATCCTCTCAGAACAGCACTTTTCTCTGCCTGAAAAGGTCTGACAGCACATGGTTGTTTATGTGGTATTCTGCCTTTACACCATCAACTCCCAGAAGTGTTTCAGGTTTCTTTTAATCATTTGTGCTCTCCTAAAACATCTTCAACTGGAGATAAATGGCAAAATCAATGGTTTTGTTTATGCTTCATTAAAAAATCTTATCCACGAATAATTTCAGAAATCCTCAACTGCAATTCTTAGCTCTGTTTTTCATAATTTTGGAAGATTACTTCCTTATTTTCCAGTTCTTGACTTTCCAAATATCATAGTGATGCTGCAGAAAAATCTCAAATGCTCTAATGCTGACTTTCGTGCAAAGTACAAGCTTCATACACTGGGTGGCACACACAGCCCTGTGCAAGCACTCATCTCTGCCTGGATAGTCTGTTCTGAAATTTGGGATACTGTTAATAACTTTCATCACCCTGCAGTTAATTAGCCAAAAGTTCTGATCATTCTGATAACCTTTTTTAAGCCTATTCAGCACCCAAATGTAGCAAGTAAACTTGGGTGTACCAATGAGCACACCAGTAATTGCCAGTTTTTATTCTTATCCAGAGCAAAAGCAAATCTCTAATAAGTCAGGACAACCAGTAACTTAGAGAAAATTCACCACCTATAGCAAATGTAGTTAATTAACTGTGATGGTCAGATGGGATAAGTTAAAATAAGCAATACTGTGAAAAATAACAGTACAATTATGTACAGCACTGATTCAGAGGTCAGGCAGGTTCAAGCAGAATGGTTTGACCTGTATTTAGCTCAAAACCAGAGGAGGCCAAGATGCATCAGGCTGATTTTATTTCTCCTTTTCAAACCACAACATTTTCTCAATGTGCTGATTTTGACCCCCACTTTGTCTAGGAGGCTTGAAAGATGCAGAGCTGCAGGATGGTTTTGATCTCATCCCTGAGGGACACAGTATTTTGGCCCTCTCAAGCCTGTTGTGAAATGGATACGATGTGATGTGCTGTAGCTGTGCCCCTGTGCTAGACACAATTTATTGGTAATTTCACGTGCTCAGGAATCCAAACACATACCTATAATCTGACACATCATGTCTGCTGTGATTTATCTTCAGCCAAAGAGCAAACAGGTAAACAATATCAGGAAACTGAAAGGGCCGCCAGCAAGGGCAGCATTTATACACCTGGATGGCATAATACAGGAAGAAAACACAAAACCACCATAAATCTGTATTTCAGAGCTGTAGGGGACTCATGCTGACAGCTGGTGCATTTCTGGATCTTGAATTGCTTATATTAAATACCCTTGGGAATAAGCAAATTGGTGCTTACAGCATCTGGTTTACACTGTCACCATGCCGCATATCCTAGAACATTTAATCACCTGCTTCTCACTTGTACAGAGATGCACCATTTTTAGAAGCAAACATTTTAGGTGAAGTATTTGTGTTTTAGACACCGCAGAAAAATGCAAGGCTGTCAACACAAACGTCTAACTAGGCTGACTCCATCTTGCTTGTAGCTAAGAAAATATCTCAGATATGAAATGGAATTTTCTATCTCTGGGTCTGACTTTAAAAAGTTTTAGCAGCCAGCACAGCCACAGTGTACTTTGAGCCCCAAGTACATCATCCCTCAGGGCACGCTCTCAGTCCCACTAGCCCTGTGCAGCCCTTCTGAATCCAGCCTTGTTTGCTGAGCATTTGATGCCATAGGAGATTACCAGCGTATTTTGCAGCTGGGATCACTTGTGCTCAGCTGGCAACCATGTTCTGGCTACGCTGGCATCTCCTCAAACTGGCAGCATGCCTTGGTCTCCTTTTTCAGTGCAGCACTTCAATGAAGAAACAAATTGCAGTTTTGCCACGTGAGTGCAGGAGCATGGCTGAGGCCAGCAAAGGAGAACTCAAGCCATTATTTTCTGACCACTGTGCACTGACTGAAATTAGGCTAGTAAAGCACTAATGTGGTGTATTATGAAATCTCAGTGACAGATGGAGCAACCATGTGTATCCTCTGCAATGGAGAAAACACGTGATGTAGTCCTCGGTGTAGAAATAAACTGCATTTTTTAATTTTTGGTTTGAAGGAAAATAAGGGAGCATTACAGCTGTAAAAACACTTTCCCCATCCTTTAGCAGGGCAGTCAGACAGGCTGTTCTTGTAGTCTCTCCTAAACTCACATGAAGCCCTAGTTTAGCTGGAAGTCAGTGGCTTGGTTGCCTTTGAGGACATGGGCCTTTAAGGATTTGGGACTCAGTGTGACATTAATACAGATGTCTGCACACATGCATGTCTGTTTAGCAAAGGAAGCCTTCTGCTGTGAAGAAACAGTTCAGTGGAATATTTTGAACAGTGAACGCATAAAATGCTTCCTTAGCAGAAATTAATTCATTTTCAGACTTGTAATGAACTTTGCCATCTACAGTGGTGCTTTCCCAGTGAGTCACCTCCTTGTATCATGGCTTTTATAGAATATTATATTTTGTGAGGAGCTCTCAAAAGCGGGGTAATTACTATGATTTTCTCTTCTGTTTCCCTGATGTTTGTTTAGCTCTTTTGTCAGTAACCAACTGGCAGTAAAATGTCCTGGGCTCAATTTCTAAGTATTCCAACAGAAAACACTTGATTGACACCAGTTTTAGTCTCCATCTGGTACTCTGGGAAACTTGCAGAACGCTGTCTGTGCACTCGTGACAGAGCATGGCTGCTCATTTGCCAGCAAAGGGTTCTGTTAGTAACACAGCTGGACTGGTATTGTGATTGCTGAGCTACAATCCACCACATGCTCCTCACCCCTGGGGCACGCCAACACACCTGACATGCACTGCCAACAGCATGGATGTGGCTACAGGGGCCAAATACCTATCTGGTTCTGAGAAGGGAAGTACAATACAGGTGTTGTTTCCAAAAAGCCATAATGAGTTCCTCCTGATGGCAGACAGCTTCAGGTAC
The DNA here is from genome assembly GCA_013399175.1 of Odontophorus gujanensis. Taxonomy (NCBI): domain Eukaryota; kingdom Metazoa; phylum Chordata; class Aves; order Galliformes; family Odontophoridae; genus Odontophorus; species Odontophorus gujanensis. Next base: position 211,134 of record VXAB01007198.1, on the reverse strand, counting down.
ATATGACATTGTAACAGAGCTGCCTGCCCGGAGTTTTCAGGACGATTTATGCTCACTGTCAGCCCAGGCTAAATGTTTCCTAGCTAGTTTGCTCTATTACTGCATCAGAAAAGTTGCCTGTACTTCTCAAGAAACAATGTTGGGTTAGCCAGGTTGGTTTTGTTAGGATTCAAAGTCCATGACCATATACTTTTTTACCACTCAAACCTTCAAAACAATCAGTGATCTTGTTAACTTGAGCATGCACACTAAATTCTCAGGGCAAGCAGAATGTCCAATCATGCCAACATCAACCGAGTGCTGGTTTTGGAAGAGGCAGCGACCAATGGAGGATTCTCATTGTTTGTTTACTACAGAAAACCACAGGAATACAACTTCAAAATGTAAAAGACCACTTTGATAATTCATGCTGGATAATAGAAATATATAAACAGGCACTGTGGACATCATGAATGTTCTTTCTGTGTGCACTGGTTTGGGCTGGGATGGAGTTAATTTTCTTCATAATATCTTATATGGTGCTGTGCTTTGGATCTCTGTCCAAAACTGTGTTGATAACAAACCAATATTTTAGCTGAGCAGGCCTTGCACAGCACCAAGGCCTTCTCACTTCTCACACTGCCCCACCAGTGAGCAGTTGTGAGGGGACACAGCCAGGGCAGCTGACCCAGGTAACTGATAGGACATCCCTTAGCATAAGTGACATGCTCAGCTATAAAAGCTGGGGGAAAGGGGAAAAGGAGGTCAGTGTTCAGAATTCTGGGCTTTGCTTTCCTAAGGAATGGTTACGCGTGATGGAGCCCTGCTTTCCTGGAAACATCCATCTGCCTCTTAATGGGAAGTAGTGAATGAATTCCATATTTTGCTTTGCTTATGTGTGCAGATTTTGCTTTACATGTTAGACAGTCTTTATTTCAACTGGTGGGTTTTCTCACTTTTACCTTAAACGAGTTTATGAGTTCATTGCATGCTGACCTTGCGGAGCGTTCTCTTTTCCTGGGCTTTCTGCAGTAGGGGCACAGCAGGAGGGATGCTGTGCAAGTGGTGCAGCATGTAGGTTGGCAAGAGATGGGCATGGCGAAGGCCAGAGGGGAAAGTGTGGGGTGGGGAGGAAAAAGCCAGGGAAGTTGGGACAAGGCACTGCCAGTACTGCCCGTGTCAAGGACAGTGTAACTGCCTGTACTGAATGAGCAGCATGAACCACAGCGGAGTCTGTTGGTCCTTTTCTCTGAATAACTCAAAATGAAACAATGCCGAAGGTGGTTTCCTTTCCCAACAGGCACTTCCAGAGAAATCTTTTTAATTCAGCTTTTCTGCTTTCTCTGGCTGTAAATAAACATTTCTGAATCAACAGTGGAACAGTTTCTGAATTTATTCTCTCCCTTTTTCAGCTGTATTGATCACAGTAAAGTCAGTCTCCCTTGAACTGCTACCTCATTGTTTCCCCAAAGAGAGCCACATTAACCCTGCTAGTGCCAGAAGTTTTCTGCTAACACGAACACAGATGTCCCCAGGTGCTTGGCTCACAATGGCAACCCTCATTGCAGACAGGACCCTTCAAGGAGGGCATTGAGGTTATGTCTTGGTGCGTGCTTCAGCTCAGCACTCAGGACAGCTTTCACAGAAAGGGGACTGAATTCTGGTCTCAGTTATTCCACTGGGGAATCAGGGTTGTTTTAGCAGTAAATCAGATTTTCAAAGTTTAATGAGAGATTTTGTCTCTGAGATCTAAGTCTCAGGTGCAGGAGCTGCTGGGCTGATTAAAAAAAAAAAAAAAAACACCTGCAAACAAATGAAAAGAGAGATGAAATATTTACCTCAGGTGGATGCACTCTCACAGGTTTGCTCGTCAAACAAAAAGATCACCTCGCACTTCCACACTGGCACCTCATGCCAGAAAATGCATCGAGGCTTGAGATCCTTAACCCTGCTGATGACAGCATGGGTGCAGGAGGAGCCCAGCGATGGAACCGCCAGTGATCTGAAGCAGAAATAGCAAATGCTATGTTGTTTGGTGATTCCTGGACTTGTTGTTACCCACTGGACTGTATATAAGAGCTTACATTGCTGTCAGTTTGTCCACTTCTGTGAGAAAACCCAGTAGCTGGATTTGGATTTTGCCATGTAGTGTTTTAAAACTGAGTAGAATAAAGTCAGTGTCAGTATGGAATAGTCCTGTACTGCTGCCATTAGTAATGTGATACCTTCTGTTTGGAAATATTAATTAGAGAAAAGCAGCAAATATTCCAGACATATATGTACTTCAAAATGTTGTCTCCTCATCTGAACTCAGTGGATCAAGACAGGACTTGTTACAGGCAGTCACTGCTATCTGAGGCAGGTATTTGTGGAGGACAGAAAGATAGCTAACTCTTCACTGCAGATATTTAGTGTTTTGAGGACCAGCATTAGGTGAGGTGCCACTCAGCGTTCCAATGAGACTCACTCACCCTGTCCTCTGAAACTTACTCCGCTTACCCACTCACATGGAAAGCACTCTCCTCTGAGAAAAGAAATCAGAGTGTGCAATTGCATCTGAATTTTAATTCCTTGGAGAAGCTTTGGAGACAGAAGGGTGAGTGGTAGGTTCACGCATTATGAACTCCATCATTTAAATGGCTTCATTTCCAGCAGCAGGAGACAAAGCTAATCCTCCCCAGGGGAGAAGAAAGGCAGCAGATGTACTACCACAGCTCACTGACATCATTTTATGAGGGTGAAGTCCACCTGTAATGATAGAAGAGTGTATGAGGCATGTGCTGTTGTTACAAAGCCATATCAGATGTGGCCAGATTTCACCTTCTAAATTAGAATTTGCTGCTATTGTCTTTGCTTGGCCATTGAAATGGAAAGGGGGAGAAAATGAGGAAATGAGTGGTGGTGGGGATGTAATTTCCTTCCAATCCAGATCAGAAATAACTCAAATTTTGAATGAAAACTAAAGGTAAATTTTCATCTTAAATTTTAAATAATTTAAATATAGACAATCACTCATTGCAGAGATAATGTGCCAGTCTGCAGAGGCAATGGCTGATGCCAGCAGGAGAGCAGTCTCACACAATGCCCAGCCACCTGCAGAAGATGGAAATAAAAACCTTTTGGCACCTCTGAACTGGCAGAAGGGCTCTGCCAGAGGGTATGCGGGTTTCCCTGGTCGAGAAATAACTCCCCACCCTGTGCCGCCACCAGTACTGTGCTCCAGATCACTGGGACCTGCTCTCCTTCCCCACAGCATCACATGAGGCTCTGCCAACACAGCAGAGAGAAGAGACCTGCACTACGCAGCCCAGCTGGCATTTGCTATCTGGCATATGCTTCCAGAGCACAAGGTGTTTTAGTCATTTCTCACCCTGTGGTTCGACGGCACTGGCTTAAGGAAACAACTCACACCTTTCCTGACAATCACACACATTGAAGGTGCTTGCTCTAGCACATAGCTGCCACTGTTCAGATCTGGGTTTTAGTGGTCACTGAAAATTGTTTTCTCCCAGGTATTCTTGTTAGTTGTCAAACTTCATAAGGGTGAAACAGAAGGATGAGAATTATTTTAGTTTATTCTCACCCTGGCCTCTTACTAAACTTCTAAGTTGAATGCCTCTCAAGGAAATCTTTATTTAAACTCCTTTAAAGACATTCTGATATGCATTGGTCACGTCTTTGAACACTGGGAACAAAACAAAGAAACTGCTGAGATCAAGAGCTGTGCTGAGGTTTCCATCCCTGTAGTGCAAGTGTGTGTTATTTGTTCCAGCCTCCTGCCACCACCCATTCCACATCTGAAGGTCCCTTCCTGCTGAAGTGAGCTGTTCAAACACAAACTTCTGTACACAGCTCTGCAGTTTTAACTGAGTTGCAGGTAATGAGGGCATTTGTTAAACTGCGTGACCTTGTGATGTATGTTGATGCTTTTAGATTTCTTTTCATAAATGTCTCCTTGAATAAAATACCACACAGCCTTTATTCCAACCACATATAAGGTTTATTCCTGCCTTTTTCTGAGTCGTGAGCAGATGTACTCTGTAAGAGGAAAGAGAGGGCAAGATTTAATATGCATCCTCCTCTGTATATTGAAATCAAATCTAGAAAGCATTCTATATTTCATTTATCACTATGTTACTTTCTTTCTACACTTGATATGCATGAGAAATGTAAAGACTTCCTTATTTCCTTTAATATCTTCCCTCCACTCTTCCTATAAGCTAGTGTCTCTTCTGTATTAGATGTTTTATGTCAACTCTGAAGGGGAGTTTCCTACGGGGAGGAGCTGCTACCAGAAGAAGCAGGGTCCATAAAGCATCTGTTTCCTTAAAGGATAATTTACACATTTGTACATAAATAAAAACTCAGAACCAACTGATCTGGTGGCATTAAGCCACCATGGTAGCTGGCGACAGTGACACGAGTGTGGGTGCACCACACAGCCCCTGCTGCCCTGCTGAGTAGCTGTCCCCACAGTGCACCAATGCTACAGGTTACCATGGAGGAAAAGTGCAGAAAGAAAATACTCAGCCACTTATCACATACTTTTGCCTCTCAATTTCCTTCTCAGAGCTGTGGAGAGAAAATGGACCTGGCCCCACACCTGCACCCCGCTGTCACCCTGTGATGGAAATGTTCCCAAAGTATCAGCCTTGGCATATCAATGGACTTCCAAAATACACTGTACTGTGCAAATCTCACTGGTTAATATAGCATCTTTACCAAATGAGAACACATTTTTAATCCTATACTCAGAAAGGAGCAGAAAGAAACACATGATTAATAGGAAGGCGTAATACTTTAGGTACTTAGGGACAACCAATACAACAAACAACTCTGCAAATACCACTGAATAAACCACAGGCACTGAATAAGTGAAATAAACTGGAACTGTTCACAAAGAGGTAGCTGAAGAAATTAAACATTAGGATGGTGTCACAGATGAACTGTCTCCTTGAAAGCATTTGGTCAGGAATAAACTACAGTAGTGGGCAGTTCTCACTACGCCAGTATTAAATAACAGCCTTCCTTCAGTGAGCTTGCAGAGAGAGAATTCATCTTCTGAGGGAAATCTGCTTCGTAACAGAGCTAAGTGCAGCCTGACTTTGAGGGCACACTGGAGAAAAGTGAACCTCCCTCACGAACTCTGTGGAGACCTGAATGGAAAGTAACTGGATGTGCTCATTTCAAGCCAATGATATACATGGTTCTGCCCCAAAACTTGACCAAAACAGTGGGTGTCCAAACCTCACTGTCCCCTCAGGCTTTCTTTGCCTCCCTATGGGGACAGCAGCTTTTTAGGACAACTACATCATGCAGTACCCCGAATGTCAGTGTATGGTTTAGGAACTTCCTGAACTGCCCAAGTCCATTCTATAAAGCATTTATAGAATGGTGGACTTCTATTTCACAAAATTTTTAGATTAGTTTTTGAACTTTTTTTTAATTTTTTGAATTTTTTGAATTTTGGGCTCCTGCACACACTGTGGTAATGGGTTCCACTGTTGTTTTGGTCTTTTTTTTAATTGTGAAAAAATAAAGCCTTCATTTTCCGTGTCATTTTGCATGGACTTTACAGGGTGAGACCCAGCTACTGTAAGAGGAGACACGGATGATCTTGTAGTTCTTTTCCAACCTTTGTGATTCTATGACATTTTCTCATTAATATAAAGTTCATTGTACATCTACAAATTGCATTTTGTACCCTGATTGCCTTCCAGCCCTGCTGCACATGCAGTCCATGAATTCTCTTCTTTTGAGCCCCATGTTTGCCTGACTTACCGACTTACAAAATGCACAGGACAAAGGAGGGAGAAGAAAAAGCAAGATGACACACCTGAAGTATATAAACTTGTAATTACTTTGATGACATGTTTTCTGAGTCATTATGAGCTGATGTATTCCATGTGTGATGTCCCACTTTTTCTTTTCCTTCCTTCATTCTGAGTGTTTTGGGAAAGGCCAGCTTTTGCTTTTATGACAAACTGTACATGATGCTCAGATGCTGCCTGTTTTCTCTTTGCATCTTAGCTTGTTGATAAAGATGATTTTATGGCAGTGGGAAATGTGGTGCTTGTTAGCTTTTACTTGTGACATGTAAAGCTACAGTTAAGTCTTCCATTCCTCTCACTGCCCACAACCAGTAGGACTTTTTGCCTTTTTGTAGATGTGTTATCACATACACCAAACTTTTTTTGCTAGTATTCATTTGCAGGGCCCAGGGCAGAAGCTCTGGCTAATCCAGTGTGATTAGCTCTCATGGAAAAGCATAGATGGCATTTAATCTTATGTATTCACTTACTTGCCTTGTCCCTCCTTCCTCTGTTATTTTGCAGCCATCACATAAATAAAGGCACTTTTTTCCTCCCCAGCCATCTACACATTTTTCTTTATGTTGCAATGGGCTTAGAAACCACTGGGGGGACTTTTTACATTGCAGTTAATTATAGATAAAGAAATTGTGCTGTTGCAAATACCTACTGGTCTGACTAAGCTGCTTTTTTGAACGCTGAATATTGTAGAAATCTAGCTGATTTCATCAGGAAATGTCAAGTATTTAGCACACTTGAAAATAAAGCACTCTTTAGATTCTCTACTCTAGTCAGAAGGTTCGGAACTGTTTGGATTTAAGTTCCTTGATAAGCATCAAATTGGCATTGAAAGACTTAAAATAAATAAATAAACAAATAAATAAGTTTTGAACTGTTTCCTGATCTCCAAAAGCTGGGGAAATGCTATTTAGTTGCCAGGAGGGATTTCAGAGTGCCATAGGACAACTATTGTGAACACTTACACTGATGCCTCAGTAGACACCTGTGGAAATCCGATAGGACATTTTCCCCTTAAAACTCTTCCATTTAAAATATTGTTTGTGCTCTCATAACAGGCTGGGTGGAAATAGCAGCGAACAGCAGGAGCTCAGTGCACAGAGCTGCAGGGCCAAGCAGCGGTGGCAGAGGCACAGAAGCGGCACCAGGTGGAGCTCAGCCGCTCTTTTTACCTTGGAAACCCTCCTATAAATCTCAGCCTCCCTATGTGAGACCATCTATTCTACAAAACACAGTTCTGTGGGAACATCGTTTGAATTTAATCTCAAATGCCAAGTAATGTTACACTGTGTGCGGTGCTGTCTGCCTGTGCTGGGAGACACAAGGCTGTGTCCATGCAGCACAAGCACAGAGACAAAACCCGTGTCCCTCACTGACAGCCTGGTAACTCCACCAGCCAGGCTGTGATCCCAAGGCTGAGCTTGCTTCCACCCAGCTCTGCTGACCCTGGGCTCAGCCTGGCTGCCAGGCACCCAGCACATCCCCTCATCCTGAGCCAGTTGTTGCGTTGCCCTCTAGATGCTCACTCCCTTCCATGCTCCTGCAGCAAGAAGTCTTCTGCCCTGAGCTTAAGGTCACATTTCCATGCTGGGATTCTTCACACAGCACCAAGATGTGAATCCAGTGTCCTTCTAGAGGCTGTAAGAAATGAAAGATCACCCAATATGGTCCCCATTTATGTTTCTCATGCCTCAAACTGCATCTAACATTTTGCTCTTTACAACAACCTGAAAGGAGGCTGTAGTGAGGTGGGCTTCATCCTCTTCTCTCAGGTAACCATGATTGGACAAGAAGTAACGACCTGACGTTGCACCAGAGGAGCTTTAGATTGAATATTAGGAAAAATTCTGCTCAGAAAGAGAGGTGTGGTACTGGTAAAGGCTGCTCAGGGAAGTGGTGGAGTCACCATCCCTAGAGATGTTCAAGAAAAGGATAGAGGTGGCACTGAGTGACATGGTTGAGAGAGATCACAGGCGTGGGTTGATGGTTAGACTACATGGTCTCAGTGGTCTTTCCTACGTTAATGACCTCATAATTCTATGATTCTGATTTCAGGAGAAGTTTGACTTAAAATAAGTACCTTAAAAAAAACATGGGAATACCTTTATCTGTAGAAAATAATGCAAACATCCATATGTATTCCAGTGAAATCACTGAAGCTGAGGTCCATTGCTGAGGGTCAGTTTGCATGGGGCTGCTTACCTTCTGGTCCTCCTGCTCCTCACCCAGTAGAGTGAGGGAAATGCTTGGGTAGCAGCATTTTAAAGAAGTGGAGTGAAGCAAAGCAAGGAGCAAACAGAGAGATTCCCAGGACAACAAGTGGCAAATATGAGACCTGCAAGGAAGTTTGCTCTTCTAGATGACAAGCAGAGCACTTAGTAGTCCAAGATATGCATATAAATGGTTATTTGCAAGGCTGTTTTGGGTTGTTGTTATTGTTGGACTGTGGTTGTTGTCTTGTTGGTTTTTTCTATTTTTAATAAAAACAATTTTGGTGTTTCTTGCTGGTCACTGAATAAACCTCAGAGTCTCAAAGCACAGTATCTGAGCCTATGCAGCTGCTCTCAGCTAGAGGTCATAACTGGGACTTGCAGGAGTTTGTTCTCTAAGTGTTCGGCTTTGATAATTTAGCTCAAATTGCTGGGGATTTTTCCCCAAGGAATGTGATAGGTTGGAATCTCCCTGGTATGACTTCACATTGCTAAGTAAGAATGCAGCAGATCAGAGGCCACTGGAGCTCCAGTTTGACCAGTATTTCAGGGGAACTAGCAAGTAAACCCTCAGCTTCTGGCTGGGACATCTTGGGAGCTTGGGAATTTATTGTCCTTTAAATGTTTGAGTTGTAGCAAACATCATATGTATTATGACAAAGTTTTAAATAGAGAGTGAAATGATCATTTTTTTCTTCTTGCTGTGGGAGTGCGCGTTTTCTTTGCCTCCCGGTCTAGAGGCGTAGGGTTGCCTGGTTACTCTGACTCAGAAGCTCTGTGAGGTGTCTCTTGATGAAGGAGCAGATACAATTTGGCAATTAGAGAAGCTCGATTTGTCATCTAAATGTAGAAATCCTTAGGAAAAATAAAACCATTTGAAGAGCAGTTGTACAGAAACAGCAGTGAGAAACTCTTCGAACATGCCTGCACTGAACATTACCATTTCATTTATTCTAGATGCAGGAGGGTCATTAATAATTTATGCAATAATAGGGTGTTTGTTTCAGTGTTCAATTAATAGAATCCTGTTCATAGCAGATATGAATTGCAAATGTGATCAGAAAAACATTTTTGTTGAAGAATTTCCCCACAGACTAGTACTATAAAAAGACCCCATTCAGCTGACAACCTCTACATCTGAGGCTGCGGCTAAAGGAACATCATGTGAGGGCCAACCAGTGCAGCAAGCTAAAAAACTGCTTAAATGCCTGTGTGTGTGTGTGTGTGTGTGTGTGCATATTTGCACATATTTTTTTATCTGTGTGAATATGTAAACACATGCAGATGTTCTCATGACCATACACTCGTGCTGATGTGGGAGATCTGCAATGGCAGAGACGGTTTTATTTTGCAAAATATTTTGTTTAGAACTGAAACCATATTAACACTGGTTTCATAGACATCCTATCATTGTTTTCATTTTGATGAATGGCAGCAAACAGTCTGAGAGCATGGATGGGCATTTAATCTTCAGGAAAGTGGGGGATGTTTATGGAAAAGTGTGATCTGTGGACAGATTAAGCTTAGAGGTCCAGGGAGCAGAAAAGCTGTGCCAGTGCAAACTCTGAAAGGTCAATATTTGATTTAATGAACTTAACCTTCAAGAAAACAAACCTTTTTCAAGTTGGATATCCCCTTAGGCTCACTTGATTCAGCTAGCAGTAAATGCAGAGCAAACAAGATGAAAAAGTCTCATTTTGTAAATTTTGCCTTGTTTTTTATCAAATGCAACCGACTCATTTTACATAGCCTAGGATTAAATGTGCCTACCCAGTGCAGTATCTAGTCGGTGTAAGGTAAATCCATGGTGTTTTGATAGTTCCTTCACAGTGTTGGTATTCTGCTCACTGCTGTGCCATGCATCACCAAGGACTGAATGATCATCTGGGACTTGTGCACCAGCTGTGCTTCACAGACTCATTTTGTATACTGTCCATTTGAAATGGGCAGTTGGCTTAAACACCTCCATGCTGCTGAGGTTTCCTTCTTCCCACAGCCTGGGTTTCCAGCTCTTCAAATGCAGTGGCTTTAAGTAGGAAGCAGAAAACTATAGGTGTTTCTCCTTTTCTTATTAAAAAGCATAACTCAGGGAAAATATATCACTCAGCCTTCTTCTTGGTAGTGTATAATAGTCTTTAACAATCATTTTAAATATGAGACTGTGAAACTCCTAAGCAGTCATTATATACAGATTTTTTTTTTGCCAGTACTTTAGCAAAGAAAAATTGTGCCTCTCTGATCTCTTAAGATTTTTTTCCTTTTTTTTTTTTTTTAAATCAGAATTGGAGATGCAGTTTATAAAACAAATAATTGGAATAAATGTAAGTTTTCATCACAGCACAAGGTGAGCCTAACGGGCACATCAGGAATGATATGTAGTTTGCTCATCAATTACTATGGGAAAAGTCAAGTAAAATGAGTTAATTTGCAGAAAACCAGTCCCCTACCCCTAAATTTCCATCAGAATATGAGGAATCAAGAAAACTTCAGTAAGACTCCTTACAGAAAAGCTGACACAGTCAGAAAAGGCTTTCAGATTCAAACCTGAATGCAACAGATCTGCAGAGGGAACACAACAACACAGTGTGGAGGAGACTACTTCCCCTGGCTCCAAGGGACAGACAGATGGACAGACACCCTCCAGACTCAGCCAGTAAATACATCCATGGCCCTTGGGAGGAACAACCCAGTGGCTGGCTGCAGTTTGTTTCTATGCTTTTTATTTATTTTTCGTAGAAGGGAAAATATTCTGATACTGTTCTTCCTTCCCTAATGAAAGATCAAAGTTTTCCAGATCTCTGGATGGAAATGTGCTGGCTCCAATGTCATTATTTTCTTGACTGTTCTCTCACGGTGTATTTGTAGCCTTCCAGTGGAGTGGCATTACTGTACACTCGGAGCAAGAATAAATACATTGGTAAGAGATAGCTGTATGGCATATACACATCCATGTAGTTAACTACACTGATCTCACACTCAGCTCTCTTTTCTGCAGACTAATCTCTGTCCCAGCACTCTTGTGGCCTCCTATTGAGACCTAGATCAGTTTACCCCTGATTAGTCTCTTCATCACATATCTGGCACGTAAAACTAACGATATTCTTGGCAAATGAGAAGAATTACAAACAGAAGTGAAGACAGAGATAATCAAGGAGACGGAAGCTTCTAATGGAAAAATGGAGCCTCCCATGGAGAATTCTGCTTAAAATATCTTCCTTTACTAATTGACACAGCCGCTGGTGTTGGAGATGCTGTTGTTTTGCACATAACTTTAATAGAGTTTGAGGAATACTTAAACTAGGAAAAACAGCAGTTTAGAGACTCAAGAATTTCAGTAACCAGTGCCAACAATGCCCCAGCTGTATAGGAAAGGACAGGGACAGCAGAGTTTCATATCTTTAGATGACCTAGATATTCACCCAGGTTACACTGACTCCTGTGTGAAAGAGAAATAATGAAAGAGAAATATCTTATTCCCCAGACACTGGAAATGGAGGAGGAGGCAAGGATTTTCTCACCTGCCTAGTGAGGGGCTATCTGAAACCTGTAATGGGGCAGGAATTGATTTGTACGATGGTTTCTAAGAGTGATCCTCTGAAGGGTTAAGCACATCCTGCTGTGGATTTCACTGTGCCTGAAGCTGTGAATGCAGTGACAGCATTCAAGCACAACACCTAGGGACCCCAGGAAGCCTTGCTGACAAAAAGCAGGCTGTGTGTGTGTGCACTTCTGCACATAGGAGTTAGCTGCTCCTCTACCATGGAAGTATCCTCCTCAGTTATTTTGGTATGGCTGCTCCTTCTCTTGTTTCATGCAAAACCACAAGCCTTAACTGTCTTTTGATGTTCGAATCTTTAGGTTTCACGTTTTCCTGATCCTCTTTGCAGCTATTTAATTCATATAAACTTGTAAAAATGAAAGCAGACTTTCTACCTGCCACAGTCCTTACATTTAAATAAGGAAACTACAGATGTACATTTCTATCAAACAGCTGTTTCAGATGCTTTCCTAAATTGCGATTTTAGGGGTGCAGGGGGAGAAGGAGAAGGAATAAACATGCTTCTGGTTCAACCACAGAGGTGCAAATTGTAAGTGAGGCTCATCCTTCATCTCTCTCCTGCCAAAAAAAGGTCCTTAAGTGCACCTTAAGGCTAGTTTTTCATTCTGCTGCTGAATTCCTAGGTATGCTCTTGGAGAAACAGAAGTAATGCCATGTAGCATTCTGGCCCAGCAGGAGGTAGCAGCAATACTTACAGGAAGCTTTTTTATAGCCTTTCTGAAAACAACATATCCAAGGGCAAAAGCTGAGGTGCAGAGGATGCTTACCGCGCCAGGACAATGGCTAGATACCCTGATGTACTTCTCCATTAGTAAGAGCTTCTTTCAGCCATAACATACACCTGGGCAAACCAAGAGATGACAACTCTCTTCAGTTCACCACTGTTGCTGAGATATCCAGGCCGCAGTCACTCAACCAAGGCTTTTTAATTAAACTCAAAAAGAAACATATAAGCAAGCAATGGAACAGGCTTTTTATTTTCCAGCTCTCCTTAGTCCTCCCCTAATGGCGACATGCTGTGTGTCAGCTCTGAGAACAGATGTCTTGGAGGAGCTCTGCCAGGAGGAAGGAAGTTGGATGGCTGCTGCTAGTGGGACAGAGCTGAGGCTTCTAAATTATTCTCTCTATGTATTTCCTTACTTGGAAAAGGGATCAGATTCCTTTTAGATTTAAATTGAGGCTGAATATATAAGCTGCTGAAGGTTTTCTTGTAATTTCAACATTTTAGTTATATACATGGTGAACCTTTACAGCTTGTAATAAGGTCTAGAAACATAGAAAATTGCCAGCAACAGTGAAGACTACACCAGCAATAGCTTAGGCACCTGTAACACGCGTGCACAGAAGGCAGAAGAATGTTGTATAGTTGAAACCACTACTGTGAAAGGAAATGTTCACACCACCAAATCATTCCACTGCTCTGGGAAGAATGCTGGGACAGAAGCAGCTTGGATTAGCATCTCATGTCAGAGTAGATTGGAGTACACTGGTTTCTTTTTCTGTGAAAGGATTTCTAGAGCAGAGCTTCTGGGTGGTTCATAGTCTCTTGTCTAAAGATCTGCTTGCAAAGAGTAGTTCACTCCATAATGACTCACTTCAGCAGATATAATACAGAAAACCTCCCTGATGGCACTTCATTCTGAGTCACACTTTTCCAGTTAGCATCGATTCAATGTGCAGGGCCTGACTGCCACCTTACACGATCAAATAAAACCTGGAGAACTGCAGGAATAATACTGGGGCAAACATATATCCTAATGGATATGCTGCTACTTATGTGGTGGAATACATATGCAGAACAATAAAGTTAACGTGCAGTTCTATTATCCTTCTTTTTGAGCTTTTGTTTGTATTTTTAAAATAACTCCTTTACACGTCAGCATCTTTGGGTAGCTTCGCTTCTAGGAGAAAAATCAAGGATGGGGTGGTGTAAGCATGCCTACATATGCATTTAAATGTATTATATTTTTAATTACAGGGAAATTAATATGTATACACAACTATTTTTCCATCAGTTACTTTGGCTGGACATTCATGAAACCATGGTATAAGAGAGAGCTTGAGGACCTGTGGCAGGAGATGAAGCCATGACCATCTGTGCTCACAAAGGTGTCTTGGCTGCAGCCAGTGCAGTCTCCATGGGGCAGAAGAGCAGGACTCAAGGAGGGGCCTGGGAGGCTGAAGACACAAGGCAGAGCTAAAAATAAAGACTTCACTTTCATTATGATGGCAGACTGGTTGAATTAGCACAAGTTTGAGACTTTCCCAAACTTCTCTTAGTTAATTGTCTCAAGATCTATTAAGCATTTAAAGCTTATTCAAGATAAGAAGATTAAAATGGATAATAGTAATTATGGAATATTAGAAATTAAAACTATATCCCTAGGAGTTATACAACTGAGTTAAACTTTAGACATCCACAAGGTCAGTGTCGATGTTTGAACTACTCACCATAACTCCCTTTATATTCAAGAAAAATTAGTACTTTGAGGTGCGGTTCAAGGGGTTCAGCAGATTTAACGTGTCCCAGGCTCCATCAGATGGATTGTCTCCATCTCTGTTTATAAAGGGAGCTCAAGGAGGCTTAGCAGATAGAGATACTGGCTCTCAGTCACATGCATCCTATTTTGAGCAGTCTTGTAAAGAAAGTTCCTGTTACTTCCCAGGTTTTCTTGATTCTCTGTCATCCTTCCCACACACCTTCCATAGCAGAATACTTTCCTTTCTTTCTTTCCCCCCCCCCCCCCCCCCCAACAGCAGCATCAAGGAAGCAGGGCTCCTCTTGCTTCCCAGATAGACATTTACACTTGGCCAGAATATGCTATGAAGAGTGGTGAACCGTCATGATATCTACCCTACAGCAAGTTCCACAGATCAGGAACTGTTTCACTTGAGCTCAGCCCCTCCATTGGGAAGCAAGCCCCAAAGGCCCCATGCTAGACCTCTGAAAAAGAAGAGGGGAGACTGGACAGTGAATAAGAACAACCCAAGGCTGCAGAGTTGTGTTGTGGTTGGGAAATGCTGTGTCATTACTGTGCTCATGGATGAGGGAACAGGAAAAGGAGCAGTTGGAAGCTTTTAAGCAGATTTACCCTTTACCTTTCTTTTGGAAAGAAGAAATCTCTTGAAAAGTCAGCCTCATGTGCACTTGTGTCTTAGTGTGTGCTTGCTGGGTTAACAATGCCATCAAAGGGGAAGCGGGGTCATGGTGCTCAACCACATAGAGCCATTGATGCATACAGTTTGCCACACTGATGGCAGCTATGGACTGCAGGGCAGAATACAATATGCACGTACAAAGAAATGTACGAGTATTCATTTCTCAAAGAAAGGGTATAGTATTTAGCTGAGTGGTGTAAAGATTGGCTCCAGCAGCAGGCAGGCCAGCTATGCATCTCAGGAGGTGCGATCACACTGCGTACATCACACCTGTGCTATGGCATATAACAGTTTTTGAGGAAGAGAAAGAACTTAAATGGCTAAGTAGACATGCAGATTTAGCTCAGTGATAAGAGACATTTTGGGGGCAGAAAGAAGGGGTGGTTAGATTTCCGAGTGGGCTGGAGTGAGATGTACTGTTGCTCCCAACCACTGATGCAGCAGCTCATAGCTGTGCCTCATGGCTGCACAGCCACTGTCCTGCTTACACCTGCTTTCATGGAGCATCTTCCAAGACTCTCTTCATGTAGAATAGGGCCTGCAACAGCATTAGCATAATGATCAGTAGATTTTGTGGATATCCACTTTCATTGTCATACAGACTTCAGAACTTAACAAATTGTGGACCCCAAATTCATCACATCTACATTTAAGTTTCCAGTGCTGGAATAATCCTGCCCTGCCCAGCACGTAATGTCTAAGATTAACAGACTAATAGTCACTTCTCTGTGCACGTGTGTTTTACTTGATACCAACACTACGCTGCCACCCTTAATTTCCATAACTTAAGGTATTCTTTCAATATTTAAAAACTGTACCAGTTTCAAATGAAATTGCAATCCATGTATTATTTAAGTCATTTTAAGCTTTAAGTCCCTTTATACAACATCTTTTCAATTACATCCTTGCTCAAAATATAGAGCACTTACTCATAAAATAGAACAAGTTAGTCAGATGCAGAGTTTTCAAGGTCACTATATTGTTAATAAAACCTGTTAACTGACACAGACATTACTCATAAAGCTGAGTAAATGTAATGATTAAGCCACTCATAGTTCCTCACACCTCACATCCTGCCTTCTATAGAGAGAAATTTTATTTTGGGGCCTAATTTAAACCTACTTAAGTCAGTGCAAAAACTCCCTGTGGCTTCCTTGGTATTTGTATGGAAGTGCCAATTAAAACCAGAAGCACTCACATGAAAGGAGGGGAAAACAAGTTGGCTGCTTGGTCAGGCTCCAAAGTATCAGCTCCTGGAACAGTTCATAGCTATAATGCTCATCTCACCTCAGAGAAACAGAAGGAGCTTGACCAAGTTCCAGGTGGAACTGTGATTACATTTTAGTCCTTCACGTATCTCTACCATAGGAAGCATGGAATTCCCCTGCAGCAGAAAACAGGGGATGATAGCATTTGGACTTGTTGGTAGGTCCGTGATCTCTTGATGCTGAGTTGTTGTTTGTTTGCTGGGTGCAAGGGACAAAGTGAGAGTCAGCATACAACTGTACGAACTGTGCAATAAACATGATCACAGAGCAAATGGAGACACTGTAATTCAATGAAATCCCTGCTCTTCTTGGGTCTTACAGGAAATCAAAACACCTACTCCCTTTAAATAAGGAATATATTATTCCTGTGTACACTACCACTCTGCTCTGAATAGCAATGAATAATTAGCAAAGGCTTTTATCTGGCCAATGTTTGCTGTGCTCCCCTCAGACAGTCACCCATGCTGTAAGATGAGGTACTGGAATGAATCTTGCCAGATGAAAAGATGGGAGGCTGGAAAGACAACTAAGGCATGGTCAGTGCCAACATATGCAATCATGGATGAATCACATCCTATGTGGGATACTATATCTCACCTAGGATGAGACATCTTGAATACTTCTAAAACTGAACTAGTCATCCTCATCTTCCTTTATGATCTGTGAAAAGACGACAACTTCAGGGTGCCTTTAGGTGACCTACCATTGTTGTTTTATGTTAAGAATGATGTCTGACACCTTACACTCTAATGAATAGCTGGAATAAATCCCCATTGGCCATATAGAGGGTTCACTAATACATAGGCTTCCACATGTGAGTCATACCACCCAAAGCACCCACCAGCTGGTGCCAGCAAACAGCAGAAGAACAAGCTTAGAAGCAAGGGGCTGTGTGGTGGAGGAGATGCCCCATTAAAGAGAAAACTTGCTAAAGGAAAATTTACACAGGGGTAGACAAGGCAGCCCCAGAGTAAAGTGGTTAAATACACCAGAAAGCAGCAGGGAGGCATCAGCTCAGCCAGAAAGCTGATCTGGTTGGGATCAGCCCAGCTAAAGGGGAAGTCTTGGTCATCAGAGAGGACTGGAGGAAGCCCAGCACATGAACAAACTCAGGCAGTCACACAGTAGTAGGTAGAGGAAACATCAGCATAGCAAAAGGGACTCCTCCTACTGGTGGTAATAATTAGGGAGCATTTAATTCAAAAGCCCAAATTGTGAAAGGATAACAGGTATCTGGAAGGTACAACAGAACAGCAGCAAAGATGGTGGCCTTCAGCATAATGCATTTATTAGCACACAGCCCCTGCTCCAGCCAGCTGCTCGATAGAACACCTGTCTAGCCAGGCCTGATTCAGCATGGTTGTAAGACAGGAAAGACAAAGCTTTGGGAGATGGACCAGAAAGAAGCAGCAGTCAGTGCACATGGGTAGGATGCTACAAAGCCAGATCCCTTAAGAATTCACCTTTTACATAAAAAAGCATGGAGTTTCCTCACACAGCGATATTTAGTTGTTATGAAATAGTATGTTGACTAAAGGCTGTGTATATTCAGAATTCTTTTGATCTCTTTTATCTCCTGACTCCATGGAAAAACGCTGAGAAATCTTGCCTGAAAATAGCCCTAACAAATCTTACACAATGCCTTCATCAGCAAATACAGCTGGAAAAGTGACAGATAAAGATTCTGTGTGTCAGAGATGTGTTCATACACTCACATGATCATCACCATGCTTTCTCTTTTGCTTTCGTCCTCCTCTTCCCACAGTTCCAGGCTGGAAAGGCTGAAAAAGAAAAAAAAAAAACAACAACAACCCAGCACTTTATAGAACTGGCACTCCTGCATTGTGCTGTTCAGGCATCCCACAGAGGGACTGAGGCAAATGAGGAGGTCTGGTCAAGCTGCAAGTGGAATCTGGAGCAAAA
The DNA here is from genome assembly GCA_013399175.1 of Odontophorus gujanensis. Taxonomy (NCBI): domain Eukaryota; kingdom Metazoa; phylum Chordata; class Aves; order Galliformes; family Odontophoridae; genus Odontophorus; species Odontophorus gujanensis. The sequence continues at coordinate 193,208 of VXAB01007198.1, read as the reverse complement.
TGAACGTGTTGTTGGGGAGGACTCAGAGCAGTAATCAGGGTCAGGGACAGTGAACATCTGAAGCAGGGAGAGGGTCTTTGATAACTGAAATGATTTTGAAACTGCAACCACAGGAAAAGCAGCAGCATTTAACAGACAGAAGTGCAGGACCTGTGTAGAAAGCAGAGGAAATCTGTAATCCAAAGCTCCCATGACTGCAACAAAGCAAGGACATGGAGAAGCCAACAGCCAAAGAGAAGAACAGGCAGTATGTGGAAGAGATAGGGTAAAATGCATACTTTGAATACATCCACAGTCCCAGTGCTTCTAAATCTCTTCAGCTTCCTGTGTCCTACTCTGGAGGAACAGATATAGCTGAAGATATCCCACTAAAGGAGAACAGCTAATTGACTGAGCAAGAGTCAGGCACTGATCATGTAAAAACACTTCTAAAGCCCGGGGCACACCTGTGCCTGGAGGTGTACTGGGGCTGTGAGAGTGTGTAAATGAGCTCATTTTGATCCTGTTCATAAGAGAGAGGGGAGAATGCAATCTTGGAAGGGGATTAATAGAGAACAGTCAAAAGGAGGATCAGGAGAAGTACTTACGGAGTTCTTCATGATCTGGGTTGACAGCACAAACATGTTGGTGCTGACATTAAATAGAAATAACCAGGATCTTCACAGATTTTATCTCCACATTTGCCACAAGTTGTCTTTCTTCTGAGCACATCCAGCCCCGTTTACAAAGCCCAGCTATTGTAGTTAAGGATGCAAAGAAGAACAGACTTCAGTATTATTTCTTTGAACATACCTGGCTCTGTGGAACACCGGAATTAAACAGGTGCACCGCTCCAAACCAGATGTACCAGAGACACAAATAGCTGAGACATCCCTGTGACATTTGGATAGCACTTCTTGGAAGATAGATTTTAATGTGCTCTTTGTGCGTACATGGGAATGCTGCTGTGGCACCAGCGAGCTGTAGAGGTGTGCATGGGAGCTTCCAGAGGACTTCTAATGTTGGGGATAAAGCCCAGTTAGTATTCATCTCCCACATGTGAACAGCTCAGAGACTGTAAAAACTTCAGTGCAGGAAAAGGTCAGCTTCTGATTTGTGTGGTTTCATCTGTTCCACTGAGAACTGCAGATTATAAAGCAGCAGTACCAAGAGGAAATTTCACATAGTACAAAACTGCTTACATTCACCAAGCTTCCATAACCTGTGAACTGGTCATCACCTACATTGTCACGTTTTGTGACTCTATACCCATTTGATTGCACCACATAAATCCATTGCAGTACAAGAAGTGAGGTGCAGCATTGTGCCTGTGTTGGCTAATGCTGTCATCAGTATTTGAAGGCAGTACGATTTTGGCTTTGTCCTCCTCCCTGTTGTCTCTCAGAAGCAGTCACGTCATCCCTACACAGATGATGGAAAATAAAGGCACAGGAAGCCTGGAAGCCAGACCAGTGCATATGGAAGAAGCCTCCCCTGCATGGTTTGCCAAATACCATTCTGGGAGCTCACAGCTAGGCAGAAAATTGAATGAATGTCTCTTGCTGAGGGGTGGTGGGGAGGTATTTTGCCAACAAGGCTCTGGGTTGCACAGCGGTCTGTGATGTGAAAATGAAGTGAGAAGTTTGGAGAGGGTTGGAAGAGTGCTGCTGCCAGTGCAGGACTTCAGCTTGGGGGAAAAAAGCCCTCAGGAATCAAAGGGAGCTGAGCAGGCAGGAGCAAAACCTGAAAAGAGCTTTAGTTTGCAGCACAATGCTTCCGGCCTCCAGCTGAAAAGAAAACTAAAGCAAGCATAAGCTACGGTGACATTTCTAATGAAAAGTCAAACCTTTTGTACTACCTGCAAGGTGGCAAGAGCTCAAGGTAGCTGACTGGGACCCTGCTGGGCAGAGGGTCATGAGTGGGCAGTGGCAGCTCTCAGGGCAAGGAGTGAACATTTCTTTTTTCCTGAGCAGTTTTGTATCCTCAGGATCACCAACATTGCATTTCAGTTCCCCTGATGTAAAAGTGAACCAGATCCCAAAATAACACAGTTCAATGCATTTAATGGACTACTTAAATGAGTCTACAGTATTATCCTTCCAAATCCTGGTGACAAGGCACCTACAATGTCAAACATATAGGCCCACCTCTCATTCAGTTCTCATTCCTGGGAGTCTTTAATGTGTTCACTTGGATACAGCTCATGTGTGGTCCCATGTGATATTCAGAACAGTTTCCCATGCCATGAGCACAGCTGGCTTAGTGGTGGAGCCCACTTCTGGGGAAGACTGCACAGGGACAGGGCCTCATGCTGACATTGTGGGTCTTCTACTGTGAGTCTGTAATTTTTGGGCCATTTCAAACAATAAACAAAAAGCATAGAGACTGGCTCTTCATCCTCATCCTGCAGAGGACAACAACAAGGAAAGGCAGCACCACTTGCTCACTACCGTGTCCTCAGAGATTTATAAAGTGATTTGGAAGTGATTTCTCATATGCAAACCTTACACTCCATTTTCCAAGTAGAAGTGTGTTGATGTGTTCATCATGGAAAAATAAATCCCACCACAGTTTTTCTTCTGTATAAATCAACACATAGGTTATTTACGTGCACTATGAATAGTGGTTATAAGCATTTAAATGAGTCATATATTCATGTTGGTACACTTGTATATACAATTTGTATATCTACGTTATACAGAAGATCATAAATGATATTTCCAAAATACATGGCTATTCTGGGTACACTGTACTCCTTCCCATACTTCAAGTGAGATGAAAAATTAGGCCCAACTCCGACATCCAGAAACACAAAAAGCAGCAACCTGAAGGTAAAATCTTCAGCATTTGATTTGTTTGTATGCTTTTAGCAACTGAAAGAGCAAAAATAAGCAAATGAAAAAAAGAAAAACCACCAGCATAGATGGAAACAGAGAGTTCAATTTTCCAAGTATTAAAGAACCAGGAGATTGAATACAACATGATGAAGGCCTGCCTCACCAAGGGTAACAATCACAATCAATTATTACCCAATATCTTTTATTTATAGCACTGCTAAAGTGCATTTTCAAGTTGATTCAATTAGCTCTTTTAGAGCTCAAAAAAGTTAGCTCCAACCTAAAAAAAAAAAAAATTAAAAAAAAAAAGCACTCAGCTTGAAATAAGAGCTCTGTAGGAAGATCTGTGGCCCTGTAATCCAATCAAGCACCATTTTGAAGAACTGGGTTCACAAGTTAACTTAATTTGGAATTTCTTCCATGGCTCCTCCATGTTACAGTGCAGATCTTAGTACTCCAGTGTCACAGAAAAACCATCATATATATTTTTGAAGATACTCTTTCAGCTGTCCAGAAGATCAAGCATTCACTAAACATACACGACCAAAACAACTTCCCCCAACCAGTTCTGATCAAAGTCACTTTCTCTCTTAACCTCATCACTATTCATTGTGACTCTTCACACTGACTTTGTGCTGAAAGGATCAAAAGAAGAGCAAAGCACCTTCCAATTACAAAAGCTACAAAGAGATAATGTATACAGTGAAGCATTTGTGTAAGTGACTGCATGACCTGAGCCCTAAGTTGAGAGTCAAAGCCATCAGGAGTTGTCCACCTAGAAACTTTCAAAAGGTGGACATGAAGAACATGTTCCAGATGTGAACACTATCCATAGGACAACAGCATCATTCATGTAAAACTCAGGAACTCTCTGCTCCAACCCACCAAAAGCAGCCAGCTATAGGACAGACAGCTTACCCAGGACCTCAGCTGGGTCAATGCATAGGAAGGGACCTGCAGAGCACACAGGTGACCTCTACAGCATGACTCTTCTCACAGCAAAAAAAAAATCTTGTGACACATTTAATCTGAGCCTCTTTAGTCTAAATTTACACCCACTATCTCTCTTCCTCTCTATCTCTTTAACGTGATAGAAAGCACAGCAGTAACAGCAAAGCAGCAAGGTCCTAGCCTACAGCAAGCAAGGATGTGATCAAATGCAACAGCTGTGGGAACAGAAATAAATGAAAAAAAGCTGCTTACCTTCAGAAGGCCTCAGAAGACAGTGACCTCCAGAAAAATACCCCTGCAACCACTGCCAACCCTTAAATAAGGTCTAGGAAGGGGTAGATCCTGTCTGCACCCCTTCAAGTCACTCAGCTACATTGCATGCACTTGAGCTCCCCTGGGTTGGCCCTGCCTTCCCACCAGGTGCTCAATCACTGGTTCAAGCTGTGACTCAGCATTTCCACTATACTCCCACCTTGCCCTACTGAGCAGAGCCCATTTCAGCCTTCTCAGTACCCTCCCCATGGCACGAGCAGGCTGCTGGGGAAGCCCCCAGCCAAAGGAGCCCAGCTCCGGCAGGAGGGGTGGGGCAGCCTCGGTTTCCTCTCAGGTGAAATCCATTTTACAGCAGAAGCACAGAAGTCATAGAAAGCACAGCTATAAATGACACATTTCATCAATTTTCAACCAGAATATATGGACTTTCATGCTCTTGTACACTTTGAGCATGTGTCTGTGCACATCCTTTATGCTGGTCTTATGAGTCCATCTGTCACTAATCCATTCCTGAAGAGCTCCTGAGCCACAGCCCTTTGGAAATTCTTCAGAGAATCACAGTATGGTTGAGGTCTGAAGTCTAGACAGAATCTCATGTTCCAGATTGTACCTGTTGCCTATTGTCCTGGCACTGGAGACCACTATGCTCTTTGCACCTCCCTTCAGGGATTTACACACATTGGTGAGATCCCATTTGAGCCTCCTTTTCTCCAGGCTGAACAGTCCCAACTCTCTGAGCCCCTCCTCACAGGAGATCATCTCTATGGCCCCACACTGCACACTCTCCTCTAGGTCCATTTCCCTCTTGTACTCGCTCCTTAGAAGCCAACAAGTGTGAGAAGGGAGCTCAGAAGGCCTCTGTTGGTTATGGCACCACGTGTCTGTGAGTGCCCTAGCTTTGGGATGAGCACTATGAAGTGGGTCAGAGGAAAATTTCCAGTTTTTATTTTCCGATAGATGGCAATTCTTACTTGTAAAGAACTTGTGCTCAGCTCATTTACTGAACGTACATAATTCCTTTCTGCTCCTCTCCCACTCATGGTCCCAGCACTCCTGGATATCGTGACTCGGGGTGGTTACAGAACCAGCAGCATTTCAACCCAGGAAGCAAGGGGAAAGTGCAAGAAACTACAAGAACTCCCACATGAATAATGGGACATTAATTAAAAAAAATTAAATTGCAGAGACTGAGAAAAGGGAGCTGTTGGCCATGCAATCTCCTCAACCTGAAATCCTGAACACAGTACACAGTCTTAAGGTTGACGTCAAAGAAATGTGTGGAAACTCCTGAAAATGCTAACATGATCAGATCATATATGCTCTAAAACTCACTTTCAGTTATTGTTTCTTAATTCAGTTTGGATCAGTAATGGCTTCAGAGAATTCACAACCCAAAAGGCTGTAGACGGATTTCATATAAATGTGCTTTTATTGCAGAGAAGTTACATTATTTACATGCTGCAACACATTACAACATAAATCTATCAAGTATTTCATGGTGGATGCTGTTGGTAGCCAGATAACATTGTTATAAGAATCACATTATAAAGTGAAGAGACTTACAGCTTTATGTACTCTACAACTCGGAGTAGCTAAAATGTTAAAAGTCAAAAGGCAGTGTTTGCTCAGGCCTGCCTGTTGTCATATGCATGCAAAAGCCTAAGGAGAGCAAATATAAAAGTACTGTCTGATTTCAGGCCTATGATGCCACCAAAGCTGATGATGGGTGTGTACTGATTTTTATTTTGAAGCGTATAATCTTGCATAAATTATACAAGTCTAATAAGGTTGGTATAAATTTATTTATTTATAAACCATGGCTTAGAAATAAAGGAGAAATGCAGCTTGCACATGCATTTAAAAGGACAACCTAGCAAATGTTTGTGACCTTAGTGCTTATTATCTTTTCTCTTAACAGATCTGCTAGAAAACATCTTAATTCTAGAGTCACACTTCTCTTGGCTGAGTAATGACAATGAAACTCCAGAAAAAGACAACTAAGCAATCTAGCCAGTATATGCTGGTGGAGAAAAATCTATGAAATACAGAACATTATATATGTCTAACTTAGTATGTCTTCATTAAGCAATGTTTCTAGCAGCATCATAGTGAAACATAGTAGTCGAGTGAAGTTTGGCCCCTCTTTATTAAGTGCAAAATAATCTAAAGTACCAATTGAATCTGTAGCCCAGATATCAGTTGCTAAAGCTTTGTTGCTTACTGAAGGAAAGTTCTCCAATTGTATCAGTCAGGATGTATGACTACAACAAGCCTAAAGAACCATAACAGCCATTTTTTAAGAAGTGAGGGAAGGGGGTCAGGATGAAAGAAAACAAAACCAAACCATAATACATGAGCCAGTGCTTTCCTGGTCAGCCAGCTCTCATTCTGCTGGGGCCAGTGTGGCTGGGCTGAGTTACACCAGCTAAAGACTGGACTTTGCTTCTGTGTTTTTAGTGAGGTTGTCTTTAAAAAGAAAGGTAAAATAAAATGAACACGGAATTGTAGACAGAGCGGTGGCTCAGACACAGCCATACATGAAGGGCTCAGTGCTGCAAGGGACAGTGGTGCCCCATGGATGCTGCCCCATGCTCCAAGCAGCAGCCTCCTTGAACTAAAGGAGGGAGGGCAGGATAAGTGCAGGCATCAGGACTGGTGCCTGCCCCTAGTGAAGGTCTGTCTCAAAGAGGCAGTGAGGAAGTACAAAAATCTCCGTTCATGACCCTCATACAGATGCCCACTTCTAACCTCACCGCCTGGCTCCAACAAAGTGCTGCCTTCTGTTTGTAAGCTCAGCTTGCCATAAGCTGTCCTCCTTCCCTGCTCACACCAACTGCCTCCTGGATGTGCTGCATGACCTCCTTCCTCTCATGAGTATGGTCACCATGCTCAGCAGGTTTGACGACGTGCATCTCTCTGGGGAGCCTCAGTGTGCACCTGCAGGACTCCCTGAAAACACTCAGGATGGACTTCTTCCCATGCAGGGAACTGTACAGGGAAGTGTTCCAGATGATCAAATTCCACTGAAGTTGTTCTGTGAATGCCTGGGATGAGGAAGGGGGAATTTGGGCATGTGGGTTCTAACCTCAGTCCTTTTGACAAATAAGTAGCGAGCTGGATTGGGGCTGCACATGGAACACCACCATCACTGTGTGGGCAAAATGTGTGCACAGATGGCCTGGCAAGAAGACGCGTGTTGAAGGCAGATCCAGGCCATAACTGCACCCTATAAAAGATGGTTGGGAGAGGCAGGATTTCCTAGGGGGCATGTCCCCCTGGTGGAACCCACCTCGCCAGGCTGGCTGTGGCAGTTTGGCCACCATAATCTGGAGCTCACAAGCTCTGACTCTTGACAGAATTTATGAGCGAGGCCGATGTGTTCAATCAACATCAAGACCTGAGCTGACATGTTTCCAGCTTGCTCAGCATCTGCATGTTCCAGGTTTGGGCTTAGAGGCAGCAGGAAGATCTGTCCTGTCTGTTAGTGTAGACATGCCCATATTCTCCTGTCTTTTTCAAAGGACAAAATATGTCCTCTGCATGCCCGGCTCATCTAAGTCCCTCCAATCATCACATTTTATCTTAAGCCACTTTTTCTATGATGCCACAAAAATCAGTTTGTACTACATACGTGTATGTGCATGTGTGTATTAGATATGACATGTTAAATATATATTAAACATATATAAATATCTATTATATATATTATATATATATATATATATAAAACAACACATTCTATTCAATCGTCCTCATTTCATCTTCTATTGAATCCCATCACTTCTCTCAAATTGCACAAGTTCTTTAGGACTGAGCTGTCTTTATTTTGGAGTACTCTATGTACAGCCAATTCCAGTGAATAGCACTTCACTGGTACTAAGTTTAGATGGGTGAGGGTGGAACCTAATTTTTATTATTAGTGGTACACAGATTCTCTATGACACCTCTTAGGCCCTGATGGTATACCACGAGTGTTTTTGCACCAAGACTCATAGTTGTGAATGGGCCATCTTCGAAAAAGCTCAAATGCAGGATGATGGCTGTGGCCATTACTGAAAATCAGCGCTATATTAAATAGTAACTTCTTCTGTAAATGTATGTGTAAATTAAAAAAAAAAAAAAGCGTTTGGAGAATGGGGGAGAGATGCCCATCATTTTCACTCCTATTATCTCTTACCACTTCCACAGGGAAGAGTAATATTTCGGACTTCTCTCCTCACTTGCATATCTCCAAAGGCCAGTTTCTGGAGGTTTGCCAACAGAGATAAACAGTAAACTGTTGTTAACTAGCTGATAAATTTCCCAGAGTTGTCCATTTTTAGTAAATCAGGTCATCATTTTTGGGGAATATTCCTTGTCATTCTTGCCTGTCTCATTTAGTAGGATATGCTCAGTGCGAAACACTGAACAAGATCACCCTCATGGATGTTCAGAGTTGGTATTCTGGTTTGTTAGATTGTATTTTCCAATTTGTAACAAACAACAGATAAGTTGTCCTAAGACTTACCAGAATATGCAGCTAAGACGACTGGATTTCCACTACTAACAAAGTCTATGAGCATTAACAGGGCAGTGCATAACAAGTTAACTTGCTGTGTATAAAACCCCTGAATAATACAGTATCAAACTATAAATTTAAATAACAGAGAGTAAAACAAAAAGTTCACTATATAAATCACAGGAAAGAAAAAAAATTCCCAAACCCCAAAGGAATTTCCCAATGGGAGTTGTAAGTTGCAATAAGAAGAAAGTATCTGCTGATTGCATAAATGTGTTGTTGTGTCACATAATATCAAAGTTATTTGCAAAAATTATACAATCTGGAATGCTTTAATATGAGACACAACAATGTACTTAAACACACAGTAATAAGAAAATGAGAGCAATCATTATATAAAATGTATTTTTGGGATGCATTGAATTAGCAGTGCTATCGAGATTAAATATGCAAAGTGAAATGTCGTCATTTTAAAAGCTGCTCACTGATATTCGTTTTTGCCATCATGACATTTTCTACACCGTACTTCTGTTGGATCTTTAAAGTCCCAAGGGCAAGTTAAAGCCAGTTGTGACATTCAGAAATAATTCTGCTAAGATTTACAGTGTGCGTTTGTTACCAACTTTTGGTGTTTTTTGTTTTGTTTTGTTTTGTTTTTTCTTTTAAAGGAGAAGTGATTTCACAAAGGCAAGTTTCTTTCAATGACACAGCAAAACCCCTTGGAGCAGGGACTACGTTCTGGGCACTGCTAATCACATTGTTGGCACTCAACAAATAAATAATAACAACAATAATAATTTGCTTTGCTTATTTTCTACTTGTTGTGCTGATTCCCTTGATTTAAGTGATGCTCCTTAGGAATTTTCAGATCCTTTTGGCCTAAGTCCCTTTTGTCTTTCCTGTTGTCTTTCTTCTCAGTGTTGCTACTTTCCTCAGTCCAAAAGCCTCTTATTTTCGAGGTGTTGCTGTTTTATTTGCACTTATAGCAGAGGTGTTCGATAAAGCTACACTTCTTTCTGCATTTGGTAAATCTGGCATATCAAACTCCCAAGGGCAGACTTCAGCTCGAGATGCTAAAGGTTGCTGCGAGTAACTACTTGGCTTACGGGAGTCAGAAAGCACATTTCCCTCAGATGAGGCAATTTTTTTTTGTTCCACCAATTTATTGACATTTTCTGCCACTTTCTGGGGCAGCTCCTCATGCTCCCCCCCACCAATATTTGGTGCATATCTGTTAACATTCTCGCGCTTCAGCCCAGGGGAGCCCTGAGACCTGGAATTCAACTGTTTTTTATCATTCTCAATGTGCTGCTCTTGTGCCTCCCGAGTGGCCACCTCCAACTTCTGTGGGCCCTGCTGATTTGACTGTTGATAGCCCTCAGGCGTCTTCTGCTTATGATGAGATTTCCCCTTTGGCTGGGAAGGGTGATTTTTCTCTGCTTCTGAGGAAGCAATAGACACATGTTTTTGAATCTTAGAGTCAGAAGGCACAGGACCAGGAGTTTGGTCATATATCTCCCAAGGACAAACTTCTCCTATGTCGAAAGTGCCCTTGTGCAGAGACTTACTTGGGCCTGTGTCTGGATTTGCAGGTGTTTGACTAACCCTTTGCTGTTTCATAATGCCAGACTTATGGGTTTTCTTTGTCTCCTCAGATTGGGTGGAGTTCTTCCGGTGGGAATCCTTGTGCTCCCCTTTATCAGAGGCTGAGTGCTTTTTGCTGCCTTCCTTTCCCTTCTGCTGAGGTTTCTGAGATTTAGTGCTTTCTTCCAGACTTTGCGTTTTACCCGTTAGTCCCAGAGTCTTTTCCTTGGCACTAGCAATAACACTGAGGGATTTCTGTAACACAGATGTTCTTGGATGCAGAGGTTTCTTATCTGCACTTAAGTTATGTGCACTTAGTGATTTGCACACCAAAGGGACCGATTCAGTCGACACTGCTTCAATTTTTTCAGCTTTTTTCGTTGAATTGTTACCAGTTAAGGAATCCAGAAGTGAATTCTCAGCAGCTGTAACTTCTGTGCTTTCTGTAGTTAACTTATTAGGCTCTCCTGTTTGGTCCCTGACGTGATCATAAGTGCTGTGGGACTTTTTTAATGAGAAGACTCTGTTTTTCAATGTCTCTTCTTTTGGCTTTACAGAACTTGTGGAATCTTGTGGAGTTTTTTTCAGCGTAGCTGTGTTTTTCACAGCACTGTGCTCCATCAGGTCCTTCTCATCCCTGGAGCACTGCCTAGTGACTGTCTCTGGGATTTCTGTAATACGCCTCATTATCGAGCGCCCCAAGCCCTTTTTAGAGCACCTTTTTTTCTGGAGATGTGGGTTATTAGCAATCATCTTTTTCCTTTTATAGATTTCAAGCTGGGCATATAGTTTCTTCAACTCATCCTGTAAAGTAAATAGCAAAAAATAGTATGAACAGGGCAAAGCCAAACATGTACCTCAATGAATGCATTACCCATAGCACTAAACATGACATAACCTTATCCCACTTCCTTTACTAATTCTTGAATATACCATTTCTCCATATATGAATTTGAATCTCATTTTTTTCCACCTTAAAGCTAAGTTTAACTCTAGCACACAAACCAGTCACCTTGCATGGCTGCACATCAGACAGCATGCACAACCAATACACATTCATACAACACTGTGGTGCAAGTTCTCCTACTGACTCTTACAGCTATTCTGTGTTCTGGGACTATAAGTCAGACAAGTTCCAGGCAGAAATGTCCTTTAATCATGTAAGACAGCAATAGCATTGTTTTCTTCTATTTCTCATGTTTATTAAAATGATATATTATAGAGCTATGCACAAACAACTAATTGCATTGACACCAAATGCTGTTTCTGTTTCCAGACAACTCAAAGAGCCTATGTAAACTGATTAATAGTTTTTGCTGTGGATGTTTCTTCCTCCTCAGCCTCCAGTATGACTTCTACTACAACTAGTAATGCAGCTTCCCCTTACACTAGTCAGTTCTTTCCAGGATATTTCACGACTTCATACCAGTCACTGACAGACTTAAGCTGACCTGTTTTCATAGATTCATAGATTCATAGATACATTAGGTTGGAAAGGACCTACAAGATCATCTAGTCCANTCTTCAAGCCATTCTGCCCCAAGCCTATAGCATTGCACGGGGTTATTGTGGCCAAAGTGCAGGACCCGGCACTTGGCCATATTGAACCTCATCCCATTGACCTGATTCAGAATTTACCAACGTGGAAGAAATGCTTTTGAAAATAAATGATATTTAAATGAGTTATATATACCCGAATATCTTCAGGATCCAAACTATGCTCACTCCATGCTGAATTGATACTGCTGTTCAGATAGGATCCAGATCGACCCATATCAAGTTCATCTTCATAAGCTTCCGTAGCTATATCATCTCTTGGGTTATTGCTTGAATGTGAAAACTGCAATAAGCATTCACAACAAAGATGTTGCCATTAGTACACTATAAAAGTTTACAACAGTTCTCATGATACAGTTGATCACAATGTATTCAGTGTGATTTTCTAAACTCAGTATCTACTGGCATCACTGGTGAAACTACTGTCCTGTAGAAAATCAGTGTCGTATGGAAGAACTCATATTAATGGTGGATTAACCACTAACCAAGGGTTTAGAAATCTGAATTATAAAAAAAAAAACCTTTGTACTTGTTCTGCTGCTTATTTGTGCCTCTTTACCTTGCATTCACTTTAAGTTTGTATGACAAATTTATGTGAGTACACTTCCAGTATTTCCAATTAGGCTGTTAAAACCAAAATACTGCATCCCATATTCCATGCAGTAGCATAACTCTGCAGAAAGTGATCCTCCCATTTTGGATCCTGACCCTGAAAATGAATAGATGGATTGGCCAAAAATAAACAAACAAAAAGATACCAAGCACTGGAAAGAGAAGTTCTGTCAGCTACTTTTTTTATTCATGTGGATACACTCATCTGTGATCCTATTGCCCATGTAGTCATCTGGCTCTAGGACTTTATGAACTAAACCTTGTGGATCTTCTCTTCATTCCCTGAATTCTTTGGGGTGATGGAAGAAAAGTCTGTATAGTGTTACACAGATAATGAACTAAAAATAGAAACCTTGATCCTCAGTTATGGGTCAGTTTCAGAAAGGTCAACAAATTTTCAGAGCTTGTCTGGGAAGGCATCTCTGGAGATATGTAATTAAGTTAATGGATAAAAAATAGAAGATAAAACTATTTCTAAAGACCAGTAGAAAAATAAAAAATAAAATAAAAATTAATAGAAATATTTAGAAAATAAAACTATTAATAAAAAAGACAATAAAACTATTACTAAAGAACAGTAGAGTCATTAAAAAAACAGGGTTTTGCAGTGTTAAAGCTGCATCAGCGTGTCCTCTGGTTATGAATGTTTTATATGTGTATATTTGAGAGTTTGTCAGCAAATCCTTTTCTGACACATAAAGAAAAGATAGAAACAGCAGCTACGTTAGCCTGAAAAGGGCATTAACTTGAACTTCGAAGCATTATTCCTTTTTATGCAACTTTCACCTTTACTTTTCCCTTTTATTCTCGACCTTTTGTTTAATGTCACTAGTCAATTCAAGAGCCATTATAAAGTCATTTGTTTCGCTGGAGTATTGCACAAGAAAGCTACGTTCAAATCCTACAGACTGGTGTAAGAGGCAGGTGGAGCTGCCTGGTTTTTTTTTTACACCTGGTGAGACTGAAATACTGTCGTTCCATTCTGAAAGCTGTGCCATGGTGCCCAAAGCTCATTCTACTTTCTCCCCTACATCCTGTCATCTGCATCTTCTTGCGGCCCGCACACATTCATCTTCCCACTCTGCTGCTGGAACCATAGCATGGGCAGTCTCTTTGTAGTATGCAATACCCCAATCCCCCATGATGCAGCCTGCGGGGAGGAGCGTGCAGTGGGGCAGGAGGGCTGCAGGAGCTGCTCCCTGTGGGGACCCATGTGGAGCAGTGCCTGAAGGGTGGGTCCCACAGCCATGGAATTTTGAAAACTGAAAGAAAGAAACTTTCAAAATGTGTAAGAGTTTATAAAAGAAAAAAAAAAAAGATATTTTTAGGCATTCATTATATTCAAATTTTACACCTTCCTTTTCTACCAGTTGCTTGATAATTTTTTACAGAATTGCTTTTGCACGACAAACTTATCTTTCAAGTCTTGACAAAAGAAAAAAGGACAGAATACCTTAGGGATCAGTAGTAGCCCAACAGTGACTGTCACAGTCAAGTGTGTGTGTGCAAAGAACAGCATCAGCATCCAGTCAGACTGAAGTCTTGAAGCAAGAATGAATCTGAAAAAAGAATGTGTTGCAATTCACTGTTTTTTCTCCAGTGCATTAGATTTGACATTTTGAACGTTCCTTAGGATTCTTTTCATTAAAAGGCCAAACACAACTGGTTTTGTTCTGTACTGCTTTCATACAGACTGAGCATTATATTCACATGCTTTACCTTCATACCACAATTTCAAAGCAACACAGGAAAAAAAAACAAAAACAAACAAACAAAAACAACACAAGCCAAAACAAAGTATAAAAGAGACAACAGATCTTAGAGGATGAAACAACGGATCTTAGAGGACATTGCTTATCCCAATGTTCTCACTCTACTTTAGCTGGGTGTTTTTTTTCCATAGATAGTGTAAATAGTCTTCGGCATGAACTGAGTTAAGGCAGTTTGCATTAAGGATCTGAACTGATGATTTTTAAGTAAGCACACATACTATGATCATTTGCAGTGCACTTTGTAAACAGAGGATATCCAGAGATCGCAGCTACAGAGTGCGGCTGATAAGCCAACAAAGAGAGTACAGAACAGACATGCATTTCAGTGGGGAGCAGAGAAATGGTGTTGATTTCAGGATCACTTATGGCACAAGAGCCCTGTAAACACTAGGAAATGATTGGCTGGACTTCATAAATGAAGCAATTCCTTGCTGAGCTTTCTAAAAGACTGGTAGAGCAAGCACTGCAGTTAAAGCAGCTTGGCTTTTCTGCTTTAGTGAGCTCCCAAAGATATAAATGGTAAGCAATGCAATGGATGAATGAATGTGCCACTGGCTTGTATTCTGCAGGTTTACATAAATCATTCACATTGAAATGAGATTTGCAGCTTACCCAAGACCACAGATGCACATTTTACAGAAGCGTTTAACAGAAATAGTCTGGCACAAAATACTGGCTTATATGCCACAATAATAGATTAATCATTCTTTGTTTATTACTTTGCAAACAAAGTGTTTCATGAATACAATCAAAAGTTATAAATTCTTCTTTCTGATAATACAGCTGTTGCTGCTAAGGTGTGCAGGCAGATGACAAGGCTCAGGCCAAGGGTTCAGCTATCTGAACATAAGAACTATCAGAGATGAAAAGAGAGACTGTTGGATATAACAAACAAAAGCAAAAAGCTACGGACAGTGCCATGAGGGATGGCAGGATTGCTCAGGCAGTTATAGGGGCATCATCATCTGAAAGACAGACAAACTTCACAGGTAATGAAGGGAGTGCTGTAGTCCTTGGAGTGAGCAGAACTTGCTAGGCCAGCAGTCCTGATGTAACTGTACTGGCAGTAGTCTATACCGCTGTGATTACCTTGCTAATAGGATCAGAAATACCAGATTTGAATACACATGTAGCAAAACTGGGACCAACAGTAATGAGAAAGTAGCCAAAGACTGGGTTGTTTATGAGGGAGAAGACATAGACAGAGAAGGGCTAAGGCAGATGAGAACAATCACAGAAAATCAGAAAGAAGGGGCAATAAGATGGGCTAGAGGCACGCAAGCAAGTTGTTACAAACTGAGCTCTGTGTCCGATCATTGTAGAGACAGTTTCTACTCAAATGAGATTTTTCCATCAATTTTTTTTCTCAATAATACAAGAGAAAGTGCAATGCAAAAAAGTAATACTATCCTGATCAGAGGGTAAGCAAGAACCCTCTGTTCCTAGAATGGGAATCATACTTTTAAAGAAGAAATATAAGCAATTCAAGGCTTTATTTGGTGCTCACATTCATCTTCTATGAGCTTCAGGAGTTTTCAGACTAGATGGATGAAACATAATAGTAGGCGTCCTTCAAGACTCCAGTGCTTTCAACTTCATGACAGTTCAGATACGTCATATAAATGCAGCTCCTTCAGTTACATGCAGAACTTGGCAGCAAAGACAGAAGCAAGAAAACACACATACAAAGTGAACTTGAGACTGGGTTAAGACTTGTGTATATGCTCATGTACGTCATCTCAAGAGGGACTGTGTATTTCCAATGCATTTTGTTCATTCCCATCTACAAAAAAAAAAAATGCATGGTGTTTCTTCAGCAAATCAGCATGTAGAAAGGAAAGCAATGTACTTTTTCTTTTTAATAAGTATGAACAAAATCAGTAGACCCTAGGCAGAAAGAACAGATACTGGGAAAGATCTAGTCCTTCCTTTGCCTAACTGCATTACGCTTGTTCTAAATGAAAGCATAGACAGAAGAAATCTCTTCAGAATTCTTTGCTTGGTTAAGTTCAGCTAGTGTAGGAACATTTCAGAAAAATGAAAGAAGTCTGTAAATCTACTACTGAAAACAAGTAAACCAGTGGCCTGATTAGAAATGCCAACAGGATCAGGTCTATATAAGGGAGAGGAGTCTCTCCTTTGTCTCACAATCCTAGTGCTTTTCAAGTAAAATCCTCAGGGTTGGAGGATTACTTCCATCCAATCATTAAAAGAAACTAGCAGCCCACAAAGTACTTCTCCTAATGGACTGAGCTGTATCTCCTACCATGGTCCAAAGTATGGTTCAGGAACATTGATCAATGGGAAATTTTTGACTGAAAGGCTACCATACTAGTTGTAGAGGATTCAAAAGTACTGTATTAGTTGTAAGCAATTTAGAAGTACTGTCAACTGAGTTTTACATCTACCCTACCAAAAATGAAAAGAAAAACATTTCAACCAAATATAAGTTCTAAAAACAATTTTTCATATGTTTGTGTTAGGGAGTAAACAAGGAGATTTTGAATGTACGTGGATGTCAAGATATGGGGCTAGGAGAAGATTAAGGAAAGAAAATGTTGCAAGCCTGAGAGGTGTAGTGAACTTCATAACCATGGCAGGGACAGAGAGCACCTGTCAGGAACAGAGATGAAAGATTTTTCTTTCTTTTGCTGGTGTTTACTCAGAAAAAATGCTGCAACATGGAAGAAAACACCAAGAAGGCAGAGAGAAATGTGAGCTCCAAAACAGACCTAGAAACTGAGAGGAGTATTTGAAGATTGTCAGTGGAGTGGTGTAAAAAAAATAGAGTAGGTAAGGTCTGTCAGGAGGCAAAGGAAGGTGTAAGAATGCAATAGGAAAGTCATAAGAATCTCCTGGTGCATGAGCTGAAATTCACGATGTCATGCTATTCCAAATTTGTTATTACGAGGTGCTCTAAGGGAAAGGTAGACAAGGTAATTTTCATGTAGCTCTGGCAAAGACCCTTATTCATTTGTTACTATTCTGATAATTTACAAATATGAAACACTGAGCTCACTGCAAGCTTTCAAAGAAATACATGCCTTATAATACTGTTACAGCATAACAATTTTTAAGTCAGCATATAAAGCACTATGCTTCATGCACAAACCAGTGCAATTATGTCAACGTACAGCTGCACTTCACCAATCTGCTACGCACCAGGACAAGCCCATATGAACCAACATTCTTACCTGCTGCTTTTCTAGGGACAGAAACCAGTGAGTGGTGTGTAAGTGTTTCAAGACCGACAATATTTCTCCTACCTCTAGTTTATCACGTGTACAGAACTTTGAACAAAGAATGCATCAGCTAGCAATATGGAAAAAATAACCCCCCTAAATATATATTATTAACAAGTTGATCATACATATTCTTGAATTCTATGGGAACAGTTTTAAGTTTAGTAATTACTCCATTAAAAATTTATGAGACTCTCCCTTATGCATCCTATTCCATTTACCCATTTTATGTTGCACCATAGGAAACCTGAAAGATAAATAGTTAATTACTAGATCTACAGATCACTTGCCTAATTGTATGGAATATAGCAGAGATAATGAGCTCATTGTGAACTGCAACAGCCATATAACGTGGCTCATGAAATGCTGATGGGACTGTCCGCACTGCATAGCAGAGATAAACACCCCACAAGAGGAATAAAAATTCAGCTGTGAGAAGAACAAAAAGAAATAATTTGCAATTAGTTTTATAGATGAAAAAGGAAGGAAATTTGAAGTACTACAGTATCTTCTGCACGTGTGAGTATCTATATAAAGACAGTATACACATATAAATGTATATATCTACACACACAGGCACTCAAAGTCACAGGTATCAGTACTGTACATCATACATCTGCTTTTAATTTTAAACACCTCTTTTTTCTGTATCAGGAATCTTTGCATTCATGGTGTTTCAGCTCTACAATATACAAACTTCTAAGGCAATGTCAAATACTTTCTTCCTTTAGACAACGTCTAATAATTCCTTGCTCATTTTTCAGATTGGTACTACAGAAGCTTTACATTACTTAAAATAACAAATATCATTTGTCACTTTGGCTCTTGTTAGTGAGGAAGCTACTGGTGCTGCTAAAGACTTAAAGTTTGTAAGTCAACATTTTCATTTCAAAGGTTTGTAACTCAGATAAAACAATCTATTTTGGGTTTAAAAATTTCCACTGTTCATGACAGTTAATTTTGCTGGTGCACATAATATTATGAGTCACTTCTGAGGACCTGATATAATTATAACAAATGACGTGTTTCTATCTGTTAGAAGAAAAATGAATAGAGGAAGAAAGGGTCAGGATCAGCTTAGATTATCCTGTTAGAGCTAAGTCATCTGCACCCACCAGTCCTGTGCTGCAGGTTCCAGTAGACACTCTGCTGTGACATCATTTTGCTTTTGATACAATTGAAATCATGTCATATCCACCTAGAAAAACCTTGGCTTGCAGGAAAAAAAAAACCACAGCTCTGCAATGTAGCAGGAATGCAGCTGGCACCTCCTTGCCTTGCGCTCTGGGCTGACATGGCTGCAACTGGTTAAGCCTGAGCAGCAAGGTGCAGCTCTGCACGAGGCCCCTGCAATACCTGCACTGCTCTGTGCCAGCTTCAGAAACTGACTGTAATCCCACTGTTACTCACACATGGTTTTAACTTGTTGAACTTTTATAACTAATCCATTGAATGTCGTACTTTTTGAGAGGGTTAGGACTGAACTCAGCTATGCTCAGCCAGTGGTCTTCCTGCTTCCTATATGAGCAGCCAGTCAGCTCTGCAGTGAAAGCCATCACATCCTGACAGGGCAAGATGTCATGTTGCTCCTCAGAACTGAAAGCACTCTGATGACTACTCCAAGTAGCTAGATTTCAGACACCTGGGCAGGTGAGTCCAACCCCACCTTAGCTCCTCATCTCTGAAATGAATCCAATTAACTGCTTGCACTAAAGGAAAATTCTATGTTGAGCTTTTGTTGGTTTTTGAAATTCTGTACTTTGTCACTGTGTCTTAAATTACGACTGACTGTATATAAAGATAGAAATAAATTAAATTAAAAATACAGTAAGATGTAATCTAATGGAAAATCAGTTATTCATCATCCTTCTTTTTGCAAATACATGCTATTATACTGTAACTAGAACAGGTGATTGGTGACTTGCCTCTATGGTAACGATCAGCCAATCGTTACTGTTTTGGTTTGGATAAGTGTACAAATACCTGTGAACAATTATTATCAACAGATTGAAATAAAATATCAGCACTGAATGTCTCATGAGAACAGGTCCTCCAGTTCCTTCTACCTTTAACAGTCTGTAACTGCTATCAGATACATTATAGTGCTATAGCATTTCAAAATTTCTAATATTTTCTGTGTATAGAAGCCATGCTGCCACTGAATTCTACGTATTATTCTAGTTTCTTAAAAACATTTACACAGGAATTCTCTATTAAGTCATCAAAAACATGAACAAGCTGAAAATGGATTTTGCTTCAATAAGACAACAGGCTCCGTTACAAATATTACCAGCTTTGTTTTCTGTAAGTACACTTATCTTGCATATGCAAAATCATTGCACTGAAACGTATTGCTCTTCAAAATAATGAAAAGTATTGCTCTAATTGTTCTGTCTTGATGTAAGAAGAAACTGAAACAGAGAAAATGCATTCACAGAATTCTAAAGCCAAATCACTCTATTTTACTGTCCCGTTTTCTATGGAAACCCTTATTTCAGAAGGCATACCCCAGAACATGCCACATGGCCTATTTCCTCCCATTCTGCCTTTCTTCCAGACTGTACTACAGTATAAATATATAAAGGAATAAACAAATTAGCAGTAGAGCTGCACAGTTAATGTAAGAGCTAATTATGAAATGACAGGCATGTCCCCAAGTATATGGTTCATTCTACAACTGAAGTGAGAAGAGCCCCAAGTCTCTCACTGATAGAAATGATTGGCTAGCAGTGCTAACAGAAGTTGAAAGTTTGAAAATATTGGGCTTTTAATGGAATGAAAATATACGTGGAAAACTACATGTGCTAAAAGTATTCCCAAAATAAGAAGTGTGGGCCAAATTTTGCTTATTCTTACTATAAAAACAAGATCTGGTGTAACTTTGCAGATTTACTAGAATTTATTTATTTATTTATCTATCTATCTATCTATCCACACTGAAAAAAAAAATCAAGATAGAACAGAGATTAAAGTGTGCAAGTTGCATACAGATAGTAAAGAGAATTACAATGAACTGCAGTAAGTAGGAATGAATGATCCTTGGATCTGATTAATTTTGCAAATTTCATAATTTTCAGTTTCATAATCATACTCAGAGCTCCTAAGGCAAGAAGAAGGTGTTTCAAAACATTAATATAATGGAGTACAATAGTAGTTTGCACTGTTTATTGAATAATGCCTTTATAAAAGCTTTACAGTTGGAGCAGAGAGCGCATTCCTATATGTAGATAACGATTAGTGTGACATCTGGTATGAAATACAAATGGGAAATAGCTCTTAAAACACAAGGTAAAACAACAGAGTTCCTATGGTTGCCAAAACCAACACAACAATAATTTTGTTAGTGATAAAAACCAAAATGTATTAATTGAAAAACAATTTATTATCAAAACCATTAATTACACAGCTTAAATGTACTGTGTAGAAGTCGCACTTCATGGGGAAAATTGAATTCTCATAATTATATACATACTATTAGAGCATTTTGTAATAAAAATCTAAAGATATAAAAATCTGCTGTATTATTTTCCTATTATGGTCTTTCTGATCTGTCAATATAAAACAAGCTAATACACTGTTAAAGGAAACACAAATATAACTAACTTTAAGATGACAACTGGATGGATAGATAGATAGATAGATAGATAGATAGATAGATAGATAGATAGATAGATAGATAGATAGATGGATGGAAGTGAAACATGTAAGTACAAAATTCTTAAGCATGATTTATGTCTGAGGTCTTTCTAGTTTTGTTCTTTGCACATTAGTGACTGTCTTGCACAAAATATCTATAGTGAACAAATCTGGCCTGTTGAATAATATTTCACTACAAGCACGGTTTTGGAGGAGTAATTTGAAAACTAAAGGACTATATTACCATAATGCAAACCCATTGTGACCAAATTCAAAGTCCAAAATACATGATCTTATTCCTTCAAATATGATTTATCCTAAGGCTTAAAAATTATCCCTTTTTACTTAATAAGCACAAGAAAAAGAAGTGTCTTCTATTTCACTTCTGAAAAATGATGGGAATTCCTATGAGAGTGACCTGTCAATGGGTATCTGGACAGGGAATGTGAAGTCAGAAAAATAAAGCTCTTAAAAAACTTGCAGTAGCTATTTAATAACTATCCAAACCAGGCATTCAGATGGATACAAATCTCTGACAGACAAAAAACTAAGAAAAGAAATGACTGCTTTAGAAACATAGATGGATGAAGATATGAATGGAAGGTGAGATGTAAACCCCATGCGGACTCAATATGCTATGTGCACAAATAAACTCATCTTTAAATGTATATCTTCCTAGTTACTTTTTTTTTTTTAAATATAACATTTTATCTGATCTTTGCATTATCTAATCAACCTGCCTGGTTATATATATTCTTCAGTTTTAAAAATATAATTCCTTTTGTTTGTAATGCCCACTGTGTTAGAAAAGAATGCATTTTGGAACACGTAGCTCCATTACCCACCACACTGAACCAGCCTGTACACCATTACAACTAGAAGCATACAATGTCTGCCCACCTGGGATCTACCTGGGCCATTGGTCATACTGTGCACCTTCTGATAATGAGTGACCATGAGATATCCACTGATATGTATCTGTTCTGTAAGGAAAAATATACTCAGGTTGGTCTTCTTGACTCAAACTTCCTGAAGATCTGAGATAGTGTATTTATTAGGATTTGCTAAATATGCAGTTGTCTGTACTGTCAATTATTCTTTCATATTTAAAACCAGAGCAAGGCACATCTGTACACAGAGATAGCCACAGAATCATAAGATTACATAATGTTGGAAGGGACATAAAAGACCATTCAGTTCCAATATTCCTGCCATGGACAGGGACACCTTCCACCAGACAAGGCTGCCCAGACCCCCATTCAACCTCGCTTTGAATGCCTCTGAGGACAGGGGCATCCACAACTCTCTGGGCAGACTGTTGCAGCACCTCCACAACACCTCTGAGCCCTGCACTGCCTGGCCTCACCTAGATGATGCAGAGTGACCTGCTCCTGAGCCACACCTGCCTCCCCAGCTGCAGCATGAGTAAATTCCAGCATCCATCTGTGTCCTTTCTCACTGCTCACCGGAGCCCATACTTAGCTGACTGCATGGAGCAGTGGAATGAGATATGGAGAACTGAAAGCAGTGATAGACATCACTTTCCTCTCTCTTAAGATTTGGATAAGACCTTCCTTACACTTGAGAGAGCAAGGGAAAAGCCGCTACAGAAGGCAAAGGATGTAAAGGCAGTAAGGGCATGATATCAGGTAAGGTAAGAAAAAATAGGTTCAGGAAAGCAAAATATCATATAAGGGAACATGGAAAATCAAGAAATGTGAAACTTGATTTTTGAGCCACATTAACATTTCTTATAGGCCTTAGAAAAGCCTTTCATCCTTACTTTTACAGATTTGGCATCTCTAAAACTTGAACAGCACTAAAATTAAAACACCACATATACAGTTTTAAATTGCTCTCTTGTGTGTTATAATCTTCAGTTAACCATATCATTTCCTGGCAGGCCAGACTGGTTTAATGCACATGACAGAGCAATTCCAGAGATTAATCAAGGTTGGTTAATAAAGAAAGCTGTATAATTCATTGCAAGCAACACATAGATGCCTACTGAATAATCAAAAGATTTCAGGAGAAAAAAAACGGTCTTGAGCACACACAGAAGAACTGAATTCTAACTTCATGCCTCAGAGCTCCTCTACAGATGCAAAAGTCACCACTCCAGCCATGTTTCACAGAGATGATCTCAGAACATGTTTTTCTTGCTAGATGGGGGCTAGAATTTTTTTTTGCTGCAATCTGCAGCAGAACTGAGCACACAAGGCTGTATTCCTGGCTAGTGAGACCATATATAACATATTCTACATAGGTGTGACTGAGCTCTGTAACTGAGCCAGAAGCATTGCAAAATGGACACCCAGATTAGACCACCATGTAACCCTAATCTTATTGTGCCTCAGTGCTGGCTGTGCAAAATGGGGATAATGCCACCTTGCCACTGCAAGACGACAGTGGAAATTATTTTAATCATATTTGTAAAGAGCTTAAATCCTGATCTATGAGTTTGCTTCTTGCCATGGTCTAGAAGGTGAAATTAGTTATTTTAGGCTGATGCTCAACTCTCCCATCCTGCCAAAAATGAACTCCTCCTGGTGCCTCTTCAGGAGAACATGGCTGTGGGCAGCTGGAGGGAGCTCTCCTGAGCTGGCAGCCACATCTCATGCTAACTTTGCTGCTCAAATGTTACCTGCAAAAAGAAGACAGTCTTGCAGGTTTAAAACCAATTTTCATGACTCTGTATGATGTTCTGTATAAAACCACGTTGATTTTGCTTAGGAAGCAGTGCCATAGGACAAAAATGGGAACTTCCAGGAACTCCCCTTACTTCTGCACTTTCCCCCTCACTTAACCTTTATACTTCTTAATTTTATTCCTTCTTCTATAGAGATGTGCTGCCCTTTCTCATCCATTCCATTGCCCGCTGCTATTAAAGCCAGCTGACCACACTCTGGTGCCCCATCATCCTCTTCACTTTTGAGTGGGTGGAAGAGGGAGAAGCAAGCTGGGTGTGAGACGGCTTCTCTCATATCTTAAAAGAGGATGTAAATAAATACCAACAGCATACAAAATAGCTGAAGTCAGGAAAGACTTGAAGCAGTACAAGAAATGGATTCAGCTGCAAAGAGGAGAGGAAGTCATCGCATCTCCCAGCCTTTCCCAAAGACTCCTCCTCCACAAGTGGCTTGCAGAAGAACCTGAATATGACATTTACTGATACACAAACGTGTAGTTGAGAGAACTTGTTACTGGTTTCCTTAGCAGAAACACTTCATAGAAATGGTGCCTAAAGAAGGGCTATTGGATTTCATCTGTGATGCAGAAGGTACAAAGAAAAACGAATGTTACTAAAGGGGCCAATTCAACTTGAACTGCTCAAACCAAGGGTTCCAACTATTTTTGAGAAAGGGAAACTGAAAAATGCTGGCTGGTTGTTGTAGAAGAAGAAAAATGACAACAGAACACACTATTTTTTGGGAAAATTTTCACTCTCCATTACCCTTAAGCATGCTTTATTTTAAATTAAACTGACAGAAGCAGTTAATCTGAAATGAATGAATTGTCCACTCAATGTAGTCTCTTCTCATAGAGGAGACATCACTCGTCTTTGTTGCTCTACCCTTTTTTTTGAGATTTACTGTATCTTAGAGATGGAGGACTTAGATTGCACACAGTATTGGTGATGTGGACTGTGAAAGAGTAGCAGGGAGAGCAGTGGGTTACAGTCAGAAAAAGGGCAGTCTTGTACTGAAAGCTGTGGAAGGCTTCTCTGTAAAACAGGATTCACCTCCTATTTCTGCTGTAAGCACTTTAGACAGTCCTGGTTGTATCACTTAGAGTAAACTTTTCACAAGCAAACACTTTTCACATTTTCTGAGTGTCATAACATGAAAACTGAAGCCAGATCTTCATCGAAGTTGAATTCTAACTATTACCTCCTGGCTAGGCTTTCCACATGAAGAAGGCTATAAACACTACTCAGAATAATTAATCCCCAGATGTCTCGAGAGAGCACTCAAAAGAGATAGCTGTTACTGACCATTTGGCATACATCTCTGTACATTCATGCTAAGGAGAACGTGGCTTAAGAACACCCATTTGGAAATCAACAGTTCTTCATTCACTGAATACTCTGAACAAAGTACCCTAAATATGGCATAGGGCCACATCAAATGGGGATAACAAAAAGAAATAATAATCACTCTTTCATGGAATGCAGCTGAGGGCCTGTAGAAAACTTAATAAAGGGTCTTGTGAGGCTGTGCCACAATGCCCTAACTCAAAACTTTAAGGAACCCTTAATTCCCAATCTGTCAGAGCCAGTCCTGGCAATTCATATCCTCTTCAGATGCAAAGATTATATAGGTTAAATATTAACAAATGAACAGTGGGAGGAAACCCTTTTGGGAACACAGACTAAAATACTTCTTTGTTCCTTTTCCTGGCTGAGGGCATTCAGTAATTATGACAGAGTTGTGTGTTTGTAACTCCCTTGATATCCAGAACCCAAAACCTGAACTCCCAATTAGTGCAGCAGCTGAGCCGGACAAGCACAGCTCCTGCCAGCTGGGAATCACACTTGTGCCCTGAAAAACACCTAGTTGTTTAAAACCTGCCTTTAACTTCTGGTTTAAATAAAATGTCAAAAACACACACAGGGTACACATGGGGATTTTTAAAAACGAGAGCTTAAATGCTATCCACATTAGGTAAAACCTTGGCCTGATGAAGGCAGGATCCTCCATGCATCAAGATTACTAGTGTTTGCACATGCATGTTTGCCTCTCTGCCTATCTTTCTCTCCTGCCAGGGGCTCTGGCACACATTAAAGTTATTATTTTGTTTTCTTTTAGCAGGAAGTTTTTTTTGAGTACTGTGCTCATATCTCTTTCACTTAGATGATTCTTCCCTCCAGGTAAAGAATAATAGTTTGATTTGTGACACCATGAGCCCTTGGGTAGCACATGTTTTTCAGCTACTTTTTCTAACTTGGAATCAGGAATCAGGCTGTGGCAGGTAGAGGTATAGAATTTATTCAAGCCATAACAGAAAGGCTTTGAGGATGAGCCTTTTTGGGCCCTTGGGTCTTTCTCTAAAATGTCAGGTTGTGATCCATGCCATGGCATGTCTAGGAGACAGATGCCAAAACTCCTACAGTGATGCACAAACACAAAGGAAATAAAAGAATCTAGGTAAGTGCCAATTAAAATACCCACAAGTATCCAATGTCAAGGAAAGTGCATACTAACTTACATTACATTACACTGATAGATAAGCATTTACTGGAGGCTAATTTCTCTCGTCAGCATATCACACAGAAAGGCGGTGTTAAAAACAGTGACAACCTTTATGTCTAAGTCCCTACTTCTCTCACAGAGCACCCTCTCAAACTTGATGGAAATGTAACTATAAAACATTCACTGCAATAAAAGTCTCTGGAGGTAGGCTCTAAGTAGGATGATTAGTATGGAAAATGCTTCATAAATCCTAACTCCAATAATCTCTGGTAGCATAAAGGCTTCATCTCATTATGACTTTCTAACAGAGCCTTGTTAATTCTCACTTCGCTAATCTGTGACCTTGAAAATTCCCTCTCTACATTTCAGTGGGATACTGCCAGCAGAGCGAAAAACAGTGAGGCACTGGAGCACTGGTGACAGGTGACAGAATATATTACAAAATATTCACTAGCTTTGTATAAAGTCCTATCCCCAGCTAAATCAAATGAAATAACAAATCTTTCACAAATTATCATCCAGCATTTTTATTTTGCTACTTTAAATCAAATATAATAATCTGTCAAATAATTGCATAAAATCTTTTGGAAGGCTGCTCCCAGTCAATTGCATGAATGAAAGGGGTTGTGCATTATATGTATTTCTCCTGACAACTCTCTGATATGAATTATTTGGTTTTGGAACTAGGTCCTTCTGGCTGTGAGCTTGTCAGATTTCTATTAACAGTAAACACCTTCAAATGCACATACTTAGATAAATGTGCAGTCACACAGGTTAGTACAGGCTTACAGCTGTACAAACCCTAGTAGCACTCTCGATTCCATAGTTTACTGAAGACATACACAAATGTTTACAAGGTAGTCTGGGTAGCAAGGTAGCAAGGGCAAAAGGCCAGAACAGAAGAAATTATGACCAACTGTATTCAGGCTTGAGAGTCAGCTTCATCTCTACTATGCCTGAGTGCATTTCGAAAAGAAAAAAGAAACAAACATTAAAAATCCCTCTAGATGTAAATTTGTCTTAAAAAAAAACCAATCTTTTCTATTTCTAACACGTCATTTAGTATCAACAGGGTCATATTTAGCCATTAAGATCTGAGTTGTTATTCAGTTCACTGCCACAGTTGTAAGAAGAAAAGAATAAAAACATTTGTTTGCCATTATGCAACAACTACTACCATCAAAGTTTTAATAATCCCACCCTGTATTACTGGCTGTGAAATGCTGTAAAATTTTCATCCAAAATGGATCAGTGAGGATGATACTGTGTTCCACATTTAATTCTCATTTGTTATTAATTTTACATCATCTGTGGTGATAATACCGTTGCATTATGACAAAATAGTGATATTTTATCAGTATTCCCCTCCAAAAGGGGTATGCAGACAGAGAGACATTTTAAGAAGCACTTGTTTATACTTCTCTCTGTGTTGTTTACCAGTGAGTACATCCACAGATGAGGAGCAGTGTGCCTGAGAGATCTTTTTAAAGGAGGAAAGAGCAGAGCACAGCATAGGGATGAGAAGGGATCAAGTCGCTTAGAGCTGTGGAAAGTCTTTGGTGAAGCTGGAAGCAGTGGTTTCTCAATAAAAATGTGTGTTACTATGCATTGGCATTCTGTACACCACACTCAGAGAAACTACTACAAATATCACAGGCTGCTTCTATCCATCTTGCCTTCACTCTCATGCAAAGTACAGCCCATTATCTCTCCCTTATTTTCAGCAGCAGGTCTCTGTCAATAGGATGTCCATGGGAAAGGAGGAAAAGGGCAGAAAGCTAAATACCTAGTTAAAATTTCAAAACATATGTATTTGAGAGTGTGGGTGGCACACCTGTGCTGTACTGGAGCCAAGGGCTATAGGTATGGGTGCATTAAAGCTGTCCAGTGATTGGGAAGAACTCACTGTGTGCTATAAAATGAAGGAAACAAAAATGCATCATTTTTCTCCTCAGTATGACAGAACTGAACTTTGCAGGGTGGCATTTTTTAGTTTCTGCCTATCCCAAGCACTGGTACAGCATATCTAGAAAATGTATTAAGTTGAAAAGTTTGGTATGCATTTCTTATTCTCATTACTTTAGTATTAAAGTATGTGCAATTTTCCATGAAAAAGTGTTCTTGTAAGTTCTCTCCCTGCTCACACAACAGCTCTGTCCAATTCTGTGGGGCAGAAGTTCAAAGCCTACCACAGTTATTCATGCCACATTTTCTCACTTTACTAATGTAGAATAGTTAGACACATTCAGGGATCAAAAATAACATTTCTGGAGCATCAATCACCTTTTTACTATCATCTTAGTTACAAACCTTTGAAAGTCATAAAATTCTCAGTATACTTTAGTTGTTTTCAGCCCTTTTAAAAACATCTAAGCCAACATTTCATTGTCCTACATGCTTTTCTAATGATGTTATGCAGCCTGATAAAGCTCTAAAATATTCTAAAAGAAAAAGAAATGTTAAGAAAAGGCAGCTAAACCTTATTTTAGGCAACAGAAGATAAACTAGAAAATGAACATACCAACAGCCATCATGTAATCCCAGCGGTCCATGAGGCACATATTGAAGATCAGGTGGTCAGACGTTTGCCCTTGGCCAATTAGAGGAATGTTTCTCTCCAGATTTTGGGTTATTGCAGAAGTCCAGCCAATGAGAAACCAAAAGACTACCAGGAGAATTACAGCCAGCATCCTCATCACTCGCCCACCTGTCATATATGGAATACGCTGAGCAGTTCTGGACAGGAATACCTTCAAAACCCTAAAAAATTCAGACAGGGTAGACTTAAAGACAGCACTAACCATGTTGTGGGAATTATTTTTTCATTTTATTTTATTATCAGACTATTAAAAAAAAAAATCAACATTCTTTCCCTTGACAGCATGTACAAGAGTAAAATTTGAAACATTATTACTTTCATATTCATCTTATTTAAATAGAACTGATTGCTGCCCAGAGAGTGCTACACAGCACTAATTGGGAATATTAGCTATACTTATGGTAGAGACACACGCTGACATGCTGTGTTGTCAGGCTGTTTTGTGCCTCTCAGCTCCCAGTGGAAGACTTGTGTTTTTGGAAGAGAAGGTCACATCCATAAAACAGCAACCATGTGTGCGAGACTTTATTTCATTATGATGCTGTCAGCTCAGCCCCAGACATGCTGTTCCCCCATTGGATATTCTTCCCACAGAACCTGCTGGTTCTGAGACAACATCCTGCTCCTTGTAGAAGTAAACGGGGAAGGCACTTTCAAGGTGAAGGTGGTTTTGTACTCAAAACCACTGCAGCTCTGGATTCCAAAGCATGAGCATGGGCACTGAATATTCCTGCTATCTGCAAGGGACTAATTATCACTACTGAGGTTTAGGGAACGTGATTTTTTTAAGATAGTAGTGTTTTTAAATGCCCTTGCCAGATCTCCAATATTTGCAGCATACCAAACACCTAAGCCACCTCCCAAGTCATCTCCTGACCAGGCCAGAAAAAAAAAACAAAGAACACTCCGGATTAATATTTATGTTTATATTTGTCTAAAAGGAGGCAAAAACAAGAGGCATTACCTCTCAAACAAATAATTGTGCACTGCCTTTTAAGGCAAAAGCACAAAATCTTTTCCCTATCCATAAAAATGATTCATCCTTTGACTACAAACACAGCCTTCACACTGTGCGTTAGGTGAAGTCAGAGAGCTGAATGTGTTCAACATTATTCAGCTGTTTCCCTCCCAACAGCCACTCCACAGGGAGTCACAGTTTTTGATCTTTCCGTGTTTGATAGATGTTCTCCTCACCCTTTACAGATGCTAAGTGCTTTATGTCTGAAGCAGCTTCCCAAGACTTTAGGAAGGATAGACAGGAAATTTCACAGATGCGAGGCAGACGATTTCTCTCTGCCTTCATCAGCTACAGCACCGTTGTTCCAGGCAGTGTCAGTAAACCCTCCTTTTTCAGAACACCAAAATTCAATATGAACAAAGGCTTCCTTCCTCCACAACACTGACCAATACTTAGCTTCTTGGAAGGAGAAAGAGATCTTTTTTGTAATGAAATCAGACGCACTATCTTTTCTCAACTGAAGTTTGCCATTTGAGAAAAATCTTACCACAATGCTTACGAAGCTTTAAGAATTAAAGAGATCATACAAACAGCCTCAGATCACTTTCCTATGTCTCTTGACTCTTCCAAGTCAGTTCTTGGTGGTTCTACTGAACAGTGAACCTCTTCTGGACATTGCAAGCCTTGACCCATTACATTTTTCTACTACCATCTCACTACCTGCTGATTGTGAAACAAAGGGAGTGGGGAGGGCTGTCTTCTTACTGATTTTGAACTAGTGTGAAATAAACAACATTCTGCAGTACAGCACTCAAAACCCCTCCCATCTGTATGAAACCACTTGTTTTTCTTTTTTTTCCCCACAAAAATAAGCATCCTACACTACTGCCATTTCTACTTTTAAAAGGTAAATACATGTAAGCCAATCTCTACACTTCTAAAAACTTATTTCTTTGAAGAGCTATCAGGAAAGGTGGATTAGATCTGCAGTATTGAATATCTCCCTTCCAAAGGCTGCAGTGTAAAAGAGCTTCACCAGAATCTGAGGTCCAGAGCAGCAATTTCTCATCTTCCCACAGTTAAACAAACCCAAATCCACGCTGCTCACCCTCTCACCACTGGCAGTTGCACATCTCCAGTGTCCTCTGTGTATTACCAACCGTGTATCAGGGTAGAGACATGTCCCCAGGAGTTCCTCCCAAGGACAGGCCCACTCACCATGCTGAGTATCATTCTCCTTCCTGTACCTCAGACACCATTTGTGTTCACCATAAAAGCTATTCTGCAGGAATATGAGACCAAACTGCCTAGGAAATGTGTTGTCTGATGATGTGTTCTCAATCAGAAAAGCTTGCAGTTCTTGGTTCAAATCTCTGCTCTGAATTTTCAGTTGACTACAGTCAACTCTGTTTTTTGCGCTGTATATATCCAAATATTGTGCTGGAAAAGTCATTGAGGAAATGAGAGAGACTTTTCACAGAGAGGTAAGATACAGAGCTTACAGGTTATATTTGTGTTAAAAAATGAACTATGCCCAGGGTTGTCCCTGGCACTGATGCAGGCAAGGAACAGCCCAGATTCATACCATTACCCCACAGCACGGGGTGACCGCATGCAGTCTGTCCACTGCAGCAGCCTGTACCAGCTCCTGAACCATGCTGGGAAACCATGCTGGTTTAGTAGGGCCATGGGCAAGCCAGGGACTGCTGGAACAATTCAGCAGGACAGATGGTAGAGTTACAGCACCCAGGAATGTTCTCTGATGCTACTTAATATATGCAATCCTGGATTCAAACTCCTGAACAAATTAATGTTGAAATATAAACATTAAGTAAAGCAATGACAGCTGAAAAAACTCCTCCTCCTGTCCTGTTTGCCCCCCAAAATGCCAAATAGTGAGAAGTTTAGAGCACTGTTTGAGTGGTACAGCCTCTGATCTAAGGCAGAAGAAGAGATAACCATCCTCCTCATCATCTTCTAGCTCTTCTCCCAGATAAAACCATTCAGTATATGCACTGCACTTTTAAGTGCTGTTCTTGGATAATCCAACCACCACTTTCAGTGAAATGTCCCCAGCTCTTTTTACAGGCATAACAGACAGCACACTGTGATGTGCTTGACCTGCTTTGCAGGAAGACATTACAAGCTGCCTTCAAGCAAAGCTTTGACCTACAGAAAGCTACAGACAGCATTAAAGATGGTTTGTAATAGCTATCCTTTTTATAGAGTAAACAAAGGACTCAGATATGACTGAATGAGCTGTCCAGAGACCATGCTGCAGGTAACCTCCAACCTTACGCCTTCATCTCCAAGTCTGGGAAAATAAGCTATTTGGTCTGAAGGTTTGTTGTATTTTGCTGGGGTTTTTTTTTGCCCTAGTTCCACATGGATGGACAAGGTGAGGGATTGGTTGCAAACACAGTGAGCTGAGAGCTCAGGGCAGCCCAGCAGGCAGGAGGAGAAGTGATGTGGAGGGAAGGAATGTGCTGGTTTCAGGGCTGGCTGGGATTACCAGTCTGGGAACTGCAAGCAAAGCTATGGCTGCTGCTGTAGAAATTATATCTTCAGGGGAAACGCATAATCTTAGAAAATAAATATGATCATACTAAATTTTCACGTAGTAATTTCAATAACCCACCATGTGAACAGAAAGCATGGCTCCCAAACTATTAGCCATGTATGCAGCAGGCACAACAGGTGAAGGATCCAGCTCTGACAGCAATGACCTGGCACGGGTTGTTTGCTTTTTATTTCTAGTATCTGTCATTTTGTGGCTTTACTGAGTCATCCTGTCAAACTGTTCTGTTCCAGACTGATGATTTTTATTGTGATATGAAAGCTACATCAGAAAGATAAAGGGTCAAGAGCTCTTATGAATTATATTGGCTTCCTATGGGGGAGGGATTAAGTCTTATCTGCTTTTTCTGGAGCAACAGTGAACATGAGATTAATTACTTAGAATTGGTAAATGAACATGATTCTACTGAAAAAAAGAGGTACCTATGGACCACATATGGCACCTAGCCAATACAAAAGGGAGCTCACACTTCACAATTAACACACACACACACACACAAATACCGAATGCAGGCTTTATCTACACACCAGGAAAGATGTCTAAGGAAACAGCACCGACCCTGCAGACCCAAGTTAGATGCACTCATACCATCAGTTATTGCCTCTAGGCTCTAAAGGATAAAATCCAACTAAGGGATTGTGAAGAAAAGAAACTGTTTTTACTTTTGTTGTCTCAAAGCTTGCTTCATGAGGCCTTTCTGGTTATAAGACTCTTAACTGACAACTGCAAATCATCTAGATGGTTGTCACAGCACCTCAGTGTCTCTGTTTATGGTTGCAAAGATAAGCAGAAACAGGGGCAAGTACTCTTTTTCAGGGTATGACTTGGAGAAGCTGATCACCATGAAAGATGATGATACTTGTATATGGCAACAAGATGCTACTCCCTGCTGATTTATCTGTTGGGTCAGATATGTTACACAGAGAACAAAACTGAGAAATGGGGGGGCACAAATCAAACTAATACAAGAATGTGGAGGTAGCTAAAGTTGTTAATAAGAAAGCATGACAGATATCCTGTTGTCCTGACAAGATAACCAAACAGATGTCTATGTTAAATAAAACACCCACAGGGATGGTGAGGAGCTCTCCTCCTTCAAGGTTTGAAAATTTACAGCAAAACTGACCCTTGGGTTTAATCCCCTTGATAACCAGCGTTTGGAATGTAATGAATATGTATGTGCTATACCTTTAAATATGTATTCATTTCTCTCTTTGGTGTGCATGTTTGGTGGAGTGATCCCCCACTTACCCAGTGCTGTAATGGGGGGAAATACCTGCTTGACATAACTCATTGTTGTGTCAAGTTGCTCTGTTGGTTTTCTCAACACCACTAAACCAAGGACTTTGGAGAAGACACTTCCCTGAGGGGAAAACCTCTTCGGAAGAACCCGTCCCCAAAGCTTCCCGGCTTTCTCCCATCCCCCGTGGTGACCAGACAAGTTCCTGAGATCAGCGGACTGGATCCACGGTGGTGATGCTCTCTCTCTCTTGCTTTCTGCCAAATCTCCTTGCTTTTCATCTCTTTTCTATTGCCCACCTTCCCTTCCCCATATCCCTAAGCAACTAGAATTTGTAATAAACTGGTTGAAATAACATTTGACCTGTTGTGTCTCAATCTCGCCAACGGGTATACATATACATATAATCAAAGAACCTCATTTCCCTCCTTTATATTGGAGCATGACAGAGATAGAAAAGAACAGCTTTCTGTACATCTCAACTGAAGGTCTCCAAATTAGTCACTGACTACTTCCTATGTGATTCCTCAAGGCCTTACCACATAATAGCCTGAAAGTCCAGCACAGAAAAAGATATTCAATGAAATTAAGATGATTTTTTGCTTTACTGAATCTGACCCTCTTGAATCTCAGCAAAACTAGACTGAGACCTGCATTACACACATCGCAGCCTGCCTAGTGAAAAGGTACAACAATTAGGAAACAAAACTTGGCAATTCCTTGAGCATGTGAATACTACTGACAGTTCCTATCCTATGTGGTTATTTGAGGATATCCTGATGGCACACTAACAAATTACTGAGCAGCAGTCTTGGGTAGTGACTGGGAAACAGTGATATTCTTTTTTCCTAATAAATTGTATTTAGTTTTTGTTTGTTTGTTTGTTTGTTTTTAAATATTTTAGTTACCTTGACACTTTCTGCAGAGTTTCAAAGTGTTCTTCTGTTACAGGAAGGTAATATACTACAAATACCTCAGATGTATGGCTAGAAAACAAAGCTGTGACAAGCTGTAAAGACGAGTTAAAATCTATTTTGTTTTGGTATCTGTTAAAAGCTACCATTCATAAGCAAAGACACATGGGTCAGGGCGTAATTCTAACCTACTCAGTACTTTCCCAGATTAGTTTTAATACTACATGCATTGCACTGTGCCTCTAAAATATAGCTATATTCGTACTGCATGGAGGAAGACTGCACTAAATGCATTATGTGACACTGAAACATTATAAAGGTAATTCTCCAGTGCTTTGATGAAAGCCCTAGTTCTGCTCCAGCATATAGGAAACAAACCAAGCTGCTCTAATTTTCAAGAACTTGACCAGACTGAGGAAGTTCAGAAATTTTGGAAGAGAATTCACAAATAGCTCAAGGGAAAGCTCAGAGTATTAGAAGGCAAAAATAATCCAAGAGTTTCCCACTGCAATCAGAACCATTCACTCATGAGCAGCACTGGTCTGTCAGTATCATGCATTTTTAATAGCATGGAAAGAGTCTAAGAAACTTCACTTGTTTTAATAAAAATATATTGACTTGAAGAAGATTCTGTTTGTCAATTTGTGGGCAAGCCTGCAATGAGCAAACTGAATGATCTGTTATTTGTTTAAATGTAGCCTAGATTCTATCATTTCTCATGCCATACATTTGCTTTGTTTTCTTCTTTTACCTCCCATCTGAGGAAAGCTCAATCTCCCAGTGGAATACAGATCAAAGAGTTTTCTCCATCTGCAGCTGATCACAAGGACAGTAGCTGGAGTCCTTTGACGGATCAGCTGGGCCTCACCTTTCCCCTGTGCCTCCTCGCTCTGCAGCTCGCTGCCCGGCTGCATGCATCTGTTCTGCTTGGCTGCCAGAGGTACCGACCCTGTGTGTGTGTGTGTGTTGCTTTACCAAAGGGTTTTTGTTCACATCACCATACTCTCCAGTTGTGTCTCATCAGATGTGGAGATTCCTCAACTGGATTTACCCATCCTGGGTGTGTGCCAGTGGATGCTCCAAGTACAGGGAAGCTGGGAAGCAAGAAGGCTCAGCTGGGACCTTACCATGTCACGTAACTAGGCCTCAGTGATGCAGACCAAGTCTCCTTCTTTATGAAATCCTCATCTGCTTTGTGCTAATTATCTCTTCTAATAAACTTACTGCACTAATGCCCTCTTGAATCCTGCTGAGATTAGCAGAACTATGGAGGGCCAGTGAAGCACTGATGTCTGGGCCATGCCTGGACCATGCAGTGCTCTTGCAGATCGCTGGGATGGTGACCATGCTCTGTGCCTTAAAAAAGGCCCTTCAGTCCAACCCCAGACACAGGCGTGTCTCCTGTCTGCCAGCTATTATGTCAGCTACTACTATCAGGGTCTGAAGTCAAGAGCTCACAGACACAGAATCTTAGGGGAGATTCCTAAATTTCTGAAAATCCTGTGGCACTAGTATAGGCATAACACCACCTCTTCCTGAATCTACAACAAAATCGTTAACATAACCATTTCAATAATAAGTTTAAATAATTACAACCCTCCCTTGCTAAGAATGAGGTCAGCTCCTCAGACATTTTTCTCCATAAGCAACCCAGTCTTGCTGAGCTCTTCATTCAAATTTGAGGTGATTTGGTGACAGAAACCTTAATTCATAGATTGTTAAAGCTCCTGCAGCTAGACTTCAGCCGGAAGATTAGAAGTTCTTCAGGCTATACAAGCTCTGGCTAAACTAATTATCTGCTTCTTAAAAAATCATCAGGCGATTATTAACTTTCAGTAAATCTTAAAGCCATTCAGCACCCTACCCCTATCAAAGACTTTCAGAATAGGCAGCACAAAAGATCTCAAGGTTACTATTTATCAGGAAGCTTACACTGTGAAAATAGATTCAAGTACTGCCTCTAGGCAATCCTCTCCTACAACAGGTCAAAACATTTTCAAGACTTTCATTATAAAATTTGCTTCATGGAGTGCCGTGGAGTTTAACTTACAAAGTCAACTCCCCTCCCGGTTCGGCTCACAGTGTTTTCTTTAACAAAGGCTGATGAGTTGAAGAAGCGGGGACGACACAAATCCTCTCTCCTGTTAGTGCTCTCCACAAAGGCATTCTCTCGCGCTGAAAACATCCACAGACAATTACAGCAACCTTTCTGAATGTCAGAGCCATTTTCTAGTGATCAACAATAAGATAGCTGGTCAAAACCTTATGCCAAAGCTTCTCTTCTAGTTCTTAAAATAGGCACACTACCGACAGCAAAAGTCTTGCTATAGATAAAGTCCAAATCCAGATCAAAGTAAATTTGAGGATGTCTTGATCCACAAAGACTTTCTTTCCTTTCTGTTTTCTTATTTCACTGGCAAGCATTGTTCTTCTGATTGGAGAACGATAAGCTGAATTTAGAAAACACAGTACCTTTCCCACATCTGGAAGGTGGCCACAAAACCAAAATATCTCCTTCCTTTTAAGCTAAGTACAATAGATATATGATCCATTTGCACGATTTGAAGAATTGCAGCTTTAAGAAAAATAATACTTAAGAGATTTTCAACAGGTTTTGCAATCAATAAATGTGCTGCACGTTTTACCACCATTCACACGGCCTGAAGGGCAGATTTAGCTCCATTTCACAGACTGGGGCAGCTGCTTGCAGCCAACCTTGGGAACCTGTTAATGTGCAGACCAGTAGAGGCTTCTGAAGCACCCCAGTTTGCAAGTTCCCATATCTGAACAAACCAGCTGACTTCCAAAACCTAATCAAGGAATCTGAGTTTGGCTTTGTTGTTAGCAACCAAATGACTTCTCTGAAAACTCCTCTTGCAGGAGGGAGAGGAAAAGCAGAGTAAAATTAATTTATCCTTAGAAGCTGAAATGTTTTCTTCTCTCACATCTTCTCATATTTAGGAAATTTTCTTGAGGATCTTCAAGCTGTATGTGGTATCTAGCATTAGCTTTGCTTATAAGGTATTAAAGGTACAATTCTTTACGACATTATGAATTCAGTAGACTTCTCTGACAGAAGTGATACTGCCCTGTCTTATCAACTAACTGCTGTGCAAGCTCAGGAAGACAGCTGAGAGATAGCAAGGGGTGACTGCAGGAGAGCTAGAGTAGACTCAGGAGCCTGAAAACAAAATTTCTAAGAACCACTGAAGACTGTGGAGAGCTTGATGCAACTTCAAAGTTCACTAGTTGGATCAAAACAGCCTGCTCTTCAAAGGCACAGAAAGCAAGAAAAGAATTAGGTATAAACACTGTTCTTTCTAGTCTTATTTATCTAGTTGCCTTGTTTGTTTTCCATTTAAAATTAAAAAAAAAAAAAAAGTCATTTTGGCTGGTTAGTTTTCCCTTTGCCATTTTTGGGAGAGCTTCCTGTAGAGAAGGTGCATGAAGCTCAGGGCTGGAGCTGACAGCAGGTCTAACCACATTGCTGGAGGAGATTCAAGAGAAATATTTTTTAAAATAAACTGATTCTGTAAGGTCAAAAGCTGGCAATAGCAAATCCAGGACCAAGTCTGCATTGCCTGGATTTATCATTAGGTATATTACCTTAAAAAAAATAAATAAATCCAGTGAAAAGAAAGAGACCAGGAGAAGTGATGTGTCTGTGGAGTGCTCACTAAAGCACCATGCACAGCAAAACTTGGCACTGAACTTGAAAGCACTTGTTTCCTTTTCTGCTGTGAAATGATGCTAATAGGCACCACTTACAGATGACAATCCATTATTGAAGATGCAGGAAGCAAACATCAGCAACTGAAAGGACAGGAACTTCTCTCACCTTCATACACATCACCATTTTTATGCCTTTCTGTTATCTTTTGGATTTTGGTTTTTCCTTTCACTTCCCTTTTCTTTAAATGTTTTGGGGCCAGAAGCATCTGTCAACCCGCCAAGTGAGACACTTGGATGCTGGATGGCCAGCAGCACATCCACCTTTATACATCCAAGGAAAACAATAAAAATGTTCACATGTTTTTTATCACATCCTGCTACCAATCTTATCGCCTCATGGCTAATCATATACAGACAAGTTTCCCAGAGATGAAAAGTTCCCTATTTTCAGCTAATGTTAATGAGGTTGATATGAGTGGAACTTCCAAGATTCATGCTTTTCCCACGAGTTACTACAGTAAATAGCTGTAAAAATCTCTTTTCCCACTAGTCCATGTAAGTTAACCAAGCAGGGTTCTTATATATTGGCACTCAGATAAGTAATCATGAACAAGAACAATTCAAAAAAGCATTTCTTTTCAACCACAGTGAGAACACTGAGAAGGAGAAATGACAACACAATGAAAGGCCCAGTCTTTGCTGTGCTCTGCATTCATCTACACACACTCATAACCATGGCAGACAATCAAACAGATCAGCCAGATGCAAAATAAAGAACCTGTCTCGATATATTTTACTGTACTCCTTCGCATGTAAGAATGAGCAATTATATCCACTGGACACAATTTTCCTCTCAAATTCACATAGCAGGATTACTGTATGATGTAAAGATGATAGGGATTAATCCAGTGTGGTACAGAAAAGGCTAAGGAGGGCATTAGTCAAAAATTGCCAAAAGAAACATAACTGTAATAATTAACTAAAATATTTGTTGAGGGTTCTGTGCTCACTTTAATAAAATCAATGTTAACCACTTTATAATACAACTGACAGGCAGCACTGTTTTATATCAGCTGTGCTGAAAATGAAGCTCTTTATCAGCATTGTGTTCTCCTTCCACTTGTGGAATAAATATTAACTTTATCTTGTGGTCTGTGCATGCAGGTATCATGGCCAGGAGCATCATGTGTATTTGAAAGGAAGGTTTATTTTTCACCTTGTCTGCAAAAGATAACATTCAAACCACTCTCACAACAGATTAAATCAGGAACATCTCCACCTGTCACAAGACACAGCAGTGTCACCACCAATGGAAACCGAGACCATAAACTAACTTATTTGGATAAAATTTCCACGTGATCAATTATATTTTTATTACTAAAAGCAGACCTCTGCAAGTAGATTACATTGAAGGGAAAGAAAATTATGGAAATGGTACAAAAGCCCATCAGGTCTCTGGGGAGTTATTTTTGCCCAAGTTGATCAATTCAGAGAACGCCAAAATAGCCGAGGTTAAAAAATGATCTAATCCAACCCTCTTGACCAAAGATGCATCAACTACAGCAGGTTACTGAGGGCTTTGTACAGCTGGATTTGGAGTTACTTGTGTATGTTAAACATCTCGCATGGCAAGTAGAGGAAGAGCCCAGTGGCAAGCATGGAGGAGCAGTGACCTTATGTACAATAAAAAGCCCAGCATGTGAGTTAAATGTCAAAAGCTCTCAGAGCAGCTTCACGTGCAGTTCCCAGAATCGCAGGAGACACTTAAGATCTAGGAAAAACATCAGATATAAATCTGCTTCAATAAAAAGGTGCAGATATTTGGCATTAAGAGATGAAGTACCTGCAGCTCTCCCCTTCATTTGGCAGTCTTCTTATTTTACATTTGTAAATTCTCCAGTCTCAAAAGCAATAATAAAATACGGTTCCAAGCCTTGCCTTAATCCAAAACTCCTATTTTATTCTATATGTAGATGACACAGGGGGCAAACAGATATTAGTTGGTAGCCAAGCAGCTTGCCACATACACTACCTGCCATACTGCCCAACTTATTTGTTTCCCTCTTAGCATCCAGTAAGAGCATCACAAAAATGAAAATTCTACAGTACCAATATAGAATTGTTTAGACCTAACCTCATTCACACTCCAGTATTTGAAAACCTCCTCCTGGTGGAAGAACAAGTAGCTTAATGACTATGTAAGAAAATGAACAACAGCATGTGACTGCAGTGTCTCAGCAGAAGGAAATAGTCCAAAGGCAAAAACAGAAGAATGAGAAAAATGCCTCTTCTGTTTACAGTACTAAAATAAAGGAACAAATTATTTAAAAAAAAAAAAAAAAAAACCAACAACAAATAAAACGCCCCAGCTGTATAAAATATATATCTGAAAAACTGTTGCAGAAAGATAAATTATTCTGCTCTGACTGGCCTCAGCTTGGCTTGTGCAAGCATCACAGTACATAGCAGTGCAGGATATCCTAGTGTTTTTCTGTATGGCATTTTTGTTTGAGCCCAGGATGCTATTGTCTGCCACTACCATGATTTAAACAAACCATTTACATTGACACTCTTCAGGAGTCAAAATTGCTCTCTGTTCCTTTTTCCAATGTTTCATCTAAAATATGACAACTAATTAAAGTAAATTCAAAGAATTTCTGGAATCACTGTACAGTGTCAGCAGTATCTGAATAAAATTATTTTTTTCATAGATTTATATGTTCTTTTTCCAGGTAGCTCACTGAACTATGTTTACTTTCAAGTCTGTTTAAGCATGGATAGCAATCAGAAAAAAAAAATGCTAATTGGGTTAATCACAGGCTCTTCTAAGGAAGCTACAGTTTCTTGGAAACTAATTTCTGAATGTCTGTCTGAATAATGATTTATGAAAACAATTAAATATTTTTAATATCTTGACAAATGCATGCTGTGGGCTACCTCCCACACTCAACAAACTCACTTGTTGCCTCCCTTGCACTGTATGATACCATACTTGTAGGAATTGCCTCAGCAGCCAGGATTGTTTCCTGAAGTAACCAGCATTAATGATGTCCTTAAAAATACATGTCAGTGACCCTGATGAGAGCTTATGGATCAGGACCTGCAGGAGCATCAACGTGGGTAACACTGTGGTGGGTATCTGCTACAGACTGCCTGATCAGGAGAAAGTAGATGAGGCCTCACTAAACTACTGATGGAAGCCTTTTGTTTCTGTGTCCTGGTCATCACGGGATCTTCAGCAAACTGCTGGAAGTGCTACACATTACGGCACAGCCAATCCAAGATGTCTCTGGAACACAATGATAATTTCTTATCACAGGTGATCAAGGAGATAAGGAAAGGAGCCACTCTGCTGGACCTCATAATTACAAAGAAGAACTGCTGGAGCCATGAAGATCAAGGACAACCTTTGCTGAAAAGATCATGAATGGCAGAGTTCAGGATCAAATTGTCACATTCCTCCAAGGTCAGAAATGTAGTAATGTATAGGAAATCAAGCAAAGCTGACAAAAAAGCCTACACAGATAAACAAGGAGCTCCTAGCTAAGATCAGGAAAAGAAAGTGTACAAGAAGCAGAAGGTAACGCATGTGACCCAAGAGAAATAAAAAGACACTGACTGAACATGCAGCAATGGGATAAGGGAAGTCAAAATACATCTGGAGTTGAGTCTCACAAGGGACATGAAGGGCAACAAGAAACACTTGTAAAGGCATATCAGCAGCAAAAAGAAAACCAGGGAAAATGTAGGCCCACAACTGAATGGGGCAGGGATCTGGTGGCAAGCAAAATATAAAGGATGAAATATCCAACATCTTCTTTGTGTCAGCAGCAGGACTTGCTTTGATGAATCCTAGGAAGATCAGAGGTAAAGCCCACAGGAAATAAGATAGAACCTTGATAGACGAGAATCAGGTTAGGAAACATTTAAGTAAACTGGATATACATGGGACATGACAGGGACATGGGTTACATGCATGGGATGTGACAGGATGTCATCACTGTCATTGTGAGGCCATTCTTAATGCTCTTTAAAGGTAGTGGTGACTAGGAGAGATTCCTAATTATTGGAAAAAAGAAAATGTCAGTCTTTCCTTCAAGAAAAACAAGGAGGAGAATCCCAGAAACTACAGTAGGAGATCTCCTGTTCTATGATTCTGTAATTCTGGTGCAGGAATTACACAGACATACAGATTGACTGAAGAAACTCGGCAGTCAATAATATTTTTAGTAACATTTCTGCAACAAGCTTTTTATTTAGACGTTAAGATTTGATATGCTTTAATGTGTTAGGATTAGAAGCACTTGTGTCTAACTTGTTCTATGAACTTCAGAGCTTTGACTGAATGTTCCACAGAGTTATCATAAATTCTGCTCTTGTGCATGTTGAAGTATACCTTCTCACTTCTGTTTTCAAAATTTGTTACTGGACAACACTGTTATCCAATCTAATGAAGAGAGTAATGGAGTACTCACATTCCCCTTCAAGGTTATGTATATATCAGTGCAACATATAAATTCAATAAATATGAATAAACAAATAACATTTTCTTTATACATCATTCTAAAATAATATTCAAGTTTAAAAACTCAACTGCAAGAGAAACTAACTCTCCTCTTCCATGCTTCCTCTTAGATGGCACAGAAAAAAGCAGCACCATGATAAGCTGGATTCTGTAAAGTGCTGCTTCACATTTACCATAAGATAATGAAAAAAGTGACAGAAGCAGAAATAATCATAAACTACTAAACCCCAACAGGTACAGGGAGATGACCTGGAGGCTGATTCTCCTATGTTTTGCAGCACAGCAGTCTGTTTTTCCTGTTCATTACCTTAACCTGACAGTTGACTTCCCCAGCACTATGGAAATGAGCCAAAGGTGATGCTTAAGGTTTGGGTCAGAAATTGCACGGAGACATTCTTCCTTGTATTGGCTTACTTTTGATGAAAATACTTTCTCCTACAACTTCTCTCTGCTGTTGCTTTCACAAGAGAAAATTGCCAAAATACGAATTTCAGACTGTAGATTAAAGCACTCAGCTTAGTGAATTCTTGCTAGCATTATTTTAATACTGAAGACAAACAAAGAATTAAAACTCTCAGGGTATATCAATCAAATGGGAGACAACAAATTTTCTGATACTCAGATAGCATGGAAATGAATTTCAATTAAACATTAAAGTGTTCCAATTTTGCATGGATCACTGAAAAGCCATTTGACAGTAGCTGCTGTGAATCACTAACACTGGGGCTATATTGCAACAGACCGTTTAAATCATGGTCATAAGCTGAGTTGTCAAGGGCTCCAAGCCAATATAGAAAAACAATAATAATGTGTCTATTTTAAGACAAACTGAATTAAAATTATTATTCTGTTCTGAAGGAGCACTGTGAAAGATAGAGGACAGCTAATCTAAATTAAAAAAAAAAAAAAATCAGGAAGAAAGGAAGTTTAATTCCTACCAGATAGGTAAAACATACTGAGATTCTCACATGAAATCAATTGTAGAAGATCATCCTTGGAGAGCCAAGTAATCATTATACAGCAGTGAGAACCTACTGACAACAAAATTAGTAGAAAATACAACAAGCTCAAAGCTCAGTAAAAACTGTGAAGATGAGGTAAGCAGGAAGAGTTGCAGCACTCAGGTCACATATACATGAAATGTGTTGGTAGCCATGTTGGCTTTTTTTAAAGGGAAGTTATTAAAATAGAAATATCAAATGCTCCTAATAAATGCCCTGGCAGTGTCTTTGCTTCACAGCCAAATAACTCAAGAAAGGAACAGGGAAACATAAAGAGGATTTGATAAG
Source organism: Odontophorus gujanensis (assembly GCA_013399175.1). NCBI lineage: Eukaryota > Metazoa > Chordata > Aves > Galliformes > Odontophoridae > Odontophorus > Odontophorus gujanensis. Next base: position 149,300 of record VXAB01007198.1, on the reverse strand, counting down.
GCTTCTTTCTTATTAATAGTCAGAGATTGATCCAAATTCAGGCTTGGTAACAACCATGGAACAAGAGCTAATCACTAAAGGAACAGATCTGGACTTCAGAATACAGCCAACAGCTTAAATGTTCTTCATATAGTATGAAGAAGATAACAAAACAAATCAGCACAGTCTAACTGAACAGAGACAAAAGGCAACAGAAAATGTATTTCTACTAAAAACAGTCTAGGGATACATCACTTGGTTTTTGTATTCTATCTGACAAGTCTTGCAGATGACATTGATGGTTGTGACTTTGTATGGTAATGCAGATGTGTGATGACAGACCTGAAGCCTTCCAGGGCAGGGCACGCTGCCAGTTCTTCCTACATCCAACTGTGCTCAAGCTGCATCCAGGCTGCAGCAAGCTAGGAAACAGCTTAGCTCAAGTGCTCCTTGCTTTCTGAGAAGACAGGTACAAAATCTGTTTCCCTAATTTTGATTTTCAATACCCTTCAGGTCACTCAGTTACACTGTTCACAACAATTCAATATTCATTGCAGATTTTAGGGACCCACCACAAGGTATGTATTTGGGATATGGAATAAATTGTAGCATTTGAGTTTACAGGATGATGGAGAAGGCTCCAGAGAGACCGGATAGTAACCTTCTGCACAAAGTATAAACGAGTAGCAGAATGCTAGGTAAAAGAAGTAGCAAGCCTAAGAAAAAAGTTCAAAGAAGAGTACAAACAGTTGGTGGTCATCACCACATTTCTTCAACTGCAGATGACAGAAGGATAGGAAAAGAATGGTGAACAAGGATTCTGCACCTCATCTCTTGTCCACATGAGTGATATGGATGTGAAAGCAAATCTCAGTGAAGAATGTGATAAACTGTAAGAGTTTGTTCGCGGGTTTTCGGGTCCTGAGGGATCAGAATGCAAACTGTCAGAACCAGTGCCACCAAGAAAGGGCAAAACTTCTTAGTAATTGGGGACACTGTGCTGAGGGACACTGAGGCACCCATTTGCTGCCCTGATAATCTCTCTAGAGAGATTTCCTGCCTGCTGGGGGCCTGCATTCAAGACATCATGAAGAAGCTACCAGGTATGATAAAGCCAGAGGACTACTAGACCAGGCATGCTGACGCTGGATGGGATGCAACCAACCAAAAGGGGTAAGAATATAGTTGGCAGCAAGATGGCTGGGCTTATCACCACAGCTTTAAACTAGATTTGATGGGGTAAAGGGATGTACTGCTGAGAAACAGAGAAGAGCCAGGGAACACTGTTGCTTCAGGAAGCAGCAGGGGAAAACCTCAGATTTGTCCCTAAGGAATCTGGGAGTGCTCTGCCAAGAAGGTAATGACCCTCCTTTCAAAGATGATAAACTCTGTTTTTTAGGTTAGATGTTAGGAAGAAATTCTTTATTCAAATTCAGTTCTTTATTCACTGGCACAGGCTGTCCAGAAAAGCTCTGGATGCCCCAGGTGTGGAGGTGCTCAAGGCCAGGTTGGATGGGGCCCTGAGCAGCCTGATCTAGTTGTTGGCAACCTTGCCCATGGCAGGGGTTTAGAACTAGATGATCTTTAAGGTTCCTTCTTACCTAAGCCATTCTATGACTCTATGGTAAATTGAATGGAGCATCGGTCAGTGTTTCCGCACTGACAAAGTCTCCTTACAAAACACTGAGTCACAGATAAAAACAAACTTTACAAAATAGATGTCCTTACAGACTCCTAAATTTTAATACAACCAAATGGTGACATGGCCAATGTCTCCTTTTTATAGGAGTAATAGGTTTTTAATCATCAGAGGCTGGTATGAGTTGATCTTCACCAGAAGTCATTAACTGCAGCTTCTAAAGAGAGCTTGACAGTCAGCACCTAGAAGGTTCTCAGAGTAATATATAGGCAATTTTCTCAAATAGAAATGTGTGATTTACAAAATGAATAAAAACTTGGAAGAGATTTGGTCACTGCAGCCATATTCTCCAAAGCATTTGAAAAAGTGCAGAGAAGCAAAGTCCAGAGCTGGATTATGTTAATCCGATTTAAAAGAAAAAGGTCTGTCCACTCTAACATAAAAGGCAGACTTATTGCAGAGGAAAGATCCCGCATAAAGTAATTAAGGTTGTTACTAAGAGATATGGGGACAGTGTAATTCCAGCCCTTTTATCAATTTTGAGGCCCTCAGCACTACATGGAGTTTTGTTCAAAGCAAATAAAACAGTGATTTCTGAGGTGCAAGAGAAATAGGTCAGAAAGAATATATAATGGCTATTTAGAGACTGGCAGAAACCCTAACAGAGCAAGAAAACACATGGTTTAATTTGTAGTCATACTTAAGTATATCTTCCAAGAAGGGATTCAGTTTTGATCTGAAAGCAACACAAAGAAGTCTCCTTATCTCTTGTTTAGTTTTTCAATAGCCGAGCACCGTTTCTGTGAAAAAAATGTGTGCCAGATTGCTCATTTGAATTTCAGTGGCTTTGGCTTCCAACTACCAGATCCTACTAAGCCTCTGCCCAATAGATTAAAGAGTCTTTCATGTCTACTTCTTTCCTCTCAGCTTGTTTATATACCACGAAAGAAATCATCTTGTAGTCTTTCTGGTGATCTAAACAACAGATTGAGTTTCAGAGTATCAAACACTTTTCTAAGTCCCCAAATATTTTCCAAACCATAACCATCTACTGCATAACTCCCTATCGCAATATGAATTCCCTGCTGGTAATCTTTGAAAATAAAATCTGTGATGTTAACCAGTCACTAATCATAATTTATTTTGAGTCTATTCAAACGCACCTCTTAGACTAAGCCCAAGGTACAAGGCGATAAGGATTACTTTTAATTACTATCCCTTCTCAAACAAAATCTACTGTTTAATCAAGCCTTATGTATCCACAAATTTTATGAGTAATCATTTTGTGTTTAGTTCTTCACTGCTACTGAAAGTGCTAAATAGTATCAGGCTTACTTCTTGATATGAGCCCACCAGAAGCACTCCCATGCAGTCATGATTTTTCACTGACAATCAACATATGTGATATGAAAATCCCTCCTACTTAGCTGTGATCAGCCCATGTGTGGAGTGTGAGTCATACACTTAACTCCCTCTTAACAATCCTCCACAAATAGCCTGTAACTCAGGCATTGCAGTGTGATGCCTGGCTTCTCTTTTATGCCATAATCCTACCCAGCACACAGCTGGGAAGCAGATACCTTTTTTTTTTACAGACTAATTCTGTCTTTCTCACAGAAAGAAAAAAAGCAGCCTGTTGAACTAATTCACATGTATCACAAGCGTGTAAACTGACCTGAAACAAGGAAGCTGCTGTATTACACAGCAGCACAGTTTCGCCACCTGTACTTAGCTGTATTTCAGCTTCATCTTTGAAGCCCTCCTGATATCGCATTATGCAATGTGCAAAACCAGACATTTCCCCCGTTATCCACTGCAGCGCTGTTGCATGCACCATTATGAGATCTGAAAGGTCTCATGATACCTGTGGGTCAGTTGTAGAAGGCCGTATCACCCACTGCTTTTCTTCAAAACAGGACAGCAACATAATATTAATATTACAAAACTGGATACTTTTTCTGGATACTTTCACCTTCTCTTGGCACTTCCCTAGCCAAACTTAGTCTACTAAGATAAAGCAGAATGTGTGCTACACTGAGGTGATTAAATAAAGCAGACATCTGTATTTAGAATTTATTTATATTGACTGAATATTAATAGGAATATGTAACAATACTATTAAGAATTACACTGCGTATTTTAGAATCATAGAACGCCCTGAGTTGGAAAGTACCCACTAGCATCACTGAGCCCAACCCCTGGCTCCAGCTAGGATCACCCAAAATCCATACTCTGTCTGAGAATGCTGACCTTGAGATGCTCCTTGAGCTCCGTCCCTCGGGGCCGTGTCCACTGCCCTGTGCAGCCCGTCCATGCCCCCCGCCCTCTGGTGCAGAACCGTTCCCTGACCCCCAGCTGCCCCTCCCCTGACACAGCTCCATGCCGTTCCCTCGGGCCCTGTCGCTGTCACACAGAGCAGAGCCCAGCGCTGCCCCTCCGCTCTCTGTGAGAGCTGCAGCCGCCATGAAAGCTCCCCTCAGCTCCTCTGCTCTGGGCTGAGCACACCCAGGGCCCTCAGCTGCTCATCATACTGCTGTCCTGCAGACCATCTCCTTTGGATGCTCTCTAACAGTTTTATGGGCCAAACTGCACCCAGTGCTGGAGCTGAGGCCGCACAGAGCAGAGCAGACATCCCCTCCCTCACCCGGTGGCAGTGCTGGGCCTGGTGCAACCCAGGGCATGGTTGGCCTTTGGCTGCCAGAGCACAGTGTTGGCTCACATTCAGCTTACTGTTAAGTCAGACACCCAAGATCCCTTCTCTGGGGCAGCTCTCCAGTCTCCTATGGACCAGTCTGAACACACAGACAGGGTAGTCCCATTCCATGTGCAGAATCTGGCACCTGTTCTTCTTAACCTTCATGCAATCAGTGATAGCCCTCTAATTTGTAAAGATCTCTGTGCAAGTCCTTTCTACTCCCAAGGGAGTCAACAACTCCTCCCAAATTAGCATCATACATGAATTCTTATCAAAGTAATTGATGAGAACATTAAACTGGTAATGAAATGGAGCCCTGCAGAACCTCACTAGTGACTAGCTGTCAGCCTGAGACCTCTGAGACCAATCTGTCAGCCAGTCATTCACACAACACATTCTGGTTTTGTCTTGCTGTATGCTGGACATTTTGTCTGGAAGGATATTGTGAAAAACACTAACAAAATATTTGCTGAAATACCAAAAGATTCAACATCAACTGGCTTCTCTTGTTGAATTTCCTTTGGGTATTTTTGTGATAAAAGGAGATTAAACAAGACTTTCCCTTTGCAAACCCATGCTGGTTGTGACCAACAACTGTATTGCCTTTCAGTTGTTTTTCACAGCATCACAGAATGCCTTACACTGGAAGGAGTCTTAAAGATCATCCACTTCCAACCTTCTGCTTGGGCAGGGCTGCCAACCACTAGATCAGGCTGCCCAGTATCCCAACGCCAATTTTCAATATCTCCCAGAATAATTTTCTCCATACGTTTGCTTGGCACTGAAATTAGACCGACAGGCCTGCAGTCACTGAAGTCTTCTCTCTTTGGACAATATTTGCCAGCTTCTGCTTGAATGGGACCTCTCCAGAGACCCAAGACTGTTGAAAAATAATTGACAGTGATGAGATGAGCCAGTTCTCTGAGTACCCTGGGATGAATCCCTTTGGGTGCCATAGACTTACATGCATCCAGTTGGAGCTTCAAATTGCATAAAATTTTGGGTTGGCTGGGAGTTTATTGTTACCTCAGTCACAGTTGTCAAACTGAATGCTCTGGTGGTCCCAGAGCCTATAATCAGTGCTGAAAACAGAGGCAAAGGCATTAAACATCTCTGCTTTTTTGGCATTCCTACTGGTGTAGTGACCAGCATCATCAAGTAATGGACTCCTGTGTCACCTCTCAGTCTCCCAAATTTGGGAATGACTTTGCCCTGTGGAATGAAGGTCCAGCCCAGACCTCAGGGCTGAGGAGAGGCTCAGGCACTCAGCTGCCCAGGGTAGGCTGCAGACATAGTGCTGAGCAAAGAAGGTTGAGGGGGGATGAAGAGCAACAGAGGAGCTCCCTCCTCATGCTGCAGGGTAAGCACCAAGGGATCACAGAATTGTAGAATTACCAAGTTTGGAAAAGACTTCCAAGATTATCCAGTCCAACAGTCTGCCAGTCACAAATATTACTCCACTAAACCATATCCCTAAATACAAAAAAACATCTAAATGTTTCTTGATCGCCTCCAGGGATGGTGACTTGACCACCTCATTCAAGCACTTGACAACTCTTTCAGTGAGGAAATTTTTCCTTATATCCAAGCTGAATGTTCCATGATGCAACTGGAGGCCATTCCATCTAGTCCTGTCACTAAATGGGATGGGAGAGGCCTCAGCAGCTCCTGGCATCTGGCCGTTGCTATGGATGGCAGTGGTTGGCACAGGATGGTGCTGCCTCTCTGTTGAATTTTTTGCTTAAAGATTATTTTTGTTAGTCCCATTTCTGTGCTGATCTCCATTAAGATTAATTCTGCACTGAGCATCCTCATAACAGCTATGCTACATTTTATTAGTTTATACATATGATAGTAGGTATTTTATTCAGAAACAAGAACCATTATGCTGTCTAGTTAAGGCTAGTTATTGCTTGAGAATGACAAGGATACAAAAAGAGCTAAATAGGATTTTAATAATGCAGATTTTATTGGAAAAAAGCCACAATAAAATGGAGTATGACCATCTAGAAGCACTACCAAAATGAGAATTTCGTTTTGAGTTTGCATCATACAAGAATGCTACATGGAATTACTCAACTCTTAAGCCCTGCTTTTATTTATACCATAAAATAATTAACTAGCAAAAGTTCGCAGGAGGCAGGAGAAATTAATTATATTCGGGAAATGAATTAATTAGATTAAGACACACTAACAAGAGAACAGATTTTTCCCTGACCAGCCTAATTAGTGAAACTTAGTTCCTTATGAACTACATGTGTATAGATTTTTTTGCAGTATGTCCAGCTCCCTTTCTTCCTCCCTTAACTGTATCTCCCAGCCTGTATTTTGCTCTGCCTCCTGCCCTTATGGCCCTCTTCTCTCCTACTTCCCCTAACAGCCAGGCAAGAGGCAGAGCACGTGAGCTACCAGCCAGCATGGGGTACACCAGCCACAGGTATCTGCTGATTCTGTGTCTTTCACCTTTCTGCCCTGTGGGATTGTTCATAATTCTGTTTTCTGCTCCAACAACATTTTTCACAAACCTTTGCAGGACTTTGTGCATATAGTATCAACTTCTCTGCTCTCTTTGGCTGAATTTGGCCGATGGGTTTCAAAATGAACTGAGAGATAAAGCAAATCCCTCTTCCTTTGGCACTTGATGCAGCCTTTGGTGAGATGCTGCTATAAAAACTACCTGATGCCTCTCCTTTTTCCCCATGTCTCCTTTTAGCTAAACCAGGAGGAAGGGAATGAAGCTAACAATGTGGTGACACTACTGCAGGAAGGCTCTTTTTTAATCCTGATAGATTCAGCAGTGCTGCTGGCTATGGCATTAAAAGCAGTGTCATAACTTGTGATAACTTGTGCATAAACACAAATTAAAGAGGCAGAAGAGGAAGCTGTGCCTGCAAAAGAGCTGAAACAGCACAGACCTTCAGCAGCCCACAGCAAAAGTTTTACGGCTAGAAATCCTTCTGCCAAGCACTGGCAAATCTTGGAAGCTTTGAGTTAATTTCCCTTTTGGAAGAGAATGTGGCAGAACAAAACAAGTATCTCCTCAGTGTACAATTGTTATTTTCAAGTCCTGTTGCCCTTTTTCCTGAAGCAGAAATGATAACAAGAAGTACTCATGCAACTCTGTTCATCCAACGCTTCAGACCAAGTGTCTCTCCAGAAAAATGTCTCCATTTGCCTCCCTCCAGGGATCTGCACAACTTGTGTGCCAGCCTCAGCACTTTGTGTCTCTGTAGGAGTGACTGATGGCCACTCTGTGTCTGACCACACAACCCTTCACTTCTGCTGCTGAGACCAGGCAAACAGCACATCAAACCTTCCAGGAGGATGCATGGAAGGTACAGAAACATGGTGTCACTGAGTTTTGTTTGCCTTATCAGCTGTTAAAGTTAACAAGGAGACTGAGATTACAGCTTTACTATCTATCTGCACAGAACTAATAAGAGTATTTACTTGTTTTAATCCCAGCTCAATTCCTACAAAATGCATCTCAGCCAAGACAGGAGTATTTCAAAGTGAATGACTTTTGGGGTAAAAACTAACCCAGACTGCTGCCTGACCATTTTTGAGAGGATGAAACAGGAAATCACTCATTTGCTGACAGTTCCACGAATCACTCAGAAAGAGAGGCAAATGAATTCTCCTTCCACAGACCGAGGGAGATTTATAGCAAGTTTCAGAACAAAGTACCGTGGAATATATCCTGTAACAAACATTCATGAAGTTTGTCCCAGGATGACTGATCTTTAAAGAGGAGTTCAGGGTGATATGTGGCTTGGCTTTCTTGGGTGATGCTGTAATTTATTTCATGAGAACATAATAAAGAAGGGTAGCTGTTCACCATAACTGGATTTACAAAATGCACAGAGGTGCATAAATATAACAAAGACCAAGGTTCTCAGTTGCTCACATACACTTTCCAGTGGAGAGAAATACAAGAGGTTAGAATGAGATAGAAAACCCCACTAGCTCTGCAGATCAGTTAAACCACCCCTCTTCCTCACTTGCAAACAGGACTACACATTCCAGCTGCCATAGTATCTTCTGTACCTTTCTGCACTATATTCCTAACAACCACTCCCAGATGGGATCATCTGAATATTCCTTCCCTCACCTCACTACAAGAGGATGCTACAACATGTATCTTGCACTTCTTTCCTGTTCTCACAGTCAATGCACACCTCCTCCCAGCTGCTTCAGAAGAAGCAGACTGCAGCTTTTTTGGCTTCTCTGCTAGCATGAGCCTCCCCTTCTGTAAGACACTGAACCATGACACGTGACATGCAGCACTGCCCACCACTCACACTCTTCTCTCACCATCCATTAGTGCCTACAAAGGTCTGTAGGAAGGGTCACCACTCGGTCAGAGGGGTTGGAAGAGTCACTGTGCCAGATGGCAAGACACAGCAATGTCATCTTAGCATGCCATTTAAATCAATTATGGAATTGCCTCACAGAATTAACATCTTATATATATGAAAGGGAGGCTGCCCTGAACTAGAAATTCCATTCCTAGCCTTGGAACTGATAGCCTAAAGGAAGGACAGTCTGTAACCAGTAATTCCCCTAGAACGTGTGTAAGCTGTCATATGTGTGTACACACAAACATTACATATACATATGCATGTCTGTATGTATTTACCTACAGTTTTTTCATTCTTATGCTTTAATCCAGAATTTACACTGAAACCAAAGTGGTTGAAGCTCATAAAATATTAAAAATAAGGAGATAATCTGTTTATAAAATACAGGGCTTGAAAAGGGTCTTCAGTCAGAGAAATACACTGAAAGATACAAAATCGGCAGCTCTTTAAAACACAGAAGGTTAAACTTGAAACAACCTTAGCTCTTGAGAGAATTGTTTGAGGAATTAATTGTTGAGGAAAGTACTGAGACTCTGTACATTGCTCTAGAGTTAGATTTCTTAAATTAAGCTCATTTCCTTACCCCCACCCTCCCACCTCCGTAAACATCAGCTTATTATTTTGAAAACGTACAGTGAATGAGAAAGAGGCACTTGAAATGAGGCACTTCAGAAACTGACTGTGATGGTTTTTCAAAGAATAAATCAGTACATGACTACCCTCTTCTTTTACTCTTCCTTAAGCATCTGCTCTTGGCTATTTTTCTGATTTTTCCTTGATGTCTGATCCTAATAAAATCTCAAAGCACTTCATTGGAAGTGGGGAGCAAAGGGAAAAGAAACCCATAAAGAAAGCAGGAGTTTCAAGTGCCTCCTAGCTGGTTTTCGATAACCTTCATGCTCCATTGCTACTCAAAAGCACCTCATTTGTTGAGAAATACAGCTTTAGACTTTCTAGTTATCAGTAATAACTGCTTTTACATAACACTGATATTTCCATTAAACTCAGAAAAATCATCGGTTCATTGCTAGCATCCAATTCTTCCCCCAGGCAAAACAGGGTGCCTGCAGGAGGGAATCAGGGCTTGTCATGAGTATCTGTACTGTCTGTACTTAGTCGTTTTTCAGCCCTGCAATGACTGTGGATTAAACTAAATCTGCCAAAAATTTCTACTAAATTTCAATTAGTATCATGTTAGTCTTAATTAGCATAATTCTTGCAAATATATACAATAAAACATATATCTAACATGACTTGGTCTTTTGCAAGGCATGCTCCCTGACTGAAACATTTAGTACTTAAAAAAACAAAACTACCACACAACATCACGTATGTAGGAAAAGAATCAACATGAAACCTCAGTGGAAAACAAAGATATATTCATAGAAAAAGTAATTCTAGATTAATACATTAAATATTTACTCCATTTATTTATTTCATTTTATTTATATGCATTTCATGTAGTAATATAGAATCAGTCTGAGACAAATGGTCTCAGAAGGTCATCCACTGCTAACAGCAGGGTTAACACTGAGTTCAAACTAGGTTACTCAATACTTCATCAAGCTGGGCCCTAAAACCTCCAAGTATGGAGATTCACAACCTCACTGGCACCAGCTCCACTGCTTAATTACCTTGATGGTGAAAAATGCTTTCCTTATATAAAACTGACCATGATAACAATTTCATACTGCATAAAGGTGAAAACTATCATTTCAATTTATCAGTCTTTTCTTATCCCAGCATACATCATTGCAAAGAGCATGGCTCCATCTTCTCAGGAAGCAACTCGCAGGTGTTAGTTAGCTGCTGTTAGGTCCCTTCAAAGTTTTCTCCTCTCCTTCAGCTTTTCCTTGCATGGCAAATGCTTCAATCCTGATCATCTTGACGGCCCTTCACTGAACTCTCCTGAGTTCAATGATGCCTTGGCAGAGCCCAGAACTGGAAACAGTGTTGTGGAGATGGTCTAAGGTATGCCAAGTAAAGGGGAACAATCATTTTCCTCAATCTAGTGGCTGGGCTCCTCTCATAAAGCTGTTAGTCTTCAGTGTACTACACTGATCAAAGATGAGCCTCGGCTTACTCAATCTTTGTCCTGTTTGTGGAGCTTGTTATCACAGGTGCCACCAAACACCAAAGAGCTGAAAGAGTAAGCCGGAAGTGCGAGATTTTCTGCTGAATTTTCCTGCCTATTCTCACTTCATACAAACAGAAGACCAACTCCCCTGTCAGAACACTGCTTCTTCGCACTGTACAAACAACCTGTCAGGGTAGCAGAATTAGGATGATGACAGGGGTCTTTCATAGTCTTACACTGTTTCCTGTACATCTGAACTACAGATAATGAATCAACCAAACAAAATCACCAGTTCTGTCATATCTTTACTATAGTGTTCTAATTGTTAATCTTTTTGCATAATTGTTCAAAGCATAAATTTCATTAAGATGAGGCCAGGCATAGATAAAGCCAGAGGTTAACAGCCAAGGTGTATACTTGTAACGAGAGACATGAATGCAAGAAGCTCTACTTCAATGGCAAAGTGAGTTTCTCCATCTAAAATGAGACAAGCCAATTGTGCAGCGTGAACAAGGCATTGTCAGTTCTCATTCATTTCACAATATTGAACCTTCCTTATCTAACATGTCAGTTCTGTAATGAAACTCAGACAAAAAAAAGAAGCAAGCTTACTTCATCCAAGGTGTTTAAGTACCAACAGAGGCATACTGTATTTCTCTTCTATAAAAATATTTAGAAAAATATTTACAGAATGTTTCAGTAGTTTTTTTTTTTTCAACTGACCCTAAAAGAGGGAAAAGCATTAGGATTTCATCCAGCAAAGGCTTCATTTTCTAAAGGGACTGCAAAAATGGAATTCAAAGTTAAGTCTCTAAATTGAGTTTGAATGCATTGCCAACCCAGTGGAACCTCCCCCAGTGTATTCCAGAATTTCCCACACATTTTTGCTGGAAGGCACTTGATGCTCATGAGCATGCAGCCTACCTGCTGTGACTGCCTGAAGAGAGCAGCCCTTGACTTATAAGCCATAAGAAATCAGAGCATGTACATTCTCCACAATGTATTCTATTTCACCCAGCATCACTATGAACACTTTACATGGAAAGCTTAAGACATTTCACTTCATCCTACATTCAAGTAGAATATATTCACCTTTGAAAAGTGGTTCTTGCACAGTTTTAGAGCTGATGTATACATCCTTCATCAAATCCTGCAGCTCCAACTCAGCACTTCAGAGAAACAGTCTCATTGTGCAACCATCACTGTCTGCATTCATAGTTCTCTACTGGGACTAGGAGCATATAATTTCAGCAGAAATAATGTGGAGAAATACACAGTGGTTTTAAAAATAAGAAATGGTGCTTATTTATGATATTATTTGCAGCTCTTCAATCTAAGTACCCATACAGATTGCACATACTCCCACAGAGATGCAAATTAATAATATGTGAAATACCTGTGCAGCTTGAGCGTCACAGTTCCATAAACAGTAGCAAAGCCCAGAAGACGAACCCATCTTAGGAGAACACAGCGAAATACACTTGGCTCAAAATACAAAATGACAACCTATAGAACAGAAAGATAGAGAGAGCTTCAGTACTGCTTTAATGCAAAAAAAAGCTTCGATAAAATGCAGAATAGTTGCAAAACAGGACAGCAGACATATTTCAGTTTGTACTGCTGTATATTTAGATTTTCTAGTAAAGTGACGAGATGATCACACCAACCAGCTGGCACAGTTCTAGGCACCGGCTCTTTTTGAAGTGAGCTGGCAAAAACCCTGTGACAGACTGTAAAGTGACAACACTTTTAAATGCAATTCCACTGACTTTTCTTAACCGAGTGAAAACAAGTAACAAGAGACGACGAGAGAACAGACAAGGACATTTTCCTTAAGCTATTCCAATAATCGGCAGCTGGCCTAATTCTGGTTTGATGGACTCATTGACTAGGTTACATTTTGAAGTTCCTCCTTCTAATGAAGTTAGCAAAAAGTGAGCTGCTCATTTTTCTTTCTCAACCACTCAGTCAAAAATGATTGCTTCTCTCTGTCCCAAACTCCTATATCTCAATATCATATTTGACTTTTTCCCATTCTTCCCCATATGTTTCCAGTAAGCTGCATCAAATCTCTATACATCACCACTTTCTGAACAAAAATATCATTTTTGCTCACTTATGGACTTCTCCAATAGCAGCAGCAGAAAGATCCTACCGATTGAATTATTTCTATTTCATGTTCTTCTGGTTCCCACGGGATGTTCCTGTTCTTCCCTCAGTGCTCCATCACCCCTTCCTTCTTCCAAACTCACCACTGCTTTTTTCTTAAGTATTTCGCTGATTTCTGGATTGCTTTTTTTCTTTGGTTGGTTTTGTTTGCTTGTTTGTTTTGTTTGTTTTTTCTTTTCCTTCCCACTGTCTGCCAGGCTGCTGCCTACCTGCTTCTAAGGCTCCTCCTGGACAAAGCATTTCTGTTCTCCCTTCAGCGCTGCTCTGACCATCTTCCAGATAAAAAATCTTTCAGCTGTGCCTGGAACTTATGTCTGTGTACACGTGACACTGTCTGTTCTCTGTTCTCCCCTCAACTCACTTGAATGCTACAAAAGCTTTCAATGTAGTAATTCAAGAGATGGGTAAAAAGATCTGTCACACTTTGAGGCTGAATTCTCAACCTTACTGCTGAGAATCAACTGTAGTGTCTGGATGTGACCCAGAAGCTCTAGAGCCATTTCTGAACTGTAAGAAAACACTGGAGAGACAGATGGCCTTCCTCATCTACCCAGTACCATACATGAGATGGCAGTAACATGACACTAATTCTTCAGGCATCATTCATGTAAGAGCATTTTGTCAAGTAAAATGCCACACAAATCTAACACAGGCCTGCTCAGATAGTGGGCTAAGGCACCAGCAGATGTTGTCCCTTGTGGGATGATCCCATGTTCCTTTCCATTCTCACCAGGGGCCTGCTAACCCAGGTTGTCCACAGTCTTCCCCGACTGCAGATCTTACTTGGTCCAGCAGAGCTAAAGCCAGTGCATTCGATCTGTCCAACCAGAGTCTGGTAAAACAACTCTACGCACCTTAGTACGAATTAATTAGGTAATCTTCATTTAGAGAAAGAAAGCACTGAAACTTCTTAGGCCATCTGCCACAGCTTCATTTAGAATCACTACATTCTAGCAATAGAGGTAGTATTGTGCTATTGGCAGCCATGTATTGTTTTCCTAAGTAAATGCTTTTCTGGGTGGGAATTCAAGCTCAAGATACTGGTCAAAAGCCCAGGACTATGTCCTTTGGATGACATAGACACACATAGGAAAGTGGGGGCAAAAATGGCAGACGTGGACTGAAATAGAGAAAGCTTAGGAGAAGCTGCTGTGCTTCGCTGTAGTGTTGGCTTGTTTGTTTGCTTATTTAAACAGCAGAATCAAGCTATTCTTTAAAAAAAGATGGGTTGCTGAATCAAACCAGTGTGCAGAATTACATCTGTGCTTTTCACTGGTACTGGACTGAATGTGTTTCAAGGCAAATACTTTCTGGGAGTCTGACAAATACTCTGTGCAACAAAAGGCTCACTTCTCCTTGGTAGATCAGACGGTAAAAGCAGCCATGAACACGGCTTGTGTAGATAGAGCATCCAGCAAGGAGTTGCTCAGAAGCACCTGAATTTTAGTAATGACAATATAAACAGAGCAAAGTCTGTAGCACTGACCTGCCCCCATAGGTTTGCCAGGGGGTAAAGACCATAACTGGTTCATCTTTGATTCTTCAAAACCAGAAAAATGATGTCAAAACAATCAGGCAAAATACTCATTTCAAAGTTGATCTGAAAGCAGAAATTTTCAGATGGTTGAAACAAGAAGGTCTGAACACTTTCCAGGCACACGATTTTCCGAACAAGGGCAACAGCTGCCATGAAATCTGACACAGCAATTTCGTCTGCAGTTGCCTGTTGAAATATTAACTGCTTGGTCTAGAAAACCTCATCGATTTGCACTGAACCATTTGTCTGAGCAGCTGAGACTTTTGGCTAGCTAACAAGAAAGCACCACTTCAAACACAGCCTGGTGGCAGCAGGCGAGTGGCAGCCAGCTATGAAGCTGCAGAGGAAAGACTGCTGGTAAAAAATGTTCTCATTTCTTCATTTCAGTGTAGACACCTCTGAACTACTCCTTTGTCCAGCAGTCAAGGACATCAGGGAAGCTGTCAAAGACTTGGTACAAAAGCTGACAAAAGACCTTCCCACTCTTAAGAAGATTTCTTCCTATGTTCATATGAAGGACAATAGTTGCAATACTCTTCCAAGCTGTCAACATCCATTTCTACCTATTCTTATGTATATTACATGTGGTCTTTCATGGACCAAGGCTTTGAACAGCAAGAATTACTGCACTTTAACTGCTTTTGTTTGCTTAGCCTTTCCAGAAGGCTATTCTAAGAATATGTCATTCCCATTTCCATCAAGGGTAACTGGGATGTTCAACTGACTGCTGTCAGCATTAAGTCTCTTATAGTCACAGTAGATTTTAGAGGCACCATTTTTAAATTGAATAATCTTTAATCAGAGCCAAGGGGCTAAAATGGAAGCTCAGTACACCAAAACCATGCTCACATTTATCGTTTCAGTGGAACCACATTCCTTTGAATGTGTCTGGTGAAACGTGGCTGCTGTTCTCTATCCTTTGGTCCTTCTAGCTAAAGCAAGCAAATATATATAACACATAGAAGACTTGGTTCTATTTCATATCAGCCTCTCTTACCTTCTGTTTTCCAAAACTCCCATTTTGTAGTGTTCTTTCCAGAAACAAGCCTTTCCTATGCTGACAAATAATATGCAACAGCCTGATGAGCTCCAAGCTAGGAGCGTAGGATGAGCCTAGGATTCACCCACATATGCATGCTGCTATCAACAGCAGAGAAAATCCCTCTGCAGTTATAAGAGATTACTCTGCCCACTGAAACTCTGACAGTAAATCATTTTCCCTTTTTGCCTTCATAATGTATTAGACTATGACAGCAGCATAAATCTCACAAAAAAAAAAGAAAAAAAAAGGACAGTGATTTTGCTGATAGATGCCACAAAACCTATTTATGACACATAAGGAAATGTGATATCCCATTTCACCAGCCCCTGAAATCGATTTAAAAACTAGATACCAGTCACTGTTCATTAAGGAACAAAGGTTTGGGGAAAAATATTTGGAAAACAGAAGAGTAGTCAGACAGTGCTTGATCCTGTACTAGTCACTACAGCTGTGTGTGAGACTTCATAAAGCCATTTGTCATTTGGTCAAATGCATTTATACCTCCACATGTTTTGAGCTATTATCACTCTTGCCAGAACACTGTCCCAGTAGCCATGCTATCACTTCTGGAGTTAAGAGACGAACAGATTTTGTAAGGACACCAGTTAATAGACAAGTACACTTAGACCTGGAGAGTTACAGACATGGAAGAGAACCTCAGCTGGCTGACACAGCACTCAGCCAGCACTGCAATTGAACTGGCATGATGAACAGACACACACGCTGTCTAAAAACAATGGCTGAACAATGGTTAAAATCATTACAGGCACCCCACCCACTATAGTACACTTCTGTTATCAGGACAGATAGGTCAGTAACAGTGCAAAGAGAATCTGTAAGGAACTACTTAATGTTCAAAAGCAAATGCAAAATCCATGGTAAATGTCACCTGCTTTAGAAATATGCTGGAAAACTATTTTTTTTTTTCTTTCTCATTTTCAAATAACCAAATCACTCCAACCCAAAAATCTTTACAGGAAAACTATGTACTTCCTTTAAATTTAACTTCAGAATTTGCTGCAAGTACTCTGCACAGTTCAATGCAGGATGTGACACAGCCATTTAAGATAATTGCCTTTGGGCTAATTCAATTAACAAGCATCTAGAAGGAACTGTGTAGAGATCTATCCGATCTGTCCCACTGCCCAGCACCATCTGCCCGAGCCTGACTGCAGTAGCCTATTTCAGACTGTCCCTCGGCAGTTCTACCCCAAAATGAGCCAGCAGATGCTCCATCCAAGTGCTCTTTCTGGCTCCCCCAAGTTTTTCCACCCACCCCCCTGGCCTTGGACACACAGCTCCTCCTCTTAGGATCCTGCCAAGCCTTTGATATGGGCACTCTGCGTTCTTCTGCCATATCTGAATGGTTTTGGTTTTTTTTCCTAACATAAAATAACCCCCATGTAACCTGCTATATTAAGTTACATATTAACACTTCAGTTCTAATACTGAGAAGGGCTCTACTGCAAGTGACACTGTTTGCAATGTTTTATAAGCTTGCCATCCAAACTCAGAACAGTCTGGCACTATGCTTTCTAGAAAAGGGACCAAACCACTTGTATGTGGGCACACTGCCATTGCTGACAGATGGACATGAATGAAGGCATTCATGAGCCTATGCATGCTATGGGCATCACACACCACTGTTCAAACCATGATTCACAGCTCAGCATCTGCTTAAGTATTGGTGAATGCACAGCTCGCTATCCAATCCTGTACTACCAACAAATAATTCTGGTGCAATTACACAAGAAATTCTAGGGGTATGATAGCAGCTGTACATATTCTTAGACCAATTATGTAAGTACACCTCCTTCTAACTCTCTTCCATTTTTTAAACCACATGTACTTCTTAAGCCATTATATTTTACTCTAATAAGTCTATGGACCCACAGTATGATAAAATCCAGTTATCCTTGCAAATCTCACAATTTTAAAGCAGAATTATTCTGGTTCATTAACTCAATGTCTCTATTAAGCACATGAAAACAAAATAACCACTCAGGTCTTATTCTTGCTTCTGAATTGGAACAGAATCAATTCCTCAGTACAAAGTGTTGCAGACTCTTCTGGTGCAATGCATTTCAGAGAAGATGCACATCAAAGCCAAAAACCTTATGGTCATATCAGATGTTTTGGTTTTCATTAAAAAAAAAAAAGTTCTAGCTGCCCACAGAAAGTCCAGTTTGAAACTGCCTACTGAAATCCTCTCTTCCCTTCTGCTATACTTTCAACTGTAGATTTGTTTTTCTTCCCATTTTCTGTCTCAGAACACATACTAAACCTCTGGCTATGTTTCAGCAGAGACACATCTTGCCTGTGAAACCTTCTGGAAATCCATGATGCAGTATAAATGCGTAGCCACCAGCACAAGTGTAAAATGCAAGAACAGACTTCTAGAGCTTGACTCATCAAAATACTATGCCACCACTAGGTTTTATCATACTTTAGACTCATCCTAATTAGACAGGAACAGAAGATCTCTAAAGCTTTTTATGGAATGTATTTTTTACAGTGGAGCTTACTGAGCTTCCTGAGAGATTTGTCTGGTGATTACATAAACTAAACCTTCAAGCTAATTCTGGTTTGACACGAGAGTGCATACTTAGAATGCCTTCTTACAGAGATATCTTCAAGTATTTTCCCTCTTTTTTTCTCCTGTTTGTAAGCCAAATCTCAGCTAACACTAAACAGGACACTTCTGAATAGGTTATTTTGAGAAAAATTAATGGCTGTGTGAACACCAAGATGCTGTTGTATCTTTTCTCCAGTTTGAAGAGAAAAAGTGATATATCACAGATGTTATCAGATCTGAAGATACCTATTTGTAAGTAACCTGAACACATGGCCTCAAAATGCATTTATTTATCATAAATTCTAGTCTCTTTCAAGATTTATTAATGTTCTAGCTTCATTGCTTTTATTTGTGTTTGCCTAATGAGCAGTATTTTATGTTCAAGTTATAAAAAGTTGTCATGGAATAGGCATCTTTGTACTTTGTAAACAGATTTCTTTACCAAAATTATGCATGACAAGGCCCACAGAGTAGAGAAGGGCATTCCAAAAATTGATTTTCCTAATAAACATTTTCTTAGCTTATGAGAGACATAAACTGATATGGTGGCTGAATCAGTTAAGAATGTTAAGAGCAGTAAGATTCTCCAAGGGTGAACACATGGTCAACAGTAGAAAGTATACAAGGAAAGATAACACACCAAGTTTGTGCCTTCAGTGGGGAAAGAAAAGCCTAACAGTGAGGACTACCAAAAAGTCTATGCCCTTGTGTGATCCATTTTGGGAACTGAGTGGAAACAGAAATCATTCTGAAATTAAGATAAAGCAGGAGAGAGACTGTCATGTAAGAGTTCTCTGTATCTATCTTCAGACAGAAAACGATGCTTAGCTTTTCAGTGAAATACGATCAATTTCTCAAATATATAGAGAAATTTCAATGGCACTAGCCAGGTGAGAACCAAGAGCACATGGTCAGTCAGAAAGTATGGTCACGGCCTGAACAGCTATAGACACCAAGCTGTTGGAAGTGACAAATCACATTTCTTGGGGCAGATATTTGCCCAGAAGAGATGCCTTCCTGGCAAGTGTGAGCTACTGGATTCAGTGCCATTCAGTACAAGACAGGGAGATAGTCTGAAGCCCATGACAGGGTAAAACACAGTGAATAAAATAACAAATAAAGAAACATGACTGGAAAAAATAACCTATCCAATAGCTCTAGTCACATCTCAACTTGAGAGAGCAGAGGAAATATAGTTTGAAATGTATACCACTCTTTCCTTGTTCTCATTCAAATGTATTTCTGTTCTAGTACCACTACAAAGCAAAGGAGGAAAATAAAGATTGCTTCCAAAGTAATGCCTTTTATTAATTTCCATGGACACTGCAATAGATATGAAAGGTGCAATAAAAACATTTGTTAGAGCTGCAAAACCGTTTTTCAAAACCACCATGAGCTATGCATTTTTTTGCCAGTGACAGTGAAGAGCCTGCATGCCACACTCATAACAATCTGCACCAGTGGAGGTGACCCGCTGTCGCTGTCAGCACTTAAATGCTGAAATGCATCACCCACCTACCACCTCACTGTGCTCACATCCACTGCTTGCTCTCCATCAGCATTCAGCAAGCATTGATGAATGTCAAGGGTGCAACTTTTTCTGCATGGAGGAATTCAGTGACACTCCTTTGCTTCTTCTGCACTTCCATGTCAGGTGCCATTTTGTCAGATTGCCTCTCTGCTGCCATCCGTTGCACAGCAACAAAAAGTAACAGAACACTTAGGGAAGGTTCCATCTCTCCTGCTATACCACCACCATCTGCTGCTGATGTCGTGTGCCAGCGTAATAAAATAGAAGGCATTACGTTCAGAGCAGCTCTTATGGATGTATCTCAGGGAATACAAACAGAAACGGGCTTTGCTGACTCAGTGGGTCTTCTTATTCATCCATACTACCAGATTTTAATCTGTGTTTGGTATATATATCTATCCCTCACAATTGCTTACATTGGCTTGCCTTAACGTATGGCAGAACAGTTATCTCAAGAGCTACCTGAACAGCTTCAGAAGTCAGACCCTGAAGGCATGAGAGCCGGCTGATCTCAGCAGTTGAGAGGCTGAGCTGACCAGATGGGGGCTTGGCTGGTGGTCAGAAATTTCCACTGAGACCAACACATAACCAGTGAAAGTTTAAAATCCATTTAAATGAGATTTTTAAAAACAGAAACAACATCTTTGTCTGAAAATGTGAAGTGCTCCAGAATATACCTAGATAACAGTGCACTGGAGAAAATGTTTTTCATTATTTGTCTAGGTTACATGCTGCAGCCCCTCAGGACAAAATTAATGTATTGTACATTAATGCATTGTAACTGAGCTGAATTTGCAGTAGGAACTTGCCAGGAAGTTAGGATATCACTAAAAGGAAACCATCCAAATAAGTATCTGGCTTTCTGCCTTCAGAAAGAGCTGTACAGGTTAAGAGCAGGGCAGAGAACTCGCAAGTTCTTCACTCCTTTCTTCAGTGTTTCTTCTTCCTGAGACTCACACACAAAGATCTTGGATTACTTTCCAGTTAAATATTAGAATATATGTGAAAATGTGAAAATGCTAAGTAAATAGGAGTAATTTCATCAGAATGCTTTGTCTAGGTAACAGGTATGTGTACATGGGCACATTTCAAAAATTGTTCACAGTGGTTCAGAATTACAGAAGTTGCAAATCAAAGGAAGTTGTAAAGACAAAACTGTCTTTCACCCAAACTACTTCCTCCCTGCGTTTAATTTTTACAATCCAACAATTTCTTTCATCTCTTCGTATGGATAAGTGACAACAGCCAATGAATGTCCCAGTTTATCTACTTCTTAGGTGAAAAAAATAGAAAACATTCTTATTGGTTGCACTGCTATAATCTGAACAAAGGTCTGCTCACCTGTGAAGTAGAAAAAGAATCATCTCAAGGAGCTGAAATGTCTCAAATGAAAATTACAGACCTCTATTCAGCACAGCCATTTGCCAAATACTTGACACATTTTAACAAGTGTTAAGAGTACACTAGTTTCATTTTATGAATAAAGAAATGCACTATGCAATATGATATTTTAGTAGAAACAAGAAAAATCTACTAAGACTCTGTGATTTGAAGAAAAAGGAACTTTTAAAAACTCTAATGGTATAGCAATCTGTATTAAAATAAATCTTGCAGGAACTGCAGCTATCTCTGGATATAACAGACTAAATTATTCAAAGCAACTTGCCAAGTCTGCTTAGTGCAAGACACAGGACATAAAACAGACTTGCACAGACTTTTGCATTTCATTACAATAGAGCTGAAATCCCTTCTAATCTACAGTGTGAGAGGGTTTTCTGTGTTTTCAAGTAGTGACTTCTACCTAGGAAAAATAAAACACAGCGATTTAGTGTTCCAGAATAGCTCATCTTCTACAAGATTGGTTCTAATTTCATCTTAATCTACTAGTTGGTGGAGTATTTAATACCAAGATTTTGAGAAAAAAAAATTACTGGTTGTTTTTTGTTCACTAGGAACACCTCTTTAGTGACTTCATGGAAAGTCCCCAAGCACACAGAGGAATATCACTGACACGAACTTTTAACTTTTTGACTTGAAAAAGATAACAGGGAGACAGCAGGTCTTTGAAATACCCTGTTAAACAACACAAAGAATAGGACTGGCTGTTACCTTCTGCAGTAAGGTTTTTTGTCAGTATTTATTTTGACAACAAGTAATTCAGAAAAGATCTCTCCACAGAATACCAGCCAGATATCTGAATCCAGCCAGTGCTCATTAGTTTAGTGCAGACATCCCTGTTAGAACTATTGACTTTTCATTTTCAGTTTATGCATCTGCAGAAACAATGGCAGTGAGGACAAGCCAACGGCCGTGATGTGATAAACCACAGGAGGAAGTGGTGGGAACACTCCTCTTCATGTTCCTACATCAAGAGCAGATGCCCTTCTGGGAAATCTGCCTTAGGTGAACTGAAGCAATTGGCTCCAATAGAGAAATAATTGGGTAAATTGTGAAAATGAGTGACATACAGCAAGTCAGATGACATGACCTATGATCCAACTGATCTTAAATCCACATTAACAAATTTTGTGATAAAAATCCTGTGTAATCAACAAGGTTCAGAAGAAACCAGATACAAACTCAAGAGAAATAGAAACTAAATGTTATTTCTGTTTCACTGACATTCTTACAGTTCACTCTTTGGGTGATTCCTTGGCGCTAGCTAGCATCCACAAAAGGAACACTGGGGGAAAAAGAAAGGCACAGATTTTAGCCTTTTTTTGTTTGTTTGTTTGTTTGTTTTCCCTATCCTGGTTTAACATTTATTATTATATACTTCAAACTGTTGGTGTCAAAAGAAGCAAAGACCTTTAGAAGAATCCAACTGAGGAAATAAATGGGTCTAGATCACAAGGTATGTTTTGTGTATTTTAAAGTAACCATCAGAGAATGCAGAAACAGAAATAGGATGACAGTGAAGGTTAACGCAGATACTGGACTACTGAGGGCTATGTTCTGAACACACAAGCTTCAGTTCTACTATTGAAGGAAATGCAAAAATCTAAAAATGAAAAGCAATCATCACGGACTAGCTATACTGAATCCAAGCTGTCAAGAAGCTCTCTAAAGCAGCATGCCAGCAGTATACCTGGACAAACTCAGAGAAGCCTGAGAAGAATACTTCTTCTTTAAGAAGAAGTTAAAGAGGAGGAACATCTCTTTAACAGAAAAGACAACATACTCAACTCTGAAAGCGCAGTCCTAAAAAACTTCAATAAGTGTAGGTGGCAACCAACTAACCAACAAATCAGCTACAACCAACTAGCAACAAATCAGAAGAGAAATCTCCTTTAGGAAATGCTGCACAGAAGTGGAAAGTAGGAGACGGATCTCAGAACTTGTATTCAGGAGGCTGTGTGGACATGAAAAACTTTAAGGAGACTTTGGAGGTCACTGACCGGCTGGTGAAAAGTCTGAACTACATATATAATGATGTGGGAACGACAAGAGCCAGATGAAAGGGCAGTTGCAAACTCTGAAATCATTGATTTGGGAAAAATAAAGGTGATAAATTTTCCTCCTCTGGAAAACAAAGTTTCATTATACCTCTATGATTTGTATTGCTGCTCATCACCTGAAAAATCAATAACAGTAAAATCCCCAAGGGATAAGAGTTACATCTCATCTTCCAAACACCACATCTACTAACCTTTGCATAGATTCTGGTACAGTTTTAAACTGTATTGGCAAATGCACAAGTAAACATATTGATGAATTCTTAATTGTCTGACATGTGCAATTTCTTTTTCAGAAGGAACCGATCAACCACAAAAATATTTGAGATGCAAGGCTGCACATCTTTTATGGGCATATCTTCGTTCTTTAGCATCTTTTATGGTTATCTTTAACAGCTTCAGTTCTCCTCCGGATATGATATGGTGCCTTTTCAGATCCTCCAGATTTGAACTCAGAAACTAAGAGCAGAATTAGTACTTGCAGTTGGTTTTACTGAAATATGCTTAGGTCTATCTTTGGGTTTGCAGTTCTGTGATTAAAATTTCATTTTATTTCAAAGATGTAAAATAACTGTTAATAAACAAATTGTATATAAGCAAAGGAAAGTCAGAGGATCCAAATTTTCACTATTTTAAAAATTTAGCAGGATTTGAAAAAGAAGCATATCTGTCTTAAATGTAACAACAAGCAGATTTCTGGGTTTCTGAGGAAAGTCCTTGATAGCTAGGGTCGTCAGTCCGTACAATAACAAGAGCTCAAGCTGTGTTTTTCCAGTGAAATCTCTCCTTGTTTGGTACTCCATGGTTATGTACCAATCATTCTGAAGTTCTACTCAGTTCTTCATTTATTTTGTGAATGACCTTGTGCATGGATGATTAGCAATGTTTGGGCATTTCCATGCACAGCACGTATTGCTCTGAATCATCATTCTCTCATCTGCTTGTTGCTGACCTTCTGCCTTTCAGTTCATATTAGGTACTTGCAATACTTGAACATTTCAGAGTCTGCAACTGATCTGCTGTCACAAAACCACCATAAGGAAGAAAAGTGTTATAGCTATTTTACAGATAGGTAATAACAGCACTTGTATTTAAAATAACATTCAGGTACGCGTTGCACAACATACTCCTATTTGATCACTCAAATGAGAAATCTGGCTAACATGGGCTGGAGTTGCCCTTTGGTTGTACCTGGCAGAGAAACTGAAAAATGTCAAGTAGGAAAGAGAAACAGAGGGTCTGCTTTGTCCTAAGTCTCATCTGGAGCCAAGATGATGCTGGATGATAAACCCAGGAATCCAGAAATGCTCCGCAGTCCTATACCTGATCTGTCATCATCACAAGTAGATGAGATACAGAAAGGATGTGGATATTTAACCAGCAGTAATTGGTCCAGTATGTAGAGGTTCTAAACACTCCCTCAATTGCTGTATAAACCTGGATACACCTAAAGTCTCCTACATCTTGTTGGGATCCATATGCTTATCCCTGTTACCTAAAGGAAATTACTTACACATTCAGTGGAGTGGGTGTAAGAAAATAGGTCTCCCTTTTCTCTATCTAAGCATCCTAACAAATGTGTAAAATATCTTCCCTAATACACTGTAGTTAGATTAATATTTATACTGTGCCTAATACTGCTTAATGAAGGGATGTGAAATGGAGCAACAGCAGCACAAGAGTCTGAAACATCTCTCATGCTTGAGCATCTTAAAGCCAAAGTGCTAAAGCTTTCTCCTAGGCAGTACAAGTTGGTACGTCCTAAGACAGTGAGAATTGAACCTGAGTGTCACATCAAGAATGCATCTCTGGCTCTGAGCACACAGCGCCTTAATTTCAAGAGAAGCCAGGCCTCATTTGCCCTCAAGTCACCAAAATAAGGCAATGCAATTTGGAGTTTCAATGCCTATCATCACTGTGAGCCAGGTTCTGAAAAAATTTCCCCTAATACGAAACGAAGTTATATTAAGAAAAACAATCCATGCTGATGGCCCATCAACCATCTTTGACCCATTCAGCAATCTTCGGTCTCCTCCTTTCTGAGACAGTGGCCAAAACAGCTGAAACCAGTACCTGCAAGGTTCCCTCCTGTTGCTGCAGCTGTACAAATAAAGTATTACCAACAGCAGTCATTTAGGGCAAGCTCTCTCATTTGCAGTCCTGACACATCTCACTTGCACAGTCCACAAAATGCGCTCATTAGCACAGCAGTGAAAACAGCGGAAGGAGAATTTCTTCAACTTTCCACTCCTTTCCAAGCACAGGGGAGTCCTCTAAACATTTCAGTGATTTATCAGAGAAGAGGCCCACATCTTCCAGGAAAGACATATTTGCCTTTAGTGATTATTTTTTTTAATAAACTTCTTTCTCCATCCTCCCTACCGAGCTGTTTGGGATGTCAAAAAAGCAAGTGAGCAATAAAAACAGCATAAAAGCAGAAGGAGAAAATACTTAAGATCAAAATAAACAGTCACCACCAGAGCTAAGAACGAGATAGTAAACAGAAACCAATATAGAATATCAGGGAGGCAGAGAGAAAGACAGCATTTTTTTTAAAATAGAAATCAGAGTGGCAAAATAGACATAGAAAGACAGACAGCAAGGAGATAAAATACTCAGGTAGTGAGTGAGACCCCACGTCTGAGACTGGCCCGACTAAACTCCTGGACTCCACAATTACACAAAGTGACAAGAATACTCAGAAGGCCATGACCTCTTTTTTCTTCAAGGCTCCTGAACACCCACTTTATATATCACAACTATTTATGATTTAAACCAAACTCATTCAGGCGAATTTTGACAGGATTGTTTGTGACATGTCTGAGAAAAAAAAAGCATTACTTCAGACTAAGGAAATGAACCTAGCAGACTACACTGTATCACAGTGCAATATTTCAGACACTGTACACAAGATAGGCATGGAGAAAAACAAACATTTCTTTGAACCTGCTTAGGTGACCACAACATCTGCTGTGAACTTTTGACTAATAGAGTACTTAGTACACAGAGTGGTTTCAACTTTCTTTTCTCCTGTTTTTTTAATGTATTTCTCAATCAGATGAAATAAAATCCTACTTGAGTTTAGCTCAAGGTTGCAAATTTTTATTTTCATTTGTTGAAAGTAACAGGGAATGACTTTTCCCAAAGTGACTCTCTTCTCCGTAAGTCATTCGCCATCAACTTGCTTGTTTCACTTCATCAGTATCTGCACTTGATCCCACTGTCCATGTCACCTACAAAGATGTTACACAGCACCAGTCCCAGCACTGATCCCTGACAAACACCACTTGTCACCGGTAACCACTTGGACACTTAGCTGTTCACTGCCAACTCTGAGTGTGACCATCCGGCCAATTCCTTATCCAGTCAGCAGTTTGGAATTGGTTGAACAGTCACACTCGA
Source organism: Odontophorus gujanensis (assembly GCA_013399175.1). Classification (NCBI taxonomy): domain Eukaryota; kingdom Metazoa; phylum Chordata; class Aves; order Galliformes; family Odontophoridae; genus Odontophorus; species Odontophorus gujanensis. Next base: position 122,838 of record VXAB01007198.1, on the reverse strand, counting down.
GAGTCCATCAGAAATTGCAACCATATATAAACAATAATACTTGCTAATTTCAGTATTAAAATCTGATTAGTTATCTATTATGAAATTAATTTCTCATCTCTAAGTTCTTGATCAGGCTTTTGATGTTGTCGGGTGGCACAGTTACTAGGCACTTGAGAAACGCCTAATATAGTAGAGGTTTCTTTTCCAAATGTAGCACATGCTGATGGCTTGTGATATCCTAAATCCAGAAGCTATGCCTAAGAAAAGAAGTGCTCTGTATTTTGTGTGTTATTCCAACAGCAGTAACACAAAGTCAGCTCAGATGGGGGTCAAACCAGATCAAGTCTCTTTTCCTGTAAACCTAATAGTGTTCCACATCTTTTGGTTCCAGAAAAGTTACCAAAAGAGCAGCTGAAAGCCTAGTTCAGGCTTTTTTCATACTCTCGCTGACATCTGAAATTATCAGATGCATTTACATTTCTAAATCTATATATTTAAGACTTACACTGTAGATATTTAGTGTCTTTTCTGGTTCAGCTATCTTCCACAATTCCTGGGTCTTCATACAATGGAGCATCTGATTGCCTAACAGTGCCTTTGTTGAATTAATGGTTGATATACATAGGGTTTAAAAAGACTTGTAATGGTAGCATTTTGCCTTCTACTCTTGTAGCAACGACTGGTGATTACTTCAATAAAGAGTGCCCACTACAATGCCAATAGCTTATTTGGGTTATGATTTCAAAGATGTAAATATGCCTTGGGGCTTGGAAAGCAGATACAAGTTTAATTAATATAGATATAAATAGCTAACTAAATAACCTAGCACACAGATTTTTTCAGATTAGTTCTTTATAGGTCTCAAGTCAATGCCATCAGTAGGGAGAAAAAAAGAATCAGCTGCCTGCATGGGCTGGGAAGCTCTGCCAAAGAATTTCAAAACAACATTTCAGTGATTCAGCACACTGATGAATTCAGATTAGGAACTTAAGGGAGTGAGCTTAACATTAAGAATGCTCACTCCATACCCCAGGACATGTTATATTTCAGAAGGATTAGGCTAACAAATTAAACATTAACAGATACAACATTTCAGTGTGATACATAAAATTATTTTGGACTCTGACAAATCCAACAAGTTGTATACTTTGAAGAAAAGATGTGATATGAAGAGAAGACCTGAAGATCAAATCAAAGTGACAAGGTTTAAAAATAGTAGTTATTTTAACTAACCTGTATAGAAAATACTCAAATTTTGAATGAAGATCAAAACTTTGAAAAAGATACAATACTTGATGGAAAAGAGGAAAGAACTTCCAAATGTGGACAGAATTTCCTTTTTCTTAAATGTTATTACAGTCTGTGTAAGTACCAGCATATGCCATGCAAAATGTACTTGCTAGATACGCAGAAAATGACATTAAACAGTTCTTCAATTGATAAAGACCACAGAACTCTGATCACACACATAAACAGAAGAAAAAATACCTGTTTATCTGAAAAAAAAATGAAAACCAAGAACTGAAGATCCAAAAGTTTAGATGCACACCACAAAGTAGATCCCCAGCTGGTTGCAAAATGTTCTCAGGCAGCAGCAGCAACATGCTGCTGCCTTACTGGAACTCAGCTGATGTGGAAGAAGAGACTATGGTTTCTTATGGCAAATTCATACATCATTACTCTTTCACATTGCACAGAGAATACAGCACATCCAAGGAACTCATGGCATCCATGGTGGATCCAAGCATTTGCACCCGTTCTGCACATACAGAACAGGAAAGAATTAATGTGTACGTACAGAATTAATATGTAATTATGTTATAGCCATGTTTTGAATCTTGAGTGGGTTCAGTCCTCCAGTAGAAATAAAATGAGGGCTGCTCTGAAAGTAATGCCTCCTATTTTACTGTGTTGGCTCACAACATCTGAAGCTGATGTTGGTGGTATGGCAGGAGAGGAAAAGGCTTCCTTCCAATATTCTGTTAGATTTTGTTGCTGTGTGACAGATGGCAGCAGAGGGGCAGTCTGAGAGAATGGTGTGAAGTGCGTAAAACACAACAGTGAATTCCTCCATGTAGAAAAAATGATACCCATTGACATTGTTGCTGAATGTCAATAGAGACGAATGAGTTGATATCAACACAAAGAGGTGGGGGGAGGTGCATTTCAGCAGTGGTGGCAGTAACATGAAAGACAAGTCACATTCCGGATGGTCATACACAATTGACATGCCACAAAATGAAGAGCATCTCAAGCAGCTCATCCATGCTAATCAGCAGATTACAACTGGGGAACTACATATAGAGGTGAATATCAGTTTCAATGTGTTGGATATGACAGGAGCAATGTTGGAATATTCCAAATTTGCATCAGGTTGGTCCCACAGATGTTCACACAGGAAGAGAAAGAACACTACATGCAAGTTTGAAAGGAACTACTGAACCAGTTAATGGCTGAAGGTGACAGTTTCCTAGATCACACCATTACTGATAATGAGACGTGGTGTCACCACTAAGAGTTGAAGTCAGAACAGCATTCCATGAAACTGGCAACGTGAATTCCCCATGAAGAAACAGTCCTCAGCGGGTCAAGTGATGTGCAGTGCCTTTTGCGATAGAAAAGTGGTGATCCTTCCAGATTTCCTGGAATCAGGACAATCCATCAGTTATGACCACTACACCACAATGCTGACTAAACTGAAGGCTTGAATTTCCAGAGTTAGATCAGAGAAGACAAACCTTCTCTTTCAACACAATAATGCCAGGCCTCATACCAGTTTGAAAACTGTAGGACATATTGCCAATCTCAGCTGGATTGTCCTAACACACTCGCTGTATAGTCTGGATTTGGCACCTTCTGACTTCCATCTGTTTGGACTAATGAAAGATGAATAGCATGGACAACATGTTCATAGCAATGATGCTGTCATAGCAGCTGTGAAAGAGTGGGTCACCTTCACTGGTGCAGGTTTTGATGAGCACGGCAGTCAGGTTCTTGTTCATTGCTGGCAAAAATGCATAGCTAATGGTAGTGACTATGTTGAAAAATAGTATTTTATAGAGAATTTTCTCTATCAAACAGTATGATTGTGCTCTAAGTGTTGCAGTTTCCATGGAAATAAAATAGGAGGTATTACTTTCAGAGCAACCTACACAAGAATACTTCTTAGATCAGTGATACTTACGCTGATACTGTTCACAGGTACTCCAAATGACTACCTGTATCTACTTCCGACTGCGTTTTGCTTACTGCTTTTATTACTCATTAATCAATATCACGCTGGATATTTAAGGGCTGACCAGCAATGGGGAAGGCTCTCTTATTGGAGATCCCTCCTGTGTGGAGTTTCAGGTGAGCCTCAATCTTTGGTGACAGGTGAGTCCTTCCTAATTTATTGAGTGCCTTTATACCATCTGGACAACCTGTCCAAAAATATACTGTCCATCTTCATTATATCGTGTGGGTACTATTCATTCAGGGTATTCACCCTACAGTATGCTACCATACTCTTAAAAAGATGAGAAATTTACCTTTAAATATTTGTCCTTCCCTGCATGTTTAATGAAATATTTTAAAATACATTCGTTGTTATTATTAGTAACAGTCATTTGTAATGTGATTCTTATTCATTGATCAAGGCCTGCTGTGCAAGGCACAGCTATCACAAACAACCCTGTACCACAGAGCTCATAATTTAAATATGAGAAACCGCACATCAATATAAAGGAAGCACAAAGAAAGAATAAAAAAATTATCTTTAACTGTTATGTAAGTAGTGGTCCATGAAAGGAGAAGAAACTTTGCAAGGATTAGTGAGAAACAACTTTATACAAGCAAAGAACTAGCACAAAATGTACAATCTGTGGTTTTACAGGTACCTTCTACATCATGTAATTGTGACACTGAAAGAAAAGTCAGTTCTGTACCAAGGTATGAGATGTCACCTCTATCTTGTTTCCATTTCTGTACTGTTTAGTAGCTCAGTTCTGGATTAATTTTCCTATTGCTATGTTAGACTACTGTTTTAACTGTTTTAACTCTTACAGGCAAAGCTGTCTATTCTGTTTTCTCACTATCCTTTCTTTTTTCTCTCAATTACATTGTTTTAACTAATCAAACGATATGCAGTAAGGCTAAGAGCTTTAACACCCTGACTTATTTAAAGATTAACATCAAGTAATAATGAATCTTGTGGACAATTGAAGTAATTTAATATAAACTTGATAAAAGAAACAATGAGAACTCCATAAAAATGTTACGTTCTTCCACTTGCAATTTTGTTTGTGATAAATTAGTCTAATTCCATCCTCTTCTTATTTGTGTTCTTTTTTTTATACATACTACCTTGGAATTGCTTTAAGCATTTTGGTTTTGAAATCCTTCCATTTGCTTCTGATAACTTTGATTGAATTGACATATTTCTCTCTTCTCAGTCTGTTCACTTTAATGATGAACCTTACTCTAACCTCTAACTTTCAATATTTTTTTAACACTGGCAAAGATTAATATATTGCTCCCAATAACAGCAAGTGGAAACACAGCTTATGCACTAGTACTGTCTGATGGGGTTGGATCATTCTATAGTGTACCTTATATTTTACATTGTAAACTTGTCTCTGCTCTTCTAAGTATTTATATTATTTATTTTCAATTCTCTACAAGTAAAAAGCTAATTTATTTTCATCAGGTGATAAATGGCTTTGGTGCATTGATTTTAATCCTATTGATTTCTAAACCTGGAGTTGAGAAGTGAGAAGTTAAATTACAGTGATACACTGTAGTGAAAACTTTCCACTAACACCATTATAATTCTGTAAGATTTTTTTCTGTGCAAAGATTTCACTAGTTATCAAATTATTTTGCCTTTATACTGAAAGCTGCTTAACAGTATCTGGCAGTTGATATTAAAAACTGTTATATCATTGTCCATATCTTCTAGATTCTAAGCATGAAGAATGACTGAATAAGGGCAGTCTCCCTTCTTGATGGTTGGAATCTCTCTTCTTAAGAATCTCTTCAAAAACCATCAACTTTTCTCTTGCTTTACTGTAATGCATTGAATTTCTCAATTCTCCTAATCCTTAACTATTAATTGTCCTGTATGATGTGACACTCTCAGGATATGGCTAGGAGATGCATAATGCATTCAAATATTGAAGAAGAGGGACTGAGGAGAAGAATGAGAAAAGATGCACATTTCTGCTACTGTAACATTTTGTAATACAGTGAACACCTTTTGAGATGGAGATGCTGCTTTTTCCTTTTCCTCTGCCTTAAGCCAACCCAGTGTAAACTGTCAAGTGACATGGAATTGGACAGGTAAAATGTTGTCTTTTATCACTCAGTTGTACATACCACACTAGTCCGTGTCTTAACTTTAATATTGCAATCTCATGTTCCAAAGCATGGTGGGTTATCACACTGCCCATTTCATTGGGCATGGGTTTATAACTGCACTCAATTTCACATAAGATAGTCTGGCAGTATCGGATTATCTAACTAAAATTTTCCTTAGATGTGAAATATTTCTGCTTTCATTTTCCTTTGAGTTCTCGTTAATGCAGATCCCACTTTACTAAGTTCAGAGCTGTTGTGAAGTGCAGAGTCTAGCTTTCATGTAATTGAGGAGGTTCAGTACAATTTAATGACAATGAACAGGCCTTTTACTTGACCACAGCTGTTGCTCCTTAGATCTTAGACATGAAACTATGAATAAACAGTAAGAAAATATATTTTGTAGAAAAAACAAGTATGAACAGCTACCAGGCTTTCACTGAAAAGACTCTGAAAGACAGTCAACTAAGTGAGAAAGAATGACTGAAATTTATCTCCCATCAACACGCAGTCTCTCAGGTGCTAAACTAATTAGTCAAGGTAAATCACTGACATCAGGACTGTGTCCTGTTGAGAATATGTCAAATGTTGACTAAAACCTTCAGTATTTTCCTTTCTGGCACAGTTCAATCCCAGTAAATCTGTAATATGAAAAGCTTGTCTTTAGTTTTAAGATTCAATAAAAATGTGGTATATCATTTTTATTCTCTTTTCTGTAAATGTTCTGCCACATTTATATTTTGAACTAATACACAAGAACTTTGTGTATTGATTTTTTTCATAAGCTTAAGTTGCTACAGTAAAATCTGAGCATTTCTTAAACTAAACATTGTACATATTGATGCAGTGCACTTACCCAGTGGTGAGCATGGTCATCAAAGTACATTTGTCTGAGATAAATGTTCCTGCCATTTCTAGCCTATATTCTACTGAGATCCATCAATAAAATAAAGAGCATAACACTGCAATAATATTTTTTTCCTGTTTTGCTATTCTAATTCAAGAGAAGCAAGGAGCCAAGTGATCACTTTCTCTAATTAGCTTTTTTATTTACCAGGTATTCTTCAGTACTTCTTGTGCTTGCCTTTGGCCCTATGTTCTCCCACCCAAGTGCTAGCCAAACTCCCTAATGCATTCACTTTGGAGAGCAATGCTGCAAATTTTCAACCTGTTCACATGGTTATGCTGGTTAATGCCAGCTAAAAAAAGTCAGGTGTAAATATTGTGCATCATTTTTCATAGTCATACCCTGTCTTTGTAATACTACTTTGAAGTGAAGACATTAACTTAGGAAATTTTTACATATGCAAGTCAATATATTCATATGAGTGACAGTGGCATTATGAGTAAAGAGGAAAGGCCATACTCCCCTGACCACAGGAGTAATTCCAATGAATGAAGGGCTGACAAGATTGAATCACATAGGTCCCTGCAATCTAGCAGTGAAAGAGAGTCAGTTAAAATACAAAGGTCAAAGAAAACCATATGTGGCAGTTGGTTCAGGTCACCAACTCCTGTCCTTTTCTCTCTGAATGTCAAGCCTTTCCTTGCACACAAACACTTGTCTATTCAGTGAACCTAGGTTCTGACAAATTTGTCCTTCAAACTCAGTTCTCAAAATAGCCTTCAAGGTAGTGAAAATAAAATTGCCCTCCCGCAATCCTGTACTGCACATCTGGATCTGTGGGAAGTGGAGTGGTTTCTTTTTGGTATCACAACCAGTATCATTATGAGCACAGGAATTCATGACAAGAAGGAATGGTAATGCCAGTGCCTCTTCCTTCACTGACCTAGTACACCCTGCCATTTATAACACCCACTGAATCTTCCAGTGACATCACATATTCCACCACACAGTTCAAAAATTAGTCAGGCTCAATGCTGCCTGGTTAGGTAATCTCCATCCTTGGATGTTTTTAAGACCTCTTTGGAAAAAGCCTTTTGAAACTTTGTCTAATAGCTGATCCTGCTTTGAGGAGGACATATGGCTACAGCCCTCTTGAGGTTCCCCTACAGCCTGATGTATTCTGTGAACACGGCATACAGATAAACCCAAAAATACACAACAATCTCATTGAATTCCATCTATATGGTTTCCTAGCATTCATGGTGTCACAGCTCTACTGAATTTTGAATGCATTAAACACTGGTTATCTACATGGAGAGACCAATCTTATCAGGGTCATGAGACATATAGCTGGGGCTAATCTCAGTTTTAGATATATTCAACTGTTTCTAGTCATTCCCTTGATAGTAGCTGCTAGATCTTTTTAGGATAGCTGTGTAGACTAAGTAACAACAGAACTACAAAGGAACTATTATTGCTTTTGTGCTACTTAAAATACCTTTATACAGAAAGCAAAAACTTTTCAGTGCCTACTTCCCATTAGTAAAAAGAGTGATAAACATTTTCCTTACTGAGATCCAGGGCAAGAACATGAGTTCGTAGTGCGTATGGGTTTTCTGTAATCTGAAACAAAAGCTTGTAATGCGGAGATGGTACCAGCTCACTCAAAGCGCGTTCAAAGTAAGTTAGCTCTCAAAAAAAAGCTATTGCATGTTAACCTCAAAAAGTGTATTTGTCTGACAATGACACTGACTGAAAAAGACAGAACACTGCATAAACCTCTGCTTGGTTCCCTCAATTTTCTGCCCAAAAAAGACAATTTATATATAAAATCCTGGCAACATGACGTTTAAAATCTACCTTTTCCTCTGGCTGGACATATAGCCTTCTATGATCTAAATAAAATAGGAAGAACTTTTTCTAGAATACTGTGGAAATCTGTGGTGATTATCTCATAGCAGAGAGCTATCCTTGGTCTCCAGTGGTATGAATACTGTTCTACACCAGCCTGTTCTTCAGCTAATGTGAAAAACAAAAAAAAATGATGTTTATTATTAAGCTTTAAAAACTATTTTACAAGTAAAGAACACGTAGCTATATACTGAAAAATAAACAAGATAAAACATCTGGTGCATGACAGGGGGCTTAAAGTATGAGATTCACTCCAGCATATCAGTACATGCACTGCTAAATGTGTTGGAAAAAGCAACATCTTTCAGTTGGTTTCAGTGAAAATCAACATATAAATAGTCACTGGGCTCTTGCAATGCATCACTTCTAGACATATTTGAGGGACAAATGTATAAAAGCATTACACATGATTCCATTTTCACATTCATTAATGCCAAAACCCAAGCTCTCCAGTGACCCTGTTGCTCTGCTAAGGTCTATGACTAACAGAGCTACCACAGTGTTCAAGTCTCACTTCCCCTGTGTTAACATACATTCAGAAGATTCAAGAGAAACAAGCCCAGTCCACATCTATGTTCCACTACTCCCTACTTTCTATTTGGTCTCACAGACCTAAAAGAATGCATGGCTTCACCAATGCATGCCTTCACCAAGGACAGACCTTGCCTAACCAATCTGGTGCCCTTCTACAATGGAGTGACAGCATCGGCGAACAGGGGAAGGGCAACAGATGTTATCTACCTGGACTTCTGCAAGGCCTTTGACATAGTCCCTCACCACATCCTTCTCTCTACACTGGAGAGGTATGGATTTGAAAGATGGACTAAGAACTGGTTGGCTGGTTACAGCCAAAGGGTTGTGATCAACAGTTCTACGTCTGGGTGGAGGCTGGCCACAAGTGGTGTTCCCCAGGGGTCAGCCTAGGAACCGGTGCTCTTCAGCATCTTCATCAGTAACATAGATGATAGAATCTAGTGCACCCTCAGCAAGTTTGCAGACAACACCAAGCTGAGTGGTGCAGAGGCAATCCCAGGTATTTATACAGACTAGGGGGAGAATTCCTGGAGAGCAGCCCTGTGGAGAAGGAATTGGAGGTCCTGGTGGATGAGAAGCTGGACATGAGTCAGCAGTGTGTACTTGCAGCTTGGAGCGTCAACTAGATCCTGGGTTGCATTAAAAAAGGGCCAGAAGGGAGAGGGAGGGGATTGTCCTCCTCTACTCAGCTCTTGTGAGGCCCCATCTGGAGTACTGCATCCAGGCCTGGGGCCTCCAGCACAAGAAAGACACAGAGCTCTTGGAACGGGTCCAGAGGAGGGCCTCTAAGATGATCAGAGGGCTGGAGCACCTCTCCTATGAGGAAAGGCTGAGGGAACTCTGATTGTTTAGCTTGGAGAAGAGAAGGCTTCAGGGAGACCTCATAGACTTCCAACACTTGAAGGCAGCATATAATTAGAAAGGGGAATGACTATTTACATGGGTTGATAGTGATAGGACAAGGGTTTTAAATTAAGACAGGGAGATTTAGGTTAGATACTAGGGGGAATTTTTTCACTCAGTAGATGGTGATGCACTGGAACAGGTTGTCCAGAGAGGATGTGGATGGCAATGCAGGATGTGGCTCTGGGCAGTCTGGTCAAGGGGGCTGAAACTAGTGAGGTCCTTTTCAACCCAGGCCATTCTATGATTCTATGAAAAGGTAACTCTTGCTTGAGTCTGAAACAGTCCCTGAAACAGATCTTAACACCTACTCAATGCAACAAGATGTCTGAGCATAATAAGATTATTCCAGGCCACTCTACTGAACTGCTTAATGAGCGTTAGCAAGTCAATGCACTGCAGCTCAGCATCACTATTTCTCTAAACTGAGAATAGTATTGCTTTGCTATAATTCGAAGTTTTGAAAACCAATGGCAGCTGGAAAGAGAAAGAATGTAGATGTTTTGAGTCAAAAGATGAAAAGATTGAAGAGAAAAATCCCAGCAGTCCTTAAAAAGATGCTCAACAGCCTCTCAACTAATCCATCTTACAGTGTAACTTATCCTACTATTATAAAATTACCTCACTATCTAACATAACTTTCACTTGATTTTAACCCTAGAGCCTCTTTTCTGCTATATCAAGAACATGGAGAAGAAATTATTCCCCACTTCTTTCCATCATGGTACTCACTAATTTTTATCAGTGGCTTCAGAAATTAGATCATAATATTGCATGGTATTTAGAGTGCATTCTGGAGTTTTAATTGAAGTATACAAGTAGTATGGAAAATGTTTAATATATCAGATAACCCACAGTACTCCAGGCTACTTTTATCATCAACAGAGCCCACAGCATGATTCACCTCATGTTCAAGCTGAAGTCTAAAATGGGATGTAAAACATCATTTCTCATCACTAACTATTAGGTAAACATTGATGACTTCTTTAGCTATGGATAAATACATAAGAAACAAAGAATCATATCATTATTTAGGTTGCAAGTGGCTTCCAGAAGTGACCTAGTCTAACAGCCTGTTCAAAGCCTAATTAGGTAAGGTTGCTCAGGTCTGTGTCCAGATCAAGGCAGGAGATTCTAAAGCTGATGTCGGCAACCTGTTCTTGTATTTGACTACCCTAATGGTAAAATAAAATATTTCATGGAATCTAAACAGAATTTCCCATTTTCCAAAAGTTTTCTAAAATTAGCTGAGATCTCAAAACTAATGCAATTAACTGGATACTCATTTATGTGTTTGATGAAAGACTTTGCAACATGAAAAGATTTCAAACCTGAATTAATGCAAGATGCATTACAAGCACGAGCAAGATAGGAAGTCAGTAAAGATCTAAAACATAGGTGTCCAACTTTTTTGGCTTGCCTGGGCCACATTGAGTCTAGGGCTGCATATACGTATGTTGCTTCAAAAGNATTGATGACTTCTTTAGCTATGGATAAATACATAAGAAACAAAGAATCATATCATTATTTAGGTTGCAAGTGGCTTCCAGAAGTGACCTAGTCTAACAGCCTGTTCAAAGCCTAATTAGGTAAGGTTGCTCAGGTCTGTGTCCAGATCAAGGCAGGAGATTCTAAAGCTGATGTCGGCAACCTGTTCTTGTATTTGACTACCCTAATGGTAAAATAAAATATTTCATGGAATCTAAACAGAATTTCCCATTTTCCAAAAGTTTTCTAAAATTAGCTGAGATCTCAAAACTAATGCAATTAACTGGATACTCATTTATGTGTTTGATGAAAGACTTTGCAACATGAAAAGATTTCAAACCTGAATTAATGCAAGATGCATTACAAGCACGAGCAAGATAGGAAGTCAGTAAAGATCTAAAACATAGGTGTCCAACTTTTTTGGCTTGCCTGGGCCACATTGAGTCTAGGGCTGCATATACGTATGTTGCTTCAAAAGTAACACCTCCTATTTATTTTCATAGAAGCTATAACAGATACGAAGAGCACAAGAACTCTGATAGAGCAAGTTCTCAGCTACAAAATACTATTTTTCAGCATAGTCACCACCATTAGCTATGCATTTTTGCCAGTGTTGAACATAAGCCTGCATGCCATGCTCTTCAAAACCTGCTGAAACACCACCTCACTGTGTTCACATCCACTTGCTGGTCTCCATCACTGTTCAAGTGTCGATGAATACCAATGGGTGGCAGTTTTTCTGAGTGGAGGAATTTAATTCCATGCCTTTGCTTCATCTGCACTTCCATGACAGACACCACTCTGTCAGACTGCCTCTCTGCTGCCATCTGTCATACAACAACAGTGTGGAACAGCATACTGACGGGAAGGTTCAACCTCTACCACCATACCACCACCATCTGCCTCTGACATTGTGGGCCAACGTAATAAAATAGGAGGCATGACTTTCAGAGCAGCCTTCCTAAAATATGTAATATAGTTTATGTATATAAATAACAAAACTAATTTTAACTGTTGATATTTTATTAAAAGATTTTAAAAAAGAGAGAGCAATAAAGCCATAAAACTAGTGGGAAATTTGATACTGTTTTTCTGAAACTAATGCGTCAGTCTGGTTTGATGGCAGTGGCTGCAATTTTTAGTGAATTCTGAAGGTGTTCATCTGATTACATTTTACTGTTCCTGTGGTTCATCTTTCAAAACATTTTCTCACAAATTTTCTCTCAAATACTGAGAGAAAGCAATGACATGAATAAGGCATGACTGTAAAGCAAGGGATATTACTCTCTGGTAAGAGAGGTCTTATACAAGTCTAGTAAAGAGACATGATCAAATTTTTCTATTGCAACTCTACACATTCCATTTGAAAATTTGCAAATAATGTATTTATGTCGGCTGAAAATTATTTGCCATAACTTGAGTGGGCACTGCACTGCACCATCTCCATGGGTTTCAGCCCAGACAGTACTGATCACAAACCAATGTCTGGCTGCTTTTGAACAATGGGTGTATGCCTGAGCTTGGGTCGGGCTGTTAAATGGGGCAGAGCTGCCACTATTATGGTGTGGGACAGGGGGTGGCCATATTGAGAACAGTGCTGGGTTGTGGTTGGACATATCTGGAACAGAGCTTCATCACAGTCAGTATTTCTGGAAAGGGAAAGTAATGAGAATTCTCCCTTCAGATGCCAAGTATACAATTTAAGAGACTCTGAAAAGACAATCAGGTTTTGGCTCTCTCTTCAAAATCTAAAAACAAAGAAATGTAAGGAAAATCAATTAGTAAGCACAGCATTCCTTTGGAGAAGGTCTATCAATAATTGGAAAGACTAAGTAAATGGAAATTGGAGATAATTCTATGAAAACAGGAGAAAACATATGAAACGAGAGCCTTGGAAATGACAGCTGCCCAGCAACTGCTGCATAGAAACTATGCATTTTTAATAGACAAAGCTCCTCTGCCTTTTTATAATTCAGGAAAGATCAGTGTGTTGTTATCAATACAGCAGAATTTGAAGAATAAATTTTGGTGGAAATCATCATTAGCACTTTCTGTTTGGTTAGAAGGGTATTATAACAGCTGTTTTTCTCCCCAAAGGCAGCTGGCTGGTGATATTATTTTTCAATTAATGGCACTATACTATGAATAGATTACAGCATGTAGACACGAAAACAATGACAATTAGTGGAAGAAATTAAGTGATACAACAAAACAGGTTTTGGTTTCCATTTAATTGTAGGGCAGGGAAAGTCACAGATGCAATAACGCTTTTCTGGACACAGCAAAATTGGTATGCTGAAGGCTCCCAAAACAATCCAAGGTAGACTGGGTGAATGGAGACCAAAAAAGCCAGAGCTAGGCCAGAGCTGGGAAAGCACGAGGAGTGGAAAGTAAAGATGCAAAAGACTTGAGGAGTGTTGAGAAAGTCTAAGAGGAATTTTTAATTTTTTAAATAAGAATGTAGTTTTGCATTGAATTCTTAAATAGACTTATCTTTTAGAATAAAATTTTGATCATTTTATTCCTTTACATTTTAGTTGCACTACGGCAAGCTTTTAATTCTGCACTTAGTTGAGTGTGAAAGTTGCTTTCCAGTTTTGCCTTCCAAAATATAGTAGGAGATGATACAAAAGGGAAAAAAAATATTTTATTGGAGAACACCATTCTGCAGTGCTCTCTGGCCCAAACTGATGAATTTCACTTCCTATTTTAAACCGCATTTCATCATAGCTGCAGAAAATATATCTGAATATGCCTAATTAGGTTGTTATATATGGAATATAGAATAGTTGAGTTGGAAGGAACCTCCAAAGATCGAGTCCAATTGCCTGTCACTTCAGGGCTAACCAAAAGCTGAAGCATATTATAGAGGGTATTGTCCAAATGTCTCTTGATCAATGACAGGCAAGGGACATCAACCACCTCTGGAAAGCCTGTTGCAGTGTTTAACCACTCTCAGGATAAAGGAATTTTCCCACTGTCTAGTCTGACCCTCCCATGGTGCAGCTTTGTGCCATTCCCCTCCTGCCACTGGTTCTCAGCAGTAGAAGCTGGCACCTCTTTCTGCTTCCCTTCCTCAGAGACCTGCAGAGAGCAGTGAGGTCGCCTCCTGGCATCCTCTTCTAGAATCATAGCATCATAGAATCCTTAAGAGTTGGAAGGGACCTCTGAGGGCCAGCTAGTCCAACTCCCCTGCAGTGATCAGGGGCACCACAGATCAGGTTGACGAGGGCCTTATCCAGCCTCACCCTGAAAGTCTCCAGGGATGGGGCATCAACCACAACACTGCAGCCCCTCCTGACAGGACTGCCTTCCAGCCCTGTTACCAGCTTTGGTGCCTTCCTCTCAACACTTTCAACCATCTTAATGTCATAGAGTCCAGACCTACACACAATACTCCTGGCCACAGTGATGCTACATAATAGCAGGAGAATCCCCTAGTTTGACCAGCTGGCCACACTCTGAATAATGCACCCTAAAATGCAGTTTGCTCCTTTGCTGCTAGGGCACACTGTTGGCTCAGTTTGAGCCAGATAGACTTAAAGCTCTAATGTTTTCTTCTATCATAAGATGAAGATCAATTCCCATAGCTAAAACAATTCTACCAAGATATGCACGTTAGAATTAAGTTTTAAACAACACAGAGAAACAGAATACTCCCAAACAAGCACAAGCAAGACTCAAAAGTTTAGAGCTCAGGTTTTCTTTCCCACTCCATCTTGCTCTGTTCTGTGCTCCTTTTCCAAACAAGAAGTAGGTGAGAACATTTAGTATACATGTACAGAAAAATGCCTAGAGTTCCCATTCCAAGGACCCACACCCCATGATTCATATTTTGCAGTAATGCAGTATTTTCTTCCTTAAAGATGATATAATGGACCTCTATGGCTATGTTTTATATATGCCCTCACACTGTATGCATTTATTGTTACACTTTCTTGTTGTGGATCATAAAGTCATGAAAACTTCCTCAGTGAATTCAGGAACTGTGACATTGCAATCCTGGTGTTTCTACATTAGCACCAATCTTCTTAGTTTTTACAAAACCATATTCTTGAAGTTAGTGAAATAGATTAATTTCTATTTGATCATTTATATGACCTTCATTACCAACTAAGTCCCTCAACTTAAACCTTTAAATTGAAATAATAACACTTGTGAATAATCACCTGATAAGTAATAACCCATGTATGAAAAAGAGCCCCACCAAAGAGTGTGGAAACACAAAACTGCTGTAACAAAGAAGTCATGTTGTACTCTTTGCTTTTTAAGTATCTAACAGAATGTGTCCTCATAGAACAGTTTTATATCATACGGATGCAGAGAGGGACAAGGTCCGGTCAAGTATCTATATTCCAACTGGGAGGCAGGTTCTTCAGGATTTTTCAGCAGAATTCAGATTTTCTTCAGACAATGTCAAATCATCGTTTTGCTCTTGTACATTTTACATTGTCCATGCAAGTGAAAAAAGGGGGAAATGTTTGAACATCAGCAAAAAGCTGTGGGAAGCTTCAGCCTTCTAATTCTCCTTCCCAGCTCCATTGTCTTTTCTCTCCCTTCCCTCTGCAGTTAAAGGTCATAGATGGCCATCTCTTGCATCTAACAGTATCCTTTCTCTTCAAATCGACTGCTGGTAGAGAAATCTTTCTTCACTAAGCATTCCTGACACTGAGCTCTGAAAGACAGTCAGTCACCAAAAGACATTTGTTCTTTCTGGAGTACAACAGTTAGAGAATCATGACAAGAACTGGGAAAGATGCTGAGGAACCAGTCACTGGTGAGCATACTGTAGATGTGTCATTGTATGAGACATGTCAAGGCTCTTAGCAAACTGGAACCAATGTTGTACAAATGCTGTGTGGCTGTGATAGAGCCTCTACCTTGCAAAGACACTAGTTGGCTCATGGTTCTCTAGGAAAGCAAGCGGGGGCTGCCACAGAAAGGAAATTCCTCACATTTTGCTCTAAGATACACACTTTACATACCCTGAACAATTTTCCCATAGCAGAGCATCGAGAGGCATCTTCTTTCAAGGATAAAACTCAGTTTGACTCAGGACACTGCAAAATTTCCAAGTAAACATATTGAAATACTCCTTAAAGTGGAGACGGAGAATTTCTACAAAGACAATAAAACATTCAAGCATTCTTAAGAATATTTACAGAACATGGCAAATTTATTAATCATATTAGGCTAGTCATTACAGAAATAGTTTTGACAATCACATTTATCACCAGTGTGATTCAGGCATCTTAAACTGTATACATATAAATATATAACTTCTCAAAAAAGTTGCAGTTTGACTTACCGGAAAGTACAGAAGAAGTGATCCAAAAAGAATGGTTTCCAACAGCACCAGTCCTGAAGCTCTGATGCTCTACAAAAAAAACACAATACAAAATGTTAGAAAACTCTCTATTTTCAGTTTAGATGCCGGGTTCCTTGCAGAAGACACCTTCACTTCATCAGTATAATGCTTCCACAGTAATGCTTATTAGCACTGCATTAAGCTGTCTGTCATGCTGTCACACTGCACGTTCTTGAACACTCCATGCCACTACAAAAGTTGTATTTTACAAAATTCCATTTCAAAAATCACTCATTCCTATGTTAAATATTATTCAACACATTACATGGATACATTCTGAAACTGCTAAAATGGCTCTCAGTTGTGAGGAACTACAAATCATGGGAATTACAGACATGAATTTAACTGCAGATTTTTTTCTGCACTATTTAAATGTTAAGAAGTCCTTTGAACATTTTGACCTGACTATTTAATAGTAATGACTTGACTTCCACAGTATGTATGAATAATCTACAGTTTTATTGAATATAGAATGTGCTCTTAGATTGAAAGCACCTTCATCTTTCCTGAAATTTTATACAGAGATGTTGATTCAGACATTAACTTGTCAGGATTATAAAATATAGTGCCATTTCTTCACTGATCCTAATGCAGTCTCCATCATAGTTTCATTCCATTTTAAAATAAAAAAATCAATTCTTTTCTTTAATATAAAGCTTATTCCATTGATGATTTATGAATAGCGCTTCTCTACCTTATCTAAAAGACAGAACATCAACACTGCTTTCCATTTGTTTCCTTCGTCTGAGACAGTGTTTCAGCCACTATTCTGGACTAATGCTCTGCTTTCCTAACTGCAAATGATGCAGTCAGTTAGGACAGCAAAAGAGGCTTTGCCAAAAATCTTTTGAAAAATCCCCTTGTTTCACATCATGAAATCCTCTCATGGACTGGAATCAATGGTCTGTGGTAATCTCTCTAATGAGTTTGGATGGGAAAAGTTTATCTTTCATTAGTAAGGCAATCATTAAAAAAACGATCTCTGTCTGAATGGATTTTCAAATGCATTTTTGGTCCCCTGGGGTACAGTTTCTGCATGCAAAAATGGTGGAATTTTATGGATGGATCTTTTCCGTGAATCTGTAATCTAACTTCGACTTCATATTTCAGCATTAACTTTTTTGACTGGTCAGTGTCTCTTGGCTTTTACAGAGTCTGATGTACCAATACGTTGAAAGATCTGGAGAAAATTCTTGGAGAGCCTTGCCAGTATTAGACAATTATGCAGCTACCTAATTTCTAGCAACAGTGACATTTAGCAAGGAAGGCTGTCTAGCGCCTGCATGTTGGCACAGACATCAGTGGTCTGATTTCCCACCTTGCTGAGAGTTCAATTTGGGTCAAGTACCTGAAAATGAGGAACATTTTAAGACAGTTCCCTCCAGCACATGGCTCAGCTGTAATACTCCCACGGAACAGGACAGGTTCTTTTTCTGAAGGTAGTCTGTCATATGTCATGTCCTGTGTTCTAGGGTACTGACGTTTGTGTTCTGTATGAAATTAGCACTGAATTACGTTTGTACATTGCATTAGGAAATAGTCTATGAAAAGCACACTGAAATGTTTATTTTCAGAAGGCTTAGAAACACTACACAAACTAAAGATTTAAAGTCCTTTTGATTTTTTCCTTCTGTGACAGTGGAATGTAAGACTTACAGATCTTCAGTGGTCGGGATGAAAACAAAAAGAGACCATAGAGATCTTTGCATCCCCTCTAAGTAACAGTTCCTTGTTCTGTTTTCCTGATTGCTGATGCAAATACATTATTCCCCTCTGCATCAGAAAGAAATCGGTGCATGTGCTTCCCTGTCCTTTATTCCCTACTATTACAAAGTTCTGCCTAATACCTCTTAAACTTCCAGCAGTGCAACTATAATTCAGTATTTCTAATTCTGTCAGCCATGGACATACAAGTTATTTCCTTATTTTTCACAGGAATTTTTCATGCATTTGAGAATCATTATTATAGGCTCTGTTTTCTGGATTTTTCCGAATCTTTGATTTTTCTTTGTTGGTCTTAACCTTAGACTTTCGCATTATGAGTTTCACAGTAAGGATTATAAAACTGTTCTGCCTCTCTCTAAAATTACACCCTGCACCTGAGACATAAATACTTCTAGCAAAATTTTCTCAGAAGTTATATGCTTCCATGAAATGTTTCTATAAAAAGCAAAGCAGAACAAAGCAGAGTACCACCAAACAGCTAAAATACTATAATTATATTTCCCATCAGGATGCAATGCCCGTCATAGCAATTGCTGAAATGTGAAAATGACCCACAAGCAGAGCTCATATTTACACTTTCATCACTGGGCTCCTGTAATGCAAGGCATTTGCTGCAAAAAACAAAACAGAAGTGTGTTTCCTTTTCCCTTCTTAATGAACATATTACGATATTGGATAACAGGTAAGCAAAATCACAAATGCAAAAAGTTAGACAGTCGGTAAGTGAAACGTCAATGTCAGGTTTTTTAGGCTCACATATTTCAGCTGTTCAGTGACATATCAAATTCAGTTGTGTTAGAACTCCATGTAATTTACTTCTGTCATGCGGATACATGGGAAGCCTCAGCCACAAGTCTGCAAATGGAAAAACGGTCCATCACTCCCATACTGCATTTCCCCACATAGAAGCATTGCCTGCTTCATTTCATCTACTGGGATGTTCCGCAGACATACACAGCACACATATATCATCAGACAAAAAAGCCCAGAACACAACACACTAATTCTGTATTTGCAAGACATTTATTTGTTACAAGCATCTCAAAACAATAAACAAAGAGCTGAAGGGATTAAATTGCCTGCTGTAGAAAATTGCTTATATATTCTTATTCAGGTATTAAGAGGCATTCAACTTATTCCAGTGGCGCAATTAAAATCGCTCTCGACCTGTACCATCTGCACAATTAAAAACCTCTCAGACATCAGGCTGCTTTAGGACAACGTCCAGGGGAAATTTCTTCCACTTGCATGTAACATCAGCTTCATTTCTTTTTCCTTATCAGTTACTTGTTTGTTTTGTTTTGCTTTGCATTTGCCTTGTTGGCATTTATTTTGCTGTGTTGTTTATTGTTTTTTTTTTCTTTCTCTGACTGTTCAACTTCTGTACAGTTTATCTATTTGCTGTTCAGCTTGTTTGCTCATTTCCTGCGTTTACTTATTTTTATCATAAATTCGTGCTTTCTGGTTTTTTCCCATCTCAATGGTTGCACATTGCTGACACCTAAGTGACACTGCAATTTATTTTGCTTCTAGCTTTGTACTAACTTTTAGACTTACCTTAGCTCTTTCATTCATTTTTCCACATTGTTTAGGTTTTTTTTGCTTTTTAATTGAGATACCCAAAAAAAAAAAAAAAAGAGAAGAAAAAAATATGAGAAAAAAAAAAGATGCTATTTTAAGTTGGATGAGGTTGACTGAACTAGGAATTATCTTCATCCAGCAACAGCAGAATCAAACAAGACAAAAGCAATTAAAATAATATGGCATATATAAAGGTGAAAACTAGTTATGTATCAGCTCCTACCAGCTTCTTCATAATGAGACGGAGTTTCTTAGAGAGCAGCTACCATCATCAAAGTCTGTGATGACCAGTAAGATAATTTCAGCAAATCTAATGCAAGTTCTCAACCATGTGAGAAACCCAAGCAAACTGCCATTGGTTGTTTTATGTGAAGCTATTGAAAGAACAAGCCAGAAAAATGCAAGATTGAGTTAAGTACATGACAGTAAATTCCAGCCAGTAACAACATAGTGTGTGGACACAGAGGCCCCTAGTTGGTCAGCTTCACAACTTCTGAATCACTATGTCATGTTAGATCTACATAGAAAAACACTACACATAGTAATATGTTTTGTATCTGCATGTTAAAAACTCCAAGAAGCATTTGCAGAAAATCTGAGTTTAAGTGTGACTTAAGCAGTGGAGCAGCCCCATAACAGAAGACATACCCTCACATTACACAACCACTGCAGAATGGATTCTCTCTCCAGCTCCAAGAGGACAAGAAGTGTTCACAGTTTCTCAACTCAGCTATGAACAGTTGAGATGCTACTGACAGTTTGCCCTTCAGTGTCTACAACTGATGATTTAAAGTAGTTAAAAAGTTAAAAATATTCACAAAATCGAGATATATTCCAGGTCACGAACAGCTCAGAAGTTAGTTACCACCTCTATGTGAGATTCAGGATTTGACTGTAATTCTGCAACCCTGATTGCTCAGTCACATCACATGATGTCACACCACATGACACAGCATGTTTATTCTATAAACAAGTTCAGGAGTAGCTACACTGAAACTGCCTTTGTAGGTTTCCCCTGGAAGACAAGACATAATAGTAGGTCAAGGTCACTCCATGGCAGATACTCTTGGTTGGTCTAGCAAGGTGCTCTGATGGAGAGGAGACAGAGCCTGGGCAAGGACAGGGATAGCAAAGTCAGGCTGCTGAGGTCCAAGCCAGTGAGAAGGGGACCTTTCTGAGTCGGAGAGAGATGAAGCACAAGGACAGTCAGAGACGTTTTCCTATTCACTGTGAGTTCGGTGCTGAAATCTCAGCTTAGCACATACAGATAGTCTGAATTAGGAAGAGCAAGATTAAAGGCTGGCACATTACTTCTCCTGTGAATCAAACATAGCTGTCACTCTGGAGCAGTTCTTTTACAGAAAACTTCACTCACTGTTTATTACAAAATATAGCTATTTTTTAACTTTCTCATGTATCTTTTTCTCATTAATAAAAACAAGCCGAAAATGCTGTTACAGAAAGCAAACCATTCATCACAGTTTCATGTTGTTCTGTGAAGCAATCATGAGTGCAGTCCAGCTGACACAGAAGGATCCCAACAGTACCTTTAGAACAGAGTAACTCACCGAACTAATGGAAACCAGCAGGATCAGGGCTAACACATGATTTGAAAACTGAAGACTTGCACAGAAAAAGAAACTATGAAAGAGAAAGAGCATGCTCATGTGAAATGTATTAGATTCTTTTCATACACTTTTAATAAAATAATGGGTAAAATCCCAACACATTATGGTAATATACAACAGACCACGACCACTCATCAATGTACAAAAAAATATCACTAAGATTCAAATACTTCAATGGCTCGCAGGTGATTGGCATGTAGATCATTCTGATTCCTTTATGAGCGTGACATCTATAGCTTTCTATGTTATAGTGTGCCTCCCCAGAGTTCAGAACTGGACTCAGTATTCCAGGAGCAGTCCTACTGCCACAGAACAGAGAGGTGTAACAAACTTCCTTTGCCTCCTGGCCATGCTTCTGTTGCCTGGTGTATGGTTTTACTGAACTGTAGTCAGAGCTCAACATTGGCTCATACTCCACTGCAATTCCTTACTGTTTTTCAGCCAGGCTACTTCTCAGGATAAAGACTTGGAGAAAAACATATGAACATGCATTTGTTACGATAATGATAACAAGATAATGATCTTCACAATCAATAACATTCCAAGACTGGGTTTCAGCAATTTTTTCTATCTGATTGGTGTTTCCGCTCATGGATCTGAAGGAGCTGGAACTGTATTGTTTGAAGCAATAAAAATGGAGTTTTGTTCTCTATTCCAAGTAGAATCTTCACCTACTACATGAAGAAACTGTCCAAAACAGAGGGAGGAAAACTGAGGTGATAACTACAAAAGCTGGGGAGCAAGTACATATTCTAAGTCATTGAAGACATTGTTAGAGAGTAACACGCAAAGCCAGATCACATTAATATCACAACACTTCAAATGTAGAGTTTCAGAGTTACTGCACTTTTTGGTTTGCTCCTGAAACTTTGTACAAAGTAACATAGGAAGTACAATGTATGAAGTAACTATTCCTCAATTCCATGTACACTATAGCAAATCTACCTCTTAGAGATTCCCTGCAGATGGTGAAACTAATGAGGTAGTGGGCAGCTCCTAGTTAGCACACACCAGACATTCCCAGCGTTCCATTCTGTTTCTCCAAAATGCTTTAGCAGAGTATGTCTTCTTGAACAAGGCTGAAAAAGACATTATTGGTCAAGGGCTGTTCTATGCCTTCGAGTTTGCTCAGCCTTCAGACTATGTAGAAAACTTCAGTATCTTTGAGATAAATAATAATTCCTTATCTCCAGATCTCAGAAAGTAAAACAATTTCTATAGCAATATGTGCCTATTGGGTATTGTTAGAGAGTCATAAACAAATGCTTAACAATTATTGGCACAAGGGAAATGAAAATAATTTTAGAAAAAAGCAAGCAGAACTGTCCAAGTTGCATCAAGTGTAACAAAGCGAAAAGCTAAAATAATGGATTAAAAGGCATAAAAGATACCACATTACAATTCTTGGTGGTCCTAAGCAATGCAGGAAAATAGAAGCCATAATTAGCATTGAATTTCTTAATGTCACAATGCAAAGTCATTGATATGAGTAACAAAATATCCTCAGAGAGGAGAAAAAAAAGAAAAAAAATTAAAAGCTGAAACAAAATTGGAGTAATCTGCATTTAGTATACTGCACATTTACTGTATTAACAGTACTGTAGACTCCTGGTGTCAGTTCAGGAAGACTGCTGATTTCTGCACAGCCACATGTCACTAAAGATTATATGCAGCATGGTACCATGGCAACTTCA
Organism: Odontophorus gujanensis; assembly: GCA_013399175.1. NCBI lineage: Eukaryota > Metazoa > Chordata > Aves > Galliformes > Odontophoridae > Odontophorus > Odontophorus gujanensis. The sequence continues at coordinate 99,843 of VXAB01007198.1, read as the reverse complement.
TAAAGGGAAGGGTTGGCATATTTAGATTTTTTTTTCTTTTATTAAACAGTTCTGCTATTTTTATACTATAAAAAATGACTGAGTGGGGCTGTGATTCATATATTTCTTTTGGCAAATGTGGCTTACCATCAGAATGTAAGCTTGCCTTCCTTATCAGAAAAAAGTTAAAACAGATTTCCTCTTCAGTCTCAACTTGGGAGACAACATATCCATACTTCTTAAACAGTAAATGGTATAAATGGTACCTACCACTCAATGTTCTACTGGTAAGCATGTGCTGATATATGGCATAATATCACATAAGCTAGGAAACAGAGAACAGATACGTGCTTGCTCTGTTGGGCTAAGATGATGCATTACAAAAACAAAATAAGACACTAAACCAAACTTCCTCAAAAAGAGTGAAACAAAAAGCTTCGCTAAAGGCACTGATGGCAGTGTGTCCACCATTTGGTGCTTCCATGAGGAACAGCTCTGGCACACTCTATATGTTGCAAGTATGGCAGGTCCACTTTATCCTATGCATAATGACACTACTGGATCACAATTCTCAATTGGCTGCCTACTTTGCTGAAAACCTTTCCAGTCCAAACTCTTCTTTCTTGTTACAGGTGTTTCCTTACTTGTGTCAAATGACAGAAGGTACAGAAGATTTCATCAAGTTGAAAAATATATTGTCGGAAGTGGAGTTGGTTGAAATGGTTTATTGCCAGAGAGTCTTCTTTCAGTTCTAGCGGTTAGGCTAGCAAGTTGTTTGGCTCCATTGTGAGAGACAGAAGTGTGGCCTGCCCGTCCAGAGACAGCCCTTGATATTGAAAGAGCAGACCAGTAGTATCACATTTCACTGTGTTGGTTATCTTAACACTGCTTGCATTTTCACAAGGACTACTAGGAATGAAAGAATGGACACAAAAACAACTGGAAGGAGTCCACTTAAGTCTCACTTACACACCACAGAAAGGTCCAGTCTGGAAAATATTTGTATTTCATTAAAAATTTCAAGTTTCAGAAATCTATTTTCACTGAATACTCTGTGTTGGAAGGAATTCATAAGGATAACTGAGTCCAAATCCAAGCTCTTTCCTACTTTCTTGCTGAGATGGATGCCATCTAAAAGTATTGGTGAGACAGGTGAAAATAACATAAACATAAAACCTTCTTGGTACAAGGGAACCATCCTAGTAAAAGACAGATTTGTTGACATACCATAAACAACGTGTTGAGAGTGGACAGTCTTCCACATTCCAGGTCAGACCGTAGTCCACTACTGCAGAATGATTGTAGTATCACAGAACTGTTGGAGTTGGGAGGGATCTTTAAAGGCCATCTGGTCCAACTGCCCTCCAATGCATAGGAACACCCCCATTAGATCAGGTGCTCAGAGCTTGTCTGACCTGACCTTGAGTGTTTCCAGGGATGGAGCACCCACCACCTCTCTGGGCAACCTGTGCCACTGCTTCACTACCCATCACCACCCTAGTTTAACAATATCAGAAAAAAAGAGGACATTCATCTAAAAGACTTTTCCCAAGTGCATGGACATATAAATAGTTAAAAAAATAAGAAGAATTCAGCAACAAAATAAACAGGAAAGTAAACTGTTGGTTTTTATTTCCTTTGTGATAAATTCAAGGAGTGATTAGAACTGCTACTCAGTAAAAGAGAATTTTCAATTGCATTAACAAGTCTCATTTCATTATCCTGCTGATTGTCTTATAAAATTCAAGCAACTCATTCACAAGTTACTGCAGAAAATGCTTTTCACATCAAGGTAGGAATGGCTGCATCTCTTTTGAAAATTTCTATGCAAAATATTCAGCGTGAAATTCTATGCCCTGTTCAACCTTTTATCATACCGACAAACACTTTTAATGATAATTGTTCTCTTTGAAAAACAGTCTCCTAATGGAATATGGATTGCAAATACAGTAAATATCACAGCAAAGGCCAAATTTCCAAAGATAGGCCCACAGTTACATTTTTCCACTTAAGCTATATTGGCAAGTTGTCAGAATCTTCTGGCATTTGCAGCTTTGTGCAATATTCCTAGATTAAATAAATACAATCCTCATGTTTTTTCACTGCTCTTTAAAAATACTTTTACAAAGGTCATTTTTTTTCTATTACTAGTTATAGCCAAACTCAAATAGAATGGAATTATTAAATTTACTTTTTACTTGGAAGATAAAAAAAACAGGAAAAGCAAAAGGTCAAGCAGCCATCAATCAGAAACCAATTTCATTAAAGGTGCACAAGATGTCAGGCAACAAAGAAATCCCCAAATACTTTATTTTCCAATTCATGTGGTCCCTGATCCTTTCTGTTATACAAGTAATGAAATCTGCTATGATATATCACAATGAAGATAAATCGTTCTACATTTTGAAGCATAAATCCTGCTGCATATAAGTGGCAGTACACCATCTACAATACAGATAACTTGAAAAAATATCATTTGTTGGAAAATAAATTTTAAAAGTGAAAACAAAGACATCTGTGCTATAAAACCAGGAATTCCTTCAGCCTACATCAGCATACCTTGTTCTCATCAAATCATAATAAATCTGTAGAAAAAGGAAAATCAGTAAAGAGGTAAATAATGATAAAGTTCTGTTTCAGTCTATTCATATCCTTATGAATAATTTAAAAGTTGCAAATGTAAGATAATGGTCATCAAAATCCTGGATCACTAAATAGCCTACACTAAATTAATGCAGAAATGAAGTCAAAGTAAGATAAAATGACATTACGCTCTTCAAGAATACAATTCACATTAGTATTGATAGTTGCTTAACCAAGAGATCAGTGGAATATATAAAAATCTGATGGATTAAAACACTGTGTTACACTAGCAGGAGGTAAGGTTCAGTTTGCACATTCTCCTGATTCAGTTTAGAAATAGCTTTGGAACACATTAATTGTATTTCAGCTTTCTTATTCAACATGGCATTGCCTATTGCAGAAGATACTATCACACCTCACTAAAACAGTCTGTATAAATTGTAGCTCAATCATGGTAAGAAATAGTGTATGGTAAATGTCAGGAGAAAAAACACCCTGATTGCAAGGTTCAGAACTTAATATCTTAGAGAAAACAAGCTGAGAATGATGTAATAAGAGAAGAGTTAAAATAAACTTAATAAAGAGAAAAAACCTCATTATTCACATGACTGAGAAAGCAAATGAACTGTAGATGAAGATCATTATGCTAACTTCAAATTAAAAAAAAAAAACAAAAAAAAAACTCATAATTCTGAAGGTTTTAAATCTAACACCAGTTTATTTTATTCACTTTCCCTTTATGAGAACCAAATGTCTAAACTGCTTCAAACTTACAGCCTATGACAGGAATTGAAAAATGCAGACCCCCAAATGGTGACATTTTTCATCTCTTCAAAGTTTATTATAGTAAAAGATCTCTTATGAAAAAGCTGAGATCAGTGGTTATATGTTTTCCTGAAAATAAAAGCATACTTACCTTTGAAGGAAATACTGCGGCATGTATACAGGCAGGTTAGAGGTCCCTTTCAACCCAAGCCAGACTATGATTCTGTAATTCTATATAATTTCATTATTCTTCCTATCACTGTGTGGCACAAAGACGCTGCCTCAAGTCAGTCTTAAGTTATTGTAGGCGCTGCACAGCAAGAAGGTAAGAAAGACTGTCTTTCATCCATAACATTAGAGTTCAGCTAATGGACAACAGATGGGGAAGGACAGATGGGAAGAACAATGGAACAAGGCAATAGCACTCATTGTAATGAGCAGACCAGTACCCCTTACCAATCAGTGCTCCACCCATAGTCCCAAACTTTGAAAGCCCCTAAATCTGAACACATGATGTGGAGAGCAGTGGATGCTCTCACGATGCCCCTACCAGGCATGAGAAGTACAGGAGAAGTGTTTGAAAAATTTAGCAAGATGATGATGGAGGCTGGTTTCAACATTTCTGCATCAAATAAAGTGCATGAGTAAAGAGGGAAAAGCTCATGGGGGATCTTGGAAACAAAAGAGCTAGTGTATGCTGCCCACAGAGTTATACAATGAGAACAATGCAAAGCAGCAGGACAAGAACTTGCTTGTAGCATTATAACGAACAGATAGAAGCAGGCCATGACTGCATTTGTCAAGGCCAGCTGAAAGGACACTGCAGTAGCTAAGGCACAAGATAGCTAGCTGAGGCATGTATTTGAGCTCTGTGGGCTGTCAGAACGGGGTTGCTACAGTAAGGAAGAGGTAGATGGGACACCTTTGAAGGAACTGGAAGGAACTCAAGGTTGCTTTTCAGTTATCCTGATACTGATGAGAAGTTGTCAGAGGAAAACAAGATTTTATTCCAAAGGGAAGCGTGACTGGGACAGGGAAAGCAGAAAGCAATCTGACTGTGTTCATAGCACAAAGTCCTAAAGAAAAGATGCTGCTTGTGATTTCTGAACATCCAGCTTTTACACAAAGTAGTGATGAACAGAATTGTCATAGAATAAAGAATAAAGAACAGGTATATGTTTTAGTCTGAATGATCTATGGAGATTACAGTTAAATATAGCCTCCAAACCTCTGCCCTATTGGCCAAAGGCATGGTTGTTCAGTGAATCCCTTACAAAATCTTCTTCCAGAGACAAAAACCTCATAAACTCTGTAATTGCCACTACTAAACTTTCAAGACCTGCAGGTTGAAAAGTCTCTCCACTACAATAAGGATTCATACTTAGAATAGTTCTCCTGAGCCTATATGTGGGTGGTTCTGAAAAAAAGAAGTCCTAGTTCAGACAGAAGTCTGCTTTTGAAAAGGAGACATGCCAGAGTCTTTGTACATGTCACTGGGGACTTTGCTATTGCTACTGACTGAACAAGAAACGTTCACAGCAGCATATAACTCCAAGACAAATAGCAGGATAAACAAACAATGTCACAGTTACTCTGCTGACACAATAGGAAGTCCATGCCCAACAAATCCGTAAACATCTAATCACAAGTTCAAATGGAATTTCAGGGAAATTCAACCACCCTGAAGTTATTCCATCCAAGAATCAGCAGCAATAGCTTATCCTTGTGCCACAGTCCACCCAGTCTAATCAGTTTTCCTGAGAGGAGCATCTATGCAAGAGTCATCAAGAACCAAAGACAGATGAACAAAAGACATAGCAATTTGCTCTGCTTTGTTTAATTTCTAGCTCCAAAACTGCTTTGGAGACACAATCTTATGCTAGAAATTTTGTTGTTGCTGGGAAATACATTCCGAAATTCAAGGATTCAATTACAGTTATTTTACATTTACTTTAAAAGAGAAATCATTACATTATACAATTAAACTTACGTTACCGCTCAAGGCTACCACAGCTTTGCCTCCCTTGGGTGACAGCTATGTTCCCAGCCAGCACCCTGCTTTGGAAGTACTCTTAGCAGCTCCACTGACTTGAATTCTGGATATCTGTGCTGCAGAGCTTTGTGGAACATTGGTGAAACAGAAAGCAACAAGGATTCTCAGATGGCAAGGTTTTGAACAGCAAGACATTAAGTCTAAGAAGCTACAGGTCAGAGATCAGTCAGAAAATCAAAAGTGGAGCAAATGTGTCATACTCTACTGCCAATTCCTGCCACTTCAAAGGCACCATACTGCCCTATAATCCTTCCATGCTTTCTGGATGGCCCCTGAGATGCACTAATTCACCTTGTGGAGTCAAAAGCTGGCTTAATATAAAGATATAAAGAGAAGATTGTAGGTTTTGGATCATTAGAGAATTTTTTAAAACCTAAATTAGTATTTTTTAAGATCTACCTTGTCCATTAGAGTAGACCATGCCTGCAGTGACAGGACAAGGGGCAAAAGCAACACAGGAAGCTCCATACAAACACAAGAAAGAAATTATTTAATGTGAGGATAACAGAGCACTGGAACAGGCTGCCCACAGAGCTTGTGGAGTCTCCTCTGGAGATACTCAAAACGCACCTTGATGCATTCCTGAACCGCCAGGACATGTTCCTACTGCTTTCGCAGGGGAGGTTGGACTTCACAATCCCCAGAAGTCCCTTCCAACGCCTGTAATTCTGTAATTTTGTGGTAAGCATTGCTCTTCTCATTACCTCTTCCTTAGGAGACCAAACTGAAAACAATCAATACTTTATATAAAAGTATTTTTATTTTAGATCTTTATTTTCTTCACATGTCAGTCTGTCCTGAGACCTTCTATGCCTGAAGCGGAAATAGGTGCATTTTTATATCCACAAGCATTTAATTCCCTAAATCATGCATTAGAATGAAGACAGATACAGATGTGAGACCTTTGGGCTTGTGAAGCAATGACACAACACTTGACAAACACAGGGCAATAACAGCAACTGCTGCAGCCATGCCTGCCAACATGCACTGTCTTTGGGAGCTCCAGCAGGCAGTACATCATTTCTGATTTTCAGCTGCTAACACAGGCTAACAGCCTGTGCACTTATCTTTTCAATATGGCCTTCTGCAATTATTTATGTGAGAATTAAAAAAGGTACAGTATCCCTACAGGCATATCTTAACTATGCAGAAAAATAGGAAAGGACATTTTATGATTTCTGTTTTATGAATAAAGGAAATGAGAATTCCACTAAAAGCCACAGCTATTTTGAAAATAATATTGTCAATGTCTTTAAAGTTGAATACCTCAAGACTACAACAAAATTCCCTGAGAAATCACAAGAAAGTAGGTTCTCACTCGAGGATGTGATAAAGAAAGGATGCATAAAACACTGCACAGAATCTGTATGTGCTGAGAACTGTCAGGTATGCCCATCAGCACAGTATGCAAAGGCAGCTGCTCCATCTGCGTGTCTTTTCCCTCTATCAAGTTTCCACTTGAGCTGAAATGTCAGAAATTGGTGTCTAGGGAGAAAAAAGCAGAATGCGCACCAAAGATGAAAGGCATCCAGGCAGAAGCACATCAAGATGCCACTGTAGAGTTAAAAAAGAGGAAGGGTTGGTTGATTTACATTAGAGAAAAAGGTATGTTTGCAAAGCCAGCATGCTTTAATATTTAAAGATGTATCACACATCAATAGCTTGTGATTATCTCACTCTGAATTACTGCATCCTATCATAATTGCAGTAAGGAGGAAAAGAAATTCTTGATTTCTCAGTATTAGGAAAGGGAATTAAAGCATTCATCTACATGTTCTCTTTCCATCTACGTGGTATTTCATGCAGTGTTTAAAAGGGTGTTGTTTAAGGCCTGTCTTCACAGTTTTGAAATCATTTTCAGCTGAACATTTAAATGGATTTACACCAGAGGGAACAGGAAAGCAGTGGTATAAAATCTAGTCCTCCTGAACTCCAGTCACTGGAAATCTGTATTCAACAAAGATTAAAAATGATATAATGGACAGTCAGTTGCTGTTACTTGCCACAGCTCCCTCAAGACAGATAAAATTATTTAAGCTTGTTAATTATTAGCTGTGAGGTCTTGTTAAATGCAAGTTTTCATTTAATCAGTGCTCCATCCATGCTACACTTCTTTTTTTCTCCTCCCACTGAAGTACTTTTTATATTTACTTTTAGAGTGCTCAGAAATAGGAAACAAAAAATGACACAATAAAAAGTGATTTAATTATAAATTTCTACTATTTGGGAGTGGACATGGTCTTGAATGGGGCAGAGCCCTTCATTTCAATGCGATCTATAGCAGTCCTTCATCATTAATGCCACATGACAATATGATTCCAAACTGCTGTTTAGAAGAATCTCTTCTGAACAATTTAATCTTATTTTTAAGATTGGAAACTAACCTTCCCAAGTGTACTGGTTGTGGCAATTTTAATATGCTGGATTTATATCCACAGATATGTTATGAATGTAGAAAGAACTGAACTAGAAAAGGTTTCCTCCCGAATGCCCAAGGTTTCCCTAACCACACAGAAACCAGCAGCACAGTAGTGAATGGGAAGAACAGATTATGGTGGCTTTTCTTCGAAGCATCTTCTCTGAGGCCTTTAGTACCGAGCTAAATGAGAGTTCACAGTGAAGACCCACGGCAAGGCAAGGCTGGTGTAACATTTTCAGCTCTCCTTCATGCCCAGGGCTGAAGCAGCAGTTACCCTCTGCCACTCCAGGACTGAGGTCAGCCTCTCTGTTTTCTACTCTAGTAGAGGTTCTTACAAGTTTTAAAGGCAATGATGATTCCTCACGGCAGCTGTATTCTACCTGACAGCTTCATGTTTGGGTGGGCATGCCTCTATGCAAAGGTCAGTTATTTTTGGCTCTTCTTTCTGATACTTCTGAAGACAGCATATGAACACTTCTTCTTTCTATAGTCCGGTACCTTTGGAAGAACTTGTTTATGAGGCAGCTGGCTTCCTCTCTAAGGCTTTCGTAAATCTTTAGCTCTTGAAATCCTGTGCTAACCTTGAAATAGAAAAATTTCTTAAGCATTTTGTTTCTTCCCAGTGCTGTCTAGCTCTGCTGCCCTCACATTGCATTTAAACAATACTGCAGATGGTCACTCCTTTTCCGAGCTCTCCATTGGTTCATGTAACACTACTCACACAGATGAATTTTCCTATTTTCATGATAATTCTTCTTTTAAAATCATTGTTCAGCTTCTCAGTTTTGAGAATTTTTGTTTTAACATCAGCAATTTCTGCCCTTGTATACCCAGCTATTTTGTTAGGTTAACTTCATACATTTTGGACCTATTTTTAGTAGCAATGTTTGCACTATCCAGTCAATAATAATGGGGTAGCACACAATATTTGCTCAACTTGAGTTGTTTGTTTATTCGATGTAAAGACGAATGTTTTGTACCTCCATACACAGCCACGCAGATCTGACTCCACACAGTTGAAATGTTCTGCAAGATCCCTTCAGACAGTCTATCAAAACCTTTTGAAAATCAAAGCAATAAGAGGAGCCTATTAGCTTATACACTCTTCTCCAATTGCTAGCACACTTCTATTCTATCCAGAGCACTGAGAGCCTCAATTAAGCCTGTTCCTTATTCTTCATCCACTGTCACTTTATGTCCTTTAGTATCATTCTGCAGAATCCTTGATGTCTCCCCAGCTGTGGTATTCAGCAAGATCATACTTTTGGGGCACTCAGATAACAGTCCAACATTCCCACTGCTGAGGAAAAATCTCTTTCTCCCATGCTCCATTGCACAAATCCCTAAGTGTCATTAAGCTGTTGTTGTCAGCTGCCACCAGCATTTCTGATGGGATTTGATCAGTCTTCATCTCCTGAGAGTTTTTCAGCCTCTTACAGCTTGTGTTAATGTCATAATCAGGCTTTTCAGCTTTCACTACTGTTTGTCACTGTGGTTGTCTCAAATAGTTGAAGATTTCTCTAAAGTGATCTGCATATTTGCTTTCCCTTCTGTATTAGCTGTGAACATTATCCTCATTTCTGGCTTTGTTTGGCACATTTCTTCCATTTACTCCCCGCTGAAATGCTTTGTCTTCTCCCACTATAGCAGCAGCATCTGCTTTCTCTCGTATTTTTCACGTTTCTCTCTTTCACAACAATATGCTTTTCATTAGTGGTTTAGTTTCTGCTACTCCCTTTCTGCCTTCATTCATTTTTATTTTTATTTTTATTTTTTTACCACTTTGGAATTCTCCCTCTTGGTTTTTCTCTCTCTGCAAAGGGACACATTTTCTACTTGTTCTTTTCTCCAGTTATGAGTCTTTCAGTTTAGTAACGTTGCTGCTGAGCTAATCTCAGTGCTGCTGAGTCACTTTCACCCGCATTCGACAAAGCCGCAAATGAATTCCTCAGCGCCAATCTGAGCTTTCTCCCAGTATCTTCCTGTAGTTCCATTTTGTACTGTTTGCCAGTGCTGGCTAATACTTCAAGTCACTGATTTCATTTATAGGTTGGCAATGCAAGAGTTTGGTCAGTGCTGCCACTGATAGCTTGCCATAAGTATGGCTAGGACAAGTGCCTTATGTTTTAATTTGTCTCTTGTCTACTTTCTTTTGCCATCTACTAAATGCAAGTGTGCAAGTTTATAGCACAACTACAAAGATTTCAAGATCAGATATGAAGGCTAACTTGATAACTCTTTGACAAAAGAATGTCTTTCTGATTCAGAGTCCCATCCCAGGGCATGGTTTGTACTGCTTTACTAAATACAGGGAACAGCAGAGGGCCCTACCTGGTCTCTCCTCCCATTTACAACAATAAGTAGATTTGCAGAACCAGGTGTTTCACCAAACCCACCATGATTAAACAACCAACACGATTCCTGATAAACTCTTTTTGGATTGATTTCTACTTCGGAATCCATTATACTCCGTGCCAATGGGTAACATAGAGCAGTTATAAATTGTGTAAAATGTCTACTTTGCTTTTTTTAACCACTTGAAAGATCTCTTGAACTCCCTGTAGTTATATCTTAGAAAGAACAGTGACTATACGCTTATGAGTCACCACCTTCCTGCCTTATATGATTCTATACCACATCTGCTGCACTGTTTTTTCCTCTGTCCTCTCTCATACCCACAAGAAGCACAGATCACCAAGCCCCTTGAGAGCCTCATTTTTAAGAGTCTTAGTCGGTCAACCTGGGAAAAGTACGCTCATCCATAATAATAACCCACCTTCACAGAGCTATAAATGCATTTGTAAGGAAATCACATTCTCATAAAAGTCTACATCCTACACTTATTCACAAACCTACTAGCTCTGTTCTTTATTAACATTTCTATTAATTTCTCAGTGTGCAAGTTGCACCTACTGATCTGCAGCTCTTGCCATCATTACTGGCAGTCTCTATAAGCACAGATGTCACATTCCCATTTCTCCTCTACTGCTATTAGTGTATGCAGTGGCTTACTCCACAGTAAACATTTAAGCAGTTTTTTAGAGGAATTTTTTTCAAAGTCTAAGGAGAACTACCTGTGTGACCTATTGTAGGGTAGTAGCTTTAGCAGGCAGGTTGGACTTGATGATGTCTCGAGGTCCCTTCCAAATCCTGCAATTCTATGATTCTCTTCAGATAACCCTTAAGAACACTCTGAAGTTCTTCCAACAGTGGCTGACTTCTAGAAGCCAGCCATCATCAAGCTGATTTAGAACTCATCTTGTCAAGATTCTCTAGTCATGGCACCACTCTGGTTGTAGATCATTATTTTTACACCCTCAGCCTCTAATAAAGACCATGACAGAAGGAAAACTGTATCTTCATATTCTGTCAATAATGCTTTGTAAGTAATTGTTGAAATCACTTTTGTTCTCAGTGCTGTGATCTTTGGGAATGGAGGAACTGATCTTTTACCAACAGCTGATCTTTTAGTAACTGTTCCAAACCTAGCATATATTCCATGCTCTGGATGAAGCAAAGTTGATGAGTGACTCTTCCACAGCAGTTTCCACTGTGAGTACCTTCCAGTCTTCATACCTGTAAGCACTATGATCTGAATAGTTGAGGAATTTCTTCTCTTTCCTAAAATAATTTTAATCTGCATTTGCTCTTCTGGATATGTTGACTCCTCCACTGCAGTCTGAGCAGTTCTTGCAGACATTTTCCACTCTATGAATTACAATGACAGCTGCCATGGATGTTTTTTCCCAAGTTGCTTTTTGCTGCTCAACTTAAATTTGGCTTTTTGAAATGAATGTTTACCAAGAACTCCCATGAAGTACAAGCGTTGAGTAGTATTATCTTTTGCACACTTTCACTGGAGTGGTAACCTGACTCTGTTTGGTTTCCCTTTTTAATGACCATATTTTACTGATCATCTGCTATAGAAAAATGCCACATATCTGCACCTAATTCAATACAGCACTGAGTGGTTAATTTAGTATTTTTAAATTCTGATCACTCTCTTTCACAGTTTTAAAAATTTTGAAGATTATTTCCTAATATGATAGCACTCTATAGTTCTTTTTGTTAAAACACTATATTAAAAATAACTTTTTCAGACTATTTGAATATTATCGTGCTACCTATCTGAATATTGTGAGAGATAATCTGTACATGCTTTTCTATCACCCACCCTGCACATGAGCTGTTTAACTTACTCTAAGTTCAATCCCATATAGATATTAATAACCTAACTACTGTTTGTTCCGCTAACAGTTGGAAATTCTCATAAAACATATACCTTGAATAATTCGATAGCTGTTTTTTCACTTTCATAACTTTTATCCCTTGATGGTGAATACACTTAGCACTGTTCACGTCAATTTCCTGTCATTATCAAACGCAACCAGCAGTTTTCTTATGTAAAAACTTATTGTTCCTAGTATATTTGCCCTTCATAAAGCTACTCATTTCATCTTAATCACACAGTAATCTTTTCTTTTTAAAATCATGCTGTACCAATAAGATAAAGAACATAAAAGGAATCCAAGAGAAAAAGAAAAAATAGATGACTGTCATGAAGAGCATTGAAACATCTATTTTTCAGTTTCTATTCCTTAAAAACATTGATCATGCGAGAAAGGACAGTTAATCATCATACTACTTTTTGCCTTATTTTTCTTTGTCTTTTTCTTGCGAGTTACCCATTTAGAGCAAATTCAACTCTCTTCTAAGGTAGCAAAATAACAACTGAATCCATCTCTGTTCAAGTGAATGAAATGCAACATCTCAATGTCATTACTTTTCTTTCTGGGGAAAAATACTGAATATGCTGTTTTAAGCCTGACTCACATGTTCAAATATCATGATAAATCCTTCAAGGTAACAGGTAATCTGGAAAAAAAAAGTAGGGTTATACTTCTGTAGAACTACTGAAGTGTTCTTCAGAAACAAGGAAAGGTGTGTGTATATGCTTCCTGGTTTATGTTGGTACAAAATTTCAGAGATCCTGTCCGGTTCTTTACTCATAGCTTACTTTGGAGAAATTGTTGATTGCTACAAAAGTAAAAATGTACCTTTCTTAACTAGTAAGTTCTGTGAAATAGAAGATTTCTGTACATGCTTAATAAGTATTTTTTAAAAGTAGTGAACATGAGCAGGAAAACATATCTAAATATTCATCTGACAGAGCAAGAGCATGTCTAATTTCATTCATAAATTACTTATCAAACAATACTTCATTGAGAAAAGAAATCAGGGCAAACTTACAAGAGCTGAACATGAAGTAATCTATTGTTTTCACTTTGCAGAACTAGAGAGAAAAATTTCACTCACAAGAAACACTTCTTTTATCATGATATCTATTTTAAACAGCCAATAAAAGCAAGGAACATTAACACGAGGACTAAAATGTCTTAGAATTGGAACGAAGTTCTTCTGCTAAGTTAATATTAGACTACTAAATAAATGCCTACAGAAAAATTTTCATAATGAAAAGCTTTATAAATACAATTAAGTCAGTAACTTGAATCATTTGATGCAATTGCATTAAATGCAAAGACAGCCAGAATCAAAGGGAAAAAAAAAAAAAAAAGAATGTTACTGTTCCCGTTCATTCTGTGATTTCCTGCCAGGATATTAAAGCCTTTCAGAATGAAACACACATTTGTAACACAGACAGAGTAGGATTAGGAAGACTGTGGAATCAAGTGTTCCAAAAACCAAAATGGAAATGCTTATCTACTTATGGAAAATGGATGAAGCTATTAATTTCAACAATACAGCATACTGTGTGCACACACCTACGTCTTCCAAATGTAGGTAGTGAATATGTGCCAGCTTCTACTCATTTCTTCTTAGTAAACTCAAAATTTCATAGAACATTCTGCATTTTCTGAGGCAACAGTGAGATTGCATGAATATATTTTGAGTGAGGTAAAAGCAGAAAGTTCACTGGACCAGTAGATACTACATAACATATCAACAATATACAGACTCTCCTTAATAAAAAAAATAACTACAGAATCAAGTTCAAACTCTCTTGGAACTAGAATGATTTAGAGATCATGCAATTACCATGCAGCTAGTGACACAAATATATTGAAACCAGACATCCTTTTACCTTCCAGTGCTAAAACAGCTACAACCTTTCAGTATAGAGAGACTACAAATCCCACACACCTCCTTGGTACTTGCATAATTGGTCTGACTTTACAAAATGACTTCAAACATAATAGATTTCCTGATTTTTACTGACATCTATAAACGTGAGGAAACTTCACTGGGAGACAACTTGCTCAGCATTTTTTCAAAAATTACATAAACAATTTAGGTTCCTTCAGGCTTGAGCAAAGCATTCCTGTTTGGAAATCTCATCTTCGGAAAAACAGTTGAAAACCTTACCTGAGAACTTGACTGTCCTCCAAATGAGAAGCTATACACCTAACATAAATGAGCCTGTACCACACAGTGAGCAGGAAGATTGAAGTAAAACAAGGTTGCTTACCTTTGCCTTGCGAAAATGGTAGACTACCAGCATGCTTATGAAGTCCAGCAGCATACAAAGTGTTTGGAATGAGATGATAGCAAGCCGTAAATACTTGTCCTCCTGTGCATAGCAGGGGGTATCATCTTTACAATTAGAACATCCTTCCCTGCAGGGCAGGCAGGTGTAGACTTCCTCGGACAAGTCCCCTCCAGAAAAATGATTATCTGCATCCTTTCCTGAAAATATAAAGTGGGGAAGGGGAGGCAATTTAATTGTACAAGTTCATTTATACAGGAGCAAAACAGTTCTCTGCTTACTTCTCTCATTTCCCTATTCACTTTCATTAATGAAATAAAATAGTTTGCCAGGGCTGCTTTCGTCATTTCACTTCCTATGTCACATTCAGAAAACACTGATCAATTCAGACATGGGAAAACCGCGTTTATTAATTGCATTCCTATTGTATTTAATTTGGGTAGTATTTGAAAAGGAAATGCTTTGAAGGATACTTCTGAATGGGAGAAAATTACATTAAAGATTTAGGAACAAGGACACGATTTTACACAGGCACATGAAGAACAGATCCATTAACTACCTAATGTTTACAGTACAAGCTCTGATCCTATTTGAGATTGTTTCTACACTTCATAAAGATGCACTCTAGTGAAATAATTGGCTTCAAATTAGACAAAGCCCATCTTAGTTTACATTTATTCAGCAAACTGTTGTACAATCGCATTATTCTGAGCCCAGATCAAAACCAGCATATCTAGACTATATAAATGTATAAATGTGTAATTTTCCACAGTTCACAGAAAGACACTAGAAAACCTCGAAATCCAACTGGCAATTTAATATTTTGTGTGTGAAAATCAATTGTTCTTGATCTGATATCTGATCCATGAAAGCGCACCCACCAACAGAGCTTACAGGAGCAATCCTGCTCTTCCTGATCCATAAAAACTTGCCCGTAACACCCTACATGACTGCTTACTCTGCAGGAAACTGATAGAAGAAAAAGTTGAAGGAAAGCAGGGAAAAAACAAATAATGTTAAATAAGAAAGCAAACAGAATATGCTGAAAATTCTTAATATAAACAAGACAAGTTCTGGAGCTTCGGAGAATGTGGCTTAGAGAATGAGACAGAGAACGTGGCTGAATCCAAATAAATGGTGTGTTAAAAACCATGATTGTTCCTCTCAGTTCTCACAAGGCAAGAGAATTGTTCCAATATCTTTGTTCAAAAGTCTCCTTCTCCAGCAGTAGTAAATCTCGCATTATCTACTCTTAATTCAAGAGACAGAATATTTCAGTGATGTTTCACATATGCATATTGCTGTATGAAACTCTCTTCAGACTTTTAACTTGAAATATTTGACTCTGAAGGTTGTCTACAAGGGTAATTACTACTTTTCTTAAGTGAATGTACGAATGTGCAGGAACGCACATTTTCTGGGTGGCAAAGCTTCAGAAAGGCACAAAGCAGCCATACACCCCAGTCTGCTTGTTCAGTGAGCTGTTCCAGCAGCCCTCTGTGCTCCTTGCTTTTACAGAAAGGCACTTCTTCTGGGGACCTTACTGCATTCTTCAAACACCTGAAAGGTGACTGCACTGAGAGCAGGGTTGGTCTCTTCTCACTGGTGTCAGGTGACAGGACAATGGCAAATGGCCTCAAGTTGTGTCAGGGTAGGTTTAGGTTGGATATAAGGAAAAACTTCCTTACAGAAAGGGTTGTTAAGCACTGGAACAGGCTCCCCAGGGAGGTGGTTGAGTCAGCATCCCTGAATATGCTTAAAATCTGTTTGGATGTGGTGCTCAGGGACATGATTTAGTGGTGGGTTGTTAGAGTTAGGGTAGTATGGTTAGTTTGCGGTTGGACTTTATGATCTTGAAGGTATTTTCCAACCTGAGCAATTCTATGATTCTCTAGCACATCCTGTGGGGAGAACAGGCTGTTTTTTGGTTTTTTTTTCTGGATTTCTCTTTGCGCTGAGCAGGTTCCAATATCCAAAAAGCAAAAGCTGAGGGGAATCTCTGCAATACATTGGTAAAGTATTGTTAAAGAATGCAATTTTAGGTTGAATAAAGCACCACACTTCTTCCAAGGATATTCCAATGTAAATGTGATTAACCTGCGAGGCAGAGAACTAAGTGATTTGGAGGAGACTGCTACGAAAATGTTAAAATGTTAATTCAGAAATTAATCTATTCTACCTGTACTAATACTGCTTCCTCAAAGTAAGCCATTAGGAGAAAGTGCATAATTGCACTGAAGCAATTACAGGTTAATGCAACTGGTATAATTTTTCACATATCTTTTTTCTAAAATCAGTTTCTGATAAGATTATTTGAGTCACAAACTCTATGTGAATACAGCTTGAAAACCTTTTGTGATCATAACTTTATGTTCTTTATTACTTAAAAGTTCAACCTTGAAAGCTGATCAAAAGAAACACTGGAAATACGGCAATAACTCTGTGCCCTGTTAGTACCAAGAATCCTCATTAACCAATTCAGCAGAAAAGAGAGAGGTTTTAGACATTTTGGCACTGCCAGTTCTGGAACCCAAATTCAGTTTTGGAGGGGAAACAGCTCTCCTACCTGACTGCCTCATGGGTAAAAGAATGGTTCACATTTCAGGTCCTGCTCCATACACAGTTCTGGAGCCTGCAGCATGAAATGTGCAACCTCCTGGGGAGCAGCAAAACTGTACTCTTTAAGTCAGAAAAGCAGAATCTTTCCTACTGAGGACACTGTTTATGCAACATTGCATCTCAGTGTTCAGGCCTCCAGCTGAGTTTGCTGAGGAGGCAGATGAGCAATCTTTGAAGCCTGCCTGCTGAGCAAACGGCACAGCCTGTCAAACATCCCTGCAAAGCCATTTTGAACCACTGTCTTTCAGACTCAGCCCAAACACTCATCTGGACCTAAAGCAAACCTTGTTTAAGTCTTAAAACTCTATCACTTCAGGCACAATGTGCAACTGCAATTAAACATATTTTGTTAAGGTTCAGAATCCCAACATCATTGAGGAATGCTTCCATTTCAAGATACAACACACTGAATTCAATTTTTCAATTCATGGAAGTACTGAAGTGATCAATTTTCCTATCTGCTTACCTATTTACCCCTTATCGTGAGACCTGCAAATCCTTCCTGCCTCTTTACTCTCATCTTCCAGGAATATTTGCTAAATCATTGACATTACTACTCAGTTTCAGCTCTCTTACCAGACCTCACCAACCTAATTCCACACAGAGATCTTCAGGTCAGACAGTTTCTGTCAAAGCTACTTGCAGTGTTCTTGTCTAGAATCCCTGTATTAGGATGAGTTTGAACCTCCAAATACATAGTTCAGCCATTTTAACCATTTTTCTTTTTACAGAATGCAATCTGATGACAGGGCTAAGTTCCCTTGAACCAGATTTTTTTTCTTCCATTACTTCACAGTTACTTCCACTAGCAGTCTTACTGCTCACATTCTGAAATCATCAATAGAGCCTGGCAAACAGAGCTGCATCTAGTTGATTTAAAAGCAGTTCTTTATTAAAGAGTTTTTCTAACCTCATGCTCGTGTTAACTCACAGCAACATATGGACAAATCAAAGAGCACCCAGATCATCTAACTCCAAGATCTTAAGTATCTGCATATGCATACACTTCTGTGAGAAAATTTCAGCATATGTTAGATATTTAAAAGCAAAATTTCCAATCTAAGTTAGCCATGTTGGCTCCTCCTTCTATTGTACACAGAGAAAAGGGGTTATTTGCCTGAAGTTAATTCCTCCATCTAAGGACAAGTTTCCAAAGCAGCAGAACTACCCTACAGGACATCCATGCTTTCCCTACTGACTACAGTGGAAACCAAGATGACTAATACATGTCATGTATCTGCACTTTAGACAGCTGATAACAGATAGAAATCCCACCCCTTATGATCAATACTGTTATTATCTCCAGCCTTATTATTTTTGAGCGTTTTTTGCATTTGAACTAGGAATTATTTATTTATATGCTCACTCGAAGAGTTAAATCCCAATTTCATCATAACTCACTGCACTGCAGGAGCAACCAAGCATCATTTTTACAGTACTAAAAGATTCATACAGAGCCCGGAGAAAAATAACACTACCATAAGGGTGACTTCTACAACAGTCCACAATATGAAAAGGGAAACAAACACTCACCAGGTAAATTTCTCAATAAACACTGTGCTATTTATGCCACATATATTTACAGGAGATCTAATATAGGTTGCTAAGGGTGAGATATGTTGGCCAATTTATACTCAAATCAGATCAGTAAAAATGGGTCATCCTCTGACATGGAGCAAACACATTTTTGGGACTCATGGCTGCAAATAAACTTGAAATTCTAAAGCTTTCCTAATGTTAAAAAGCTACCTGCCTTTCACCTAAAATCAATGACACTTTTTAAATAAGAAAGTAGAACTTAGAAACTTTATTTGCTGTTCTTGAGTTCACATGGCATAATGCACTTAACCCAATTATCAGCTACACTGTGACACACAGCAAAGAATCTGGGGAAGGGATTCACTAGCAAAGTAAGCAAAGTAGGATGCATAGCAGGATGCCCCAATACACCTTCAAGCAACACCTTTACACTTATGACTGCAATATGAGCTGTACTAGCATAACTGCAACAGTTCTAGCACAGCAATTGCATCTTGGTGGTGATACTTTCATATCATGAAAGTAATAGACAGCACCTTTGGAGGAGCTTGTTTGTATGTTCTCCCACTGAGTATCAGCTGAGTTTGTTTCCTTATTTCCCTTAACTCAGGCTAAGTACTAAACAATGTGCTTCCCAGAAAGCACAGGCTGCACATCTTCCATACTGCACCACCAGCCAGACTCTCAGACCTGACCCATCTCTAATTTCCTGTTTCTAAGAATTAGAGTTTGGATGTGCTCCTTTGGATTCTCCTTTGAACATGGAGTAAAATTAAAACAATCGAAGCACTTACAAAGCCAGAGGCCAGAGTATTCCAGTTTGCCCTAACAAAGGAGAAAATTGCTAGATTAAATTCCTCAATATTTGTGCTTGAAGACAGATGGCAGAAATCTTTACTTGCCTATAGCAAGACTTCTTTTCATATTTTTAAATTTATTTACAAATCAAATATTTTTCAAGTGGGTATGTTTTACAGGATCCTCAAGAGTATCACAAATGACAAACCAAAGAGCTAGAACTCCTTAAGTGATTATATAATCCGAGAGTTGCAAACCACTGGGATTTCACTGTATAACCCTGACTAGGATAAAAAGGAGCCCTGCATTATTAATGCTCTCTATGCTTTTTTTTTCCCCTAACTCAAGCAAAGGCACTTACTCTGAAAGCTGTTCACTGAAAAGATGTTGGGATGATAGAATCCCTCCTTGCAAATACACTTGTAGGCTCCAAGCACAAATCCAAGACCTTTAATTGGCAAGCACTGTGAGAAAAGAAAAAAGAAAAGTAATGCAAAGGATCATACAATGATATACTCAGATGTACATTCAAGCATAAGAAAAACATTACAAGATACTGTAAGCAGACTTCAAAGAGGTGCCCCTTCCAGTCTTACAATATTTTCTCAGTGACTTTTCCCACAGCCATATATCACTCCACATTTTTTCCTTGCAGTTAGTTACTAGCAAACAGCACAGTTACAAACCAGCATTTCCCATGACAATTCAAATAAGTGCCAAATTGACTTCTGTCCCAGTGAAGTGGGACACAGTTACCAGGCTACATCCACACAACAGTGGAGCACAGGCCTAGAATTAAGTCTGGCCCCAGATCCCACTTAAAACATGTGCTGAGCCAGCCTCTGGAAGACAGAGGACACGTCCATCACACGCAGTGTCTGCAGAGTACAGCTTTGATCACACTAAGCCACATCTGTTCTGGCCTCCAAACCCCCACCAGGGTTCAGAGGGCTTGGGCTCACAGAGCATGGAAGAGCATGGATGGCTGTGGTCCACCTACATTCCTTCTGCAGGTAGCAGGATGGGCTGGGATCTGGGCATACCACCCTACTGGCAACCATAAATTGTTGAAGATTTACCAAGTTGGAAAAAAGCCAAGCAACTGGTTTAACAAAATGGCTGTGGCCCTATACCTGATCAAGGTCAATGACAGCAAATAGGTATTGAGTGGGAGCCACACACTTCTGAGCGCTCCTGTTCCTTTTCAATGAAGTAATGTATGAAACAAGTTTTGCTTTAACTCAGATTCATTTTCGTTTAATTTCAACGTGAAGACCACCACAGCAAATTTATGACAGTGACAGAACACCTACTGTCAGACCACTTCTGTACAAGAAATAGGCTGTAACCAGCACAGAGAAAAGTGTTTGGCAGTAATGAAGTCAGAAATGCTGGTAAAATGATTTCTCCCCAGTAATGCACATATCATTTTACCAGTTCAAAGTAGGCTACTGTGCTAGAAGCCCCTCCTATCAATACAGGAACCAACACATAAGTACCAATTTGCTGCTGTGTATAGGAAGTAGACAGTAGTATTTCCTCAAGGAAAAACTGTATTATCTAAGTAAAGCACCTTCTGCCCTCTCATTTCTGCCCCATTTCACTTGTTTGCAGCTGACTGTGACTTCAGAATATGTTTAAATCTCTGCCTGCCTGTGGCTGGGAGGAAGGTGCAGAAGGCAGGGCTTAGGAAAAGATCAAAGTAGTTTCAAAAATCAAAGGCAAAACAAGGGAGTGCTTAAGGAAAACTCAAATATTTATCTTGAATTTCAGCTTTGTGACATAATCCTGCCCAACACAGAGAAAGCCACCTAGCTTTTCTTGCCCTCAAGTGGGCAGAGTTGTCTCTTCCCAGATGCACAGTGCCAATCACAGCACATCAGTGCAAACTGGTGGGTGCCACTGGGAAATAAGTAATCAGGAAACCAGCATGCACAAATATCAAAATTCATTCAGTCTGTGTAAACATGAAAGCGGGGGAAAAAAAGCAAAGAAAAGGCTCAAATCATTTTTTTTCTCAATTCATCTTCTGCAGAAAGGAGACTGTTGACAGGATGGAGGACTGGAGAAATCAAAATGCGTAAATCCAATGACAACAAAGCCTCTTTTAGCCAAGCACAAAAAAAACAGCTAAAGAAGGAAAAAGAATGTGCAAATTCTGTCATCTCCAGCACCTTTCAGTCATTGTGCTTCAGGAAATGTATTTCAGGGGAAAATTCTGTTCTCGCTTTCTGGCTTCTTCCTTTATAGCATGAAGGTATACACTGCTGTAGATAACACATTTTCTCTCTGAAGCCAACAAAGAAAAGAGCAAGCTTCAGCTGAATCCTGTGAACACCACAGCACTCCCAGGACCACAGCTACAATGAGTTCTCACTGCACAAAATCTTCACATAAAAACATGTCACAGGCTCACGAATCTGCTCTGTATTAAAACAAATGCTTTTTACCAATGATCCTTTTACATACATTCAATATTCATACTAATAGCAGTTTATAACTTTTCTATTTTATTGTTTGTAACCAGTACAGAACCTGAAAATGAACAGAGTATTTCAAAAGCTGATAACTTCTTTGATGTAAGATATTATCCTTGCTTCCTGTCCTTGGCAACCACTGGAACCACTGGTCAAAATTTATTTCTTGCAGTCCATATAATCCCATGCAAAGACATAAAATATATCCGAAGATCAATCTGTTGAAAGGAGAGGAGGAAGGAAAGCAAGCCTGGAACCCCCCCCCCAGAAAGCAGTAACAGTTTCACACTATGAAATTGCACTGTACTCGGAGACTACTAACGTTGAATGAAAATAGAGCTATTTACAGTCGATTTGTTGTTTTCTTTGGTTTTGTTTTGTTGTTGTTGTTTTTAGTAGCAGTAGCAAGGCAGGGAAGGATATGGAATATCACATGGCCAAAAAGGGGGGAAATACTTTTACTAAAAATCTCCCCTCTTTTTGAAAATGACTTACAAGTTATTATTGTATTAAGTATTATGGAGATCATAGTCCTCCTAAGGCTCTGCAAGGTACTAGGGGAAGGAAAAAAAAACACTGAAAACGCAGCCACACTTGACTTTGTATTTCAGATTTTTCAGAGCACAAGAGCAGCTTTCAAAATCTGTATTTCTGCATGCATACATAAGGATGGTTGCCTTGTCAAGACAACTCTTTGCTCAAAGACTGAAGTAAGAGTAAAGTATGATAAAAAGTAAGACTAAGACATGATAAAAAAAAGTTTGACAGAAACATTACAAATCAAACTACACTTCCTTGCAGTGGCAAAGGGCAGCACGTGTGTGATTTCTGAAAGATGCTGTATAAGTAAGGGTTGATTTGTGCCTGGCACAGGAGTGCAGCCGGAGTGGGAGAGACCAGGGGCCCCTTTCTCACCACTTAACAAACTGTCAGGCTCACATGGGAAAAGGAATGAGAGAAAGAAAATTCTGTTCACTGAAGTCACTAACAGTTTTATCATTGAAAAGGATTTAACTACTATATTTTCTCACTTCATTTACCCACTATGAGCAAGATTTCATTTTGAAATGTGTTTGCAGCCTCCTCAGAAGTCTGCATCACCCTTGGCCTTGCGTATGCACCCAGGTGCCAGCAGTTTGCCTCTGGGCTAACAATGCTACTCACAAGCTTCTTCTCTTCAAATGCATTTTATTTCAGAAGGAAATGATAGAGCTGGTCAATCCATATCCTGCATTTCAGGGTTATTTGGTAGGCTCCCATGACTTTTCTCCTCTCTCCCGAGTGCATCACTGCAGATCATTTTTTTATTAAAATTCAAATTTGAGAATGTCTTTCCCAGCAATTACATACTTACTATAATAATGGTGAACTGTTTAAATCCTGAGTCAGACAGAGCAATAGCTGATCTGATTCAGCTTGCAGCAAGGCAGGCATCAGGAAAATATTTGTCTTAGATAAGCAACTGATGGTTTGAAGCTTTTCTAAAAACTCCATGCTGCTTCTTTATGCCAATTCTCATAATTCTGATTTTATTCAGCTTTGGGCCAGTGTAGGTAGTGATAGCACGGAGTTGCAGCTCATTCACACTAGTAATTAGAAAGCACATGTGACCATGAAAGCTATTATTAATCTTAGGTATATGTCAAAACACTCTTGAAACAGTAGAAGCTATTAGCAGTATGTATTTTATGAGGACACTTCAGCTACTAGTGATAAATCACAAGCAGAAATGCCGATGTCAAATGAGGCACAGTGCTGGCAGGAATCATAGAATCATTAAGGTAGGAAACACCACCACGATCATCTCGTCCAACCACCAAGCCACGCCAGTGACAGCTCAGAGTGACATCCACCCTTACTGGAAGCGACACACTGAATGTTGCAGCCTGCAGTCTTCAATTCCCTCCTTATGCAGTGTGGAGCTTGAGGAACTTCAAGGTACTTGCTTAGAAGAGAGTGAAGTCAAGTGTCGCAGTGTTTGAGTGCAGGTTTCTTGGTGTGAGGGCTCAGCATTAGAAACTCATCTTCAGCTATTGTCGTATATATGGAAAACACAGCCTCAGCTTCAAAATGAAGCTTTCTACAGACCAGATCATGAAAGCACAACAATTACATCAGTTTTGAGTGGTTAGATAGCTTGGGCACTCAAAGGTTCTGCAGCAATA
This sequence comes from Odontophorus gujanensis, assembly GCA_013399175.1. Lineage (NCBI taxonomy): Eukaryota > Metazoa > Chordata > Aves > Galliformes > Odontophoridae > Odontophorus > Odontophorus gujanensis. The sequence goes on along the minus strand of VXAB01007198.1, from coordinate 75,941 downwards.
ACAGTGTGTAAGACAGATTTTTAACTATAGCTGAAAACAACTGTACAGGCAGGCTACAATCAGGCTACTTTTAGAGAAGAAAAAAGCAAAAGATCTCTATAAAACAGATTGGAATTCTGAATATCATTTTAAAACATACTAAACTTTGCTTCTGATGCGTATGCAAACTGCATATGTTAGCAGACACCATAGGGACCAGTAAAGTCATTAAATAATGTCTGATTAGCTTGAAGGCATTTTGTCAGGGTCAACTTTCACTGACACTGATGACAAATTAAGACATTTTTACTATTAGCATGGGTTAAACAGTACTTAAAGAGTAAAGACTAATTCAGTTCCTTACAGTCTTAGCTACATTAGAAAGAATTACCTTAACACTGAATCTTTTTTCCTACTGTTAGGACAATTCTGTATTTTACACATAAGCAATACTGAAAATGCCAAACGTTATCTGCAAAGACTTTCCAGAAACTGTCAAGGAATACACCAAAATACACATAGGTCCTTTAACTTAGGACTCCTGGTTCTGTCAACTACTTCCACATTCATCTGTGACTTGACAGCAAATATTTCAAAAGTTAGCCTTGGAGATGAGCCACGCAGTAATACAGAAGAGTGAGAAAGCTTGCCAAATACTGCAAGAATGGGAGGCATTTCCAAAAACCTTTGATGGAGAAAAAGCTGCACTTGTTTCTGATCCCCATGAAGGGTGAACTTCTGAGGACCAGAGTATTCTGTCTCACATGTTCACATTCCCTTAAGTTATCAAGAAATCAGCAGTATTTTGCAATGTCTTTAAAAAAAAAATTCTAACCAGATAAGTTTTATATTCTTCACTGATGTTAACCATTTTTAATCCAATTTTCACAGTTGTTCTACCTCTGCCAATAAATGCCATTATCTCCACTTCTATTACCACTACAACATTACAAATGACTTCATTACAAAATCCATTTTGTACTTTTGAAACCCCACTAAAAACTATTTCTTTATAATTTTATGTTTATCACAAAACACAGTCTATTAAGTGAGTCTGTTTACTTGGTGGTCACTGGTAAAACAAAACACCCGGATAGGTTCTGTCCATCAGCAGCAGGCATTTTATAAAGCAAATTTCCTCCATTCAAGAAGACAGCTATGCCATGCATCAGTCAGAGTAACTGACCACAACTCAAAATCTTTTTATTAATTTTGATTTATCCTGCACTGTAGCCTCTATAGTCTGACAATGTATCAACTCATCAAAAAAAGTTAATCTGGTTTACAAGATAGCATCAGAATTCAAATTTTTCTACCTGCCAAGCAATAACTCCACAGTTACAGCCAAGTCTTAAATCCTCAAGGTTGGGATGCTCCTCAGAACTGAAGTTCAGAGCAGTTTGATCAACAACCTGAGCTTTGGTAACTATAGGTTCTTTTTGACTGCTTTCAATCTTATCGCCAGGCTTCATATGGAAAGGAAACAATAATTTTGTGACAAAGTCATTATTCCTCCTCCTGCCCAGCAATGTGGAGAGCAGTCTGTCAGACTGCTGTTCAAGCACCACCATAAGGGTGATCTGACAGTTGGAAGCAGCATTTTATTAGTGCCGTCAAGAGAAATTTCCCTCAAACTCTCAGCACTTACAGCACTTTGACCTTCAAAGCTCAGTGCAGTATACTCACCCACTACAACGCACGAGTCCACAGAGGTGGTGCATGTCCCACTAGCTCAAGGAAAGCACAGCACTCAGCATTTGCGTGCTTTACCTGGTTCATGCTGCCTTTTCTTCAGCATTCGGCAAGGACAAAGGTTTTAAACATGTTTAGGCAAGATGAATAGTCATACTTTTGGGTAATAAATAGAAGCAAAAGTTCGTAACAAAAATGAATATGGAACAGCAATATACTTTACCAGTCTTGTTGCTTACTGCCTCTCATTCAGGACACAAGAGACAGAACATCCACGAAGATACATCACAAAATCCTGCGTTTTGCTCTGAATCTTTGCTTTCTTTTCACAATATTTATGCCCTAATTTTAAGTAGTAACTGTCCAATAACTCATTTTCCAGTAATTCACTTCTAGTTGAAGACAAACCTGTGTGCTAGTGATCAAGCTCCCTATATGAATCCATTCTATTCTAGGAAGATGCTTTGAAAGTCCTTCCTCTGTTGCTGTGATTCCCTTACCTCAAATTCAGATTCCTACCTTTTATCCTAAATGAATGCAGCCTTGATGACTCACCTCACTCCTCCATTGTCTTTTGGAGTTAAAAGGTTTGGCTACAGAAGTAAATTCCTTGGAAGGCTCACTCTAAATGACTGCTTTTGCTATTTAATGATAGTTCTCTCTCTGCCCATCACCTTTTTTCCCCAAGGTTTGCACTTACTCAACAAGGCCATTTCTGTGCCCAGGTGACTAAAAACCATTTTCCTTCATTCCACCAGACTGCTATTTCCTACCCAAGATGAACTTCTCCTTTATATGAAGATACTGAAACCATAGCTTTAACATCACAAAAGCCAGCCATGAAGATGTTCTCTGAAACTCATGGCATAACAAAACCTTTTATACAGACCTACTCTTGCATTCTTACTTTAACAGATTAGGGAATTAACTATTTTGTCAAGATGTTCGTGACAGCAAACATTTCCCTGCCCTGTCTCCAATAGAGAATGTTGCAGAGTCCTGTTACACACAGCTTTGTTACCAACTTTGTTGCCCTCCTCCGGATGCTTTTAAGGACTTTAACAACCTTTTGATTTTGTGGATCCCAACACTAAACACAAGGTGAGGCCACACCAATGCTAATTAAAGCAGGAGAATCACCCTTTTTTGACCAGCTGGCTATGCTGTGTTTTATGTCCCCAAAATGTGTTTTGCCCCCTTGGCTGCCAGGGCATGCTGCTGGCTCATGTTGAGCTGCCATCATCAGCATTCACAGGTCCCCTCTGCTGAGCTGCTCTTCCACCACTCAGCTCCTATCTGTACTTGTGTCCAGCACTGCTCTGTCCCAGGTACAGCACCTGACATTTTCCACAGACATCACGCATCCACAATTGTCCAGTGCTCCAATTTATCAAGATTCTCTGTGAGGCCTTTTGTCATAAGCTTGGCAGTGTTCAAGAGGCATTTGGACAATGCCCTCAGTAACAAGCTTTAACTTTTGGTTAGCCCTGAAAGTGGTCAAGCAGTTGAACTGATCTTTGTAGGTTCCTTCTACTTGAACCATTCTACTCTGTGATTCTGTTCTGCTGTTTCAGCTTGCACCAGGAAGCAAAAGCAAAGCATCAAAAAATCTGTGAAACCAGAAATTGCAACTTCATTTTTCTTGTCACTCTTGGCAGGGTTACTACAAATAATACTACTAGAAAAGCATACGAGAGCAAATTTGGAAGGCAATTTTCTCAGAATCATTAAGAATGACAGAAAATTCAGCTAGCTTATCTGCACTGTAATTACTTCTTTCTCAAGAACTCGCTAGTGGCAGAAAGGTAACACGTAAACCAAAGTAGCCTCTAGGCAGTAAGAGGTATGTATCACTCCCTATGCTACTTAATGAATTTGCCTGAAAACAGGATCTTGTGAATAACAAGTAACATGGTGTATCCACTGGAGAGGACACAAACTGGAGCTTCCTCTCTATTATTCAGCATCTGCCAGAAGCTGGTTCACAAAGCACGATGGACTGGATCTCTTCTGACATCGTTAAAATTAAAACAGAAATTGTTTTCTATTATTAATTATAGAAGTATGCATCTTCTTCCCAGAGCCCTCAGAAATGGTGAAACAGCATCTGGTAGCAGTACACTGTAGATGTGTAAACCTCAGCAGACAATAAGATGCTTTGGAAGAGTTTGCCTCAGACTCAACAAAATGTCAAGTTCACTTTTCATCTGACAAAGCAAATGCATTTTATTGGAAGCCACGTCAGAAACAGCACTAAAGACCTGCCAGCCTTAATGTGACACACACATAAAAGCCCACTCTCGTGGCATTACCTCACTTTTTAATTCTTGCTCTGAAATCACTCTGAGAGTCACAGTGGTCACCGAGAGCAGTTAAGTCAGGACAAATGAAGGCAGCATCAGGATCAGTCCCAAATTCATAGGTTTGAGTTGGTAATGTACTTCAAAGGTGACAACGGAAAAAGAAACAACTATCAAATTAAAAGTAAAAATGTTTGGTCAATAATTTCAGTAGTCTGAAGTTAACGGAATCAGATTTAGTTTCATATTTCAAAATAAATAATGTTCATGTGTTTTCCTGGGCTAACAGTTCCTGAAGAATGATGAACTATAATGCACGACTGCAAGTTTTTATGTTATCACCGTTCCCACTTTGTCCCCTCTATCCTTGTTCTGTTGCACAATAAAATGCATCACCAGGAAGTAGGACTGGCGACTCACCTCCACAGGAAGGTGTCTCACAGCAGCCTCAGGAACGAGGACTCTTCCTCCACCTCCCTCCCATTGACAGCACTCAAGAAGCATGAGGCAGACGTTCAGCAGCCCAACTTTATCTCTACTGTTCACACACAATGGCCAGTATTTTTCCTAATATTCTAAGAGCACAAACTGGACACAGATGGGGCCTTCCAAATTTCTGTTCTGGTACTTCTACAGTTCTATCTCAAACACTGATTTCATTAAAACAAACAAAAAATTCCTCCTGAAGGTAAACCATTTTGAAGTGTTTCTAAGTTTTCTGGAGTCTGAGGCAAACTGATTCACATACCATCATCACTTTATAGTTTTCAGGAAGTTTCTGAGTTCTATACCCAAAAGTTTTGTGGTTTTTTGAATAGTTATAATATTATGTTATTGTATTCATTCTGACAGAATTACAAAGCTACAGAAATGATCCATGGCAGACGCTTAAGGTGAAACTCTACACCCTCTCACATCAATCATCCAAAGAGTTAGCTGCAGAAAATGTAATGAAAAGCCTAAAGCCCATAAGAACTGTTTTGAAAGCCCCCCAAAAGGTCAGAAATGTCAGGTGAAAAAGCAAAGCTCTCTTTATAAGCAGCATGAGAACTCTGTGGAGTCTGTAGGCTTCCAGGTAAAGTCTGAAGACTCTTGATCTGGTTTCAAATGCTTACAAGTTCACAGGCATCTGAATGGCCACTCCAAGATAAATGCTTCAATATGACTTACCTACTAATAATTCCTTACCTTTCTCTCACCAAGAAAATATTTCCTTTGCCTATCTACAGACCTAATGATACATCATTTTTTTCTTATCCATGGCCTTCTTGAAGTTGGGGTGGGGGGGGGGGAAGGGGGGAAAGAGCTTTTTGTTTTGATCCCACTTGCATATCCTCAAAGTATCTCAAGATCGTATATTTTATACAGCTTTGTACCATAAGAAGTGCCTTGATGAATAAGTACCAAGGTATTCAGTCAGTATCTTACCCAAAAGGAAAAGTGAATAAATGAAAAAAGAAAGGGTCCTTGCTCTAACATATCTTGCTGACTATAAGGTATATACTATTGAAGTATCACTGTGGCCACCAAGAAGGTTACTGCTGTAACTCCTCTTTATTATCTCATTTGAGACTGGGATGGTGATTGTAATTGCTCTGACCTGTAAAAATTTCCTGTTGGTGTTGGCAGTAATGCTGCCTCTGGCAGAGCAAATTAAAGACACAGAAGTTGATTATATTGAAATGAAAGTAAATTTGGGAAACGTATCTGGATGTGCTCAGTATTTGGCTAATTTTCAAACTAGAATCTACTGTAAATGCACAACTGCATTTCCCTAGTGAACTTTCACAGGCTTTTGTTACAACAATTCGCTATTTCATGACAGAAAAGTTCCCTGGGTAGGGACAAAATGTAAAGAAGTGAGCAGGCAATTAAATGTCTCCATTTAAAGAATGTATCTTTCCACCAACAGCTAAGCCAGCTCAAGTGTCCGTTCATTCACCTTCAGCTTTCACAGGTGAGAAAGAAGAGTAACACTCATTTATATACTGCACTGACAATGCATTTTCCCACTATAGTTTTCACAGCTGTAAGACAGATGACAACCAGAAACACTGCTTTCATCTCTCTTTAGCACCATACAAAATTTGACCCAAGTATCCACAGTAACTATTAGTAACCTGAAAACCTAGGAGTACATTTCAGGCTTCTCAGGCACATCTGAAGCTCCTAAATATCTCCTGCTAAGATTCCTAAATAAATGCATAGGAAGTGAAAAAAGAGATGTCTCTTGCACTAATCTTTTAGTAAAAAAGAAAAAAAAAAGTAAATACTACTGCTAATGCTAAAGTATAAATAAATCACAAAGTTAATGTTAAAAAAATCTTATGCTTGATCGACAAAGAAACACATTTGTACCTACGCTAAAAGCAGCAGATGTAACAGAGGATGTGGATATCTGTTAAAATCATCATCAGCCATAGCTGATGAGCCATACCTCCATGTTTTGATTTAATATCTCTGGGTTACAAACAGTCCATTTTAAAACTGTTTTTCCAAAAGTAACTGCTGACTCGCTCAGTTAGTGCTTTAATGGACTACTTCCAGTCGCTGTTCAAGTTAGGATTCAGATTAAAAGATGGTTTGGGAATGAGAGAATTCTGTATGAGTGTAGTAAAAAACTAAACCAAGCAAAACTCCACCAAAATGTAGATATAGTTTAGTGTAATACAGCAACGAAATCTGGGAGAGAGAAGGTGAGAAGGGGACCATAGCCAGAAAAGAGCCCACAGAAAGAACTTGCTAGGGCTGCAGCCCAGGTTGGTCCTCTGGTGTTTCTCACTAAGTTGGTACAGCCCCTCAAAATAACCTGGGTCACTCAAACTACTTCTTTCAGTCAGAAAACTCTATATAAGCTTGACTTATTTTAGTTTCTCTCTTGCCAAACTAACAAGAGTGATGGATTTTAGTATATATCATGGACCCCGTCCAATACCTTTCTCCCTCATAATTCCCCAATCTTGTAATCTCCAAATCTGTCAGACAAAGCCATTTCTCCTCATGCTGAACTACAGCTGAAGAAATGGATTTGAAAGGTAAACTAGCTTTTAGTGGCACAGTGTCAAAAGCAGCTGGAAATACACAGTGGTTCATCAGGAAGGACAGTTCTTCAGGAAATGGTTAGTGGTTATCTTCAGAATCACAATAACACGCTCTGAGCTGCACAGAACAAAAGATGTCTATGGTCATTGTCACATACATTTGATTGTAACAGACACTAGAAGGATAAAATGAGAAGGATCCAATTCTATTCTCATTTGCCTTTCTCTGAAATACAGTCCCAGTGACTCCAGTGCTTCCAGTCATCTTGATATTACTGCTAAATGGTGCCAGAGTCAAATCCACTTCACTTCAATCTGGTTCTATGCTTCAATTTATACTCATCTTCTGTAATATAAATTCATTTTCTGAGACTATTAGAAAGCTATGAAACCTAAAAAGCATAGATCCATGTAGTCTCAAGGGCCACCTATGACACAGAATAGGTAGGGTTGCATTTACACTACTCTCATACAGCCTTTGCTCTTACTTTCAATTAGCAAATAACACTTCCTTAGCCACAATTCCCCAGGTCCACATCTAATTCCAGCTTTATCAGTGAACACTTTCCTACATGTTTAATCCTCAATTTCTGTTTTTCTTGATTCGCAGTTTCAACAAACCTCTCTCCTTGTATTTTAGAGTAAACTTGACTTGAGATTCCAACCAGTTGCCACAGAAACTGTTGGATTTCAGTATCAGCAAGTGAAAAAAAGTCAGGAAGTGGTCTGTGGGGTCTTTGGGGGAGGACAGGAGTTGCATAATGGTGTGGACTTGAATTACATTTGCTAAAAAGTACTGATCATATCTGGTGCTGGAGAGACTGTGCACACAACCTGAACTTCACTGGTAGGACTTGTGACAGGATCTTTCCAAGAAAACTGAAGACAGTTTGGAATACGTATTTGTAGTATTATTAACCAATTTGTAGCAGTATTAACCAACACAGATATTATGTTGGAAAAAAATCATGGCAGAATTCTGACAGCCTGGAGATGGTTGTTTTTCAAAAAAAAAAAAAAAACCAAGAAAAAACCTTTTAGTAAATAAGTCTGCAAACTTTTATACAGCAGGAACCCATATCTAACCTATGAAAATGCCACTGTCTCAATAATCATCCAGATCTCCTTATACACCAGATTCTATCCCATTATCGTGTAAGCCTAGCACGCTTTTTAATCCCTTACCTTTCCTACTAACTGCTTGGTGGATTGTAGATGTCATCTCCCTGAGAGCACAGTCTGGATTTGCCCTTTCTATCTCCTGCTGGCAGACTGCAGCATCACTTACTGTGTTTCCAGCTCCAAGCTTCTTCCTTGACCTACCTGCGCTGATGAGAGCCCCAGAGCAATCCCTGCTGGGATTCCCTGGGAGGTTGCTGTCTGAGCAACTTGAAAAGGTGCCAGTTAAAGCTCTCTCTTCTCTGCCCTGCTTCACATATTCCTTTATTCCAGTTTTCTTCCTGGTCTAATACATATTTCTAAATTTATAGCAGAACTAGAGGAAAGTTGCTAAATGTTTTCAGAGTATTGTCCTAGCATTCACATTCATTACTTACATGTTGGTATCTTGGATCTATCAGCAGTTCCCTAGCAAATAAAATCGTTAGGACATTATCCCTATTACAGTGTAGGCAGATTTCAATCAGGATGTTTACTATGAAATTCTGTCCTTCGAAATAACTTCGTAGAAATTCTATTAAATCTATTTTCCAAACAAATTACCTCTTCAACAGAGGTAAGAGGCATTTCCACATTAAGACATTACCATCATATTTATTTTGTCATCGTTTTCTCTCAAAAAAGTATGTATCACAACTGTTTATGTCCTACATTTAAAGCTGAAATAACTTCTCGTATGAGATTCTGCTGTTCTTTACAGCATCCTCTGCAAGTGTCCCACTGATATTCCTGGTAGCTGTGCTGAAATAAGAAACTAACAAAATGAGCAAGCCCTTCAAAATAGAGCCTTAAAATAAAGTGCACGTAAAAGCTGTTATCCTGTCGTCTATGGTGACCTCAAGCACTCCTCAGCTTTTTTAAGGCTCTTTTATACAAATATTTAAGCCCACAAAGCCAACACATTTACAAATCATTTAGACATAATCAACCTGTCACTTACATATGGCTCAACAAACATGTCATTGGGGAAACCCTACAATGTAATTAATGTTGGATTGAATGACAACTAAAGAAAAACATTACAAGCATTTTCATTCAAACCTGAAAGGAATTGTCTAGTATGTCAACATTCACTTCACCAGGAAGATTGATTTTCCCCATTATTATTCTTAATTGTACACATGTAGCTTTCAATTTAATTTTACTGAGGATTTTAATAGTGGTTTGGCAGTAAGGTTTTCTATTTTGCAGAGCAGGCAAAAGTTTTAGTGTTAAGAACACCCAAGATTAAGCCACGTTATCTAATTGCACAGTTGCAAGATTTAGCGGTCAGAGGGAAGAGAAAGGAAAAAGAAAAACTTACTGTAATTTTTATGAACCTTCAATTTTGTAGGTCAAATTTAAAACAGAAACAGCAAGTGCCAGTTCCATTCCATTAATCACGTTTCCTTAAATATACTGTCCAGCCTTTTGAAGGAACCATGGCTTCTGAAGGCCTTAGTTTGCTATCAGCACTGGAAAAATTCATACAGTGAAAAAAAATTTCAGTCACATTCTCCTGTTATTGTATATTTCCTCTGCACTGACCACAAAAATATAGCCAAAAATATGTATCAGTGTATCACGTAAAGCACACACCAGTGTTCTGCAAGTAGAACAGCAGACTGAAGCTCCTGGATGCAGCAAAGTCCCCCCAGCACATCTGAACCCTGCACAAAGTGCTATTAGTGTCCAATTAAATATTAATTTCAGGAATGCAGTTGTAAAGCATCTAACTGGGGAAAGGCCATTAGCAGATGACAATTTTTCTGCCAAAAAATACCTAGCGCAGCACAATGCTGCTTTCTGCCCTATTTAATATGGATCATAAGCAGGTTAGTAAGCAGCCTGAAAACCTCAGCCCATCCCAGTGGCAGGGCCCAGTGTCCTCTTCGCTTTTAAACAGACAAAAACTCAGTTACACAGCCTGGGAGACATGAGCACTATCCATTTAAAGAGAAGACAAAAAGATTCAGCTTTAACCAGCAGGTCAATCTAAGGACCTTCCCCTCAGCCTCGCAGTGCCTCGCGCATTCCCTTGGCGGGCCATGGCTTCTTCCATGAGGACAGGCATTGGAGGCCTCACACTGTGCTGGTCTCAAATCCTGCCACTCATCTCTGACAGGAACTCTGCTATCCCTGCTGTCTAGATTCTCACTAGGATTCAATCTGTACTTTAAGCACCCACACACCACAGAACATTCATTTGGTCACTGCTGCAAACAACTCCCTTCACATGTCCCCAGAGTAAAGCTGTCCTAATTCCCTTAGCAGTTGCATGGCCTTTTCTCCTTTTGCTATGTGTTGGATACACTGCCAACATTTGAACTCTACCACCTGAAGAGCACAGGTCTAGGGCCTCAGAGGTAAAACAGAGATCATTTGGATTTTGCTAGTTTACAGAGATCATACAAGGCTGAAGGAAAGCTCTAGTATTTTCAGGCATAGGGTTGAGCAAATCCTTTGTAGCTATAACTTGCAAAATAAGAACTGTTCAGGTGGTATTTCAACTACTTACACACCTGAATCCACTCCAGTGAAAGATCCTGGTGAGGAGGAGAGTTTAAATCCCATGTTTTACAGCAGTGACTGCAGAAAGTCTCCCACTTCGCACGAAATCTCACAAGTCCCTACACCTGAGCATCAGAGCTTCTTTTCCTTCCCTTGTGTAGAAGACTGTGAACCTGTGATGAACCTTCCCACAAAAAAGGGGCAGCCCTGGGCTTGCAGCCTGCATCCTCAGAGGGTGCTCCAGCAGTCAATGCTGTGCCAGGAGAGCTTTCTCTCAGTCTCTGACAGAAAAGTGTAACAGCATGCGAGCAGAGATACTGATCTCTAAGCATCTCTTTTAGCCCAGTTCTCTGAATGTGCCTTGGAAAAAGCTGCACCCTAGAACTACTGGGCTCCTGACCCATCCACATCCCCATGATTCACAGTGATACTTCACTTAAATGATTCATTATTTGACACTAGGGGGGTCACTGTCAGGGACAGTCAGGTATAAAATTTATTTCTTGTCTTCTCACACTCAAGCATTCAACTTTTTTTCCACACATCTCTCCTGCTGAAGGTGCCCTCTATGTTTTCACATTTCATTAGAGAATTCACATGTTTTATAGTAATCATGAGAGCATTGGATGCCAAACACAAGATCCTTGTCCAAGGAATGCGTAGCTCAAAGAGGCAAAAGCAAGGTGCTGCCCTGAGCACAGAGATGGCTGACACAGCTGCAGAGCCTATATATGAAAAGCCTATGAAATTAAAAAGGACAGCAACCCAGAAATAGCTTTATATCCTCCCCCAGGATGCTCCAGCTCCCTACAACCCTGTACAACCCCCACCAGCTTTTCTAGACACTCCCTCTCTAATGATTTGTATTACTCTGCTTCCAGTGCTTTCATGCTAACAGAAAGTTGGTAGCCTCCCAGGTGGTAAGAAATAAGGCACACAAACTGGTAGAGCACCATTACACTGACAGCTCCCAAGGGTACTGTGAGATGCATTTCTCCAACCTGGTACCTGGGAGAAGCAGCAATGCAAGCAGTAACGCAAGCCCAAGTACAAATTTAGTGAAATTATTCTTCCAAATTCTACCATTTCACTTATGCTTTGTCTTCAGTTTCATTGCATGTGAAATTTCTCCATGTGGTCTGACTTGATTTCTTCATCGAATTTTTCAGTAACTGAACAAGCTGTGCCAGGAATTTTTGCTTTAGCTGTTGTTTCTGTATTAAATAAGTCATGCTTAATGCTGAGAGAAGGAAGAAAACAGATTTCCTCTTCCTGAGCTTTGTCAGTGTAGGATCAGTCTATTAGGAAATGAAAGCCAAGGAGCGTCTCACTGCACAGACTGGATGGATTCAGGCACTCCTTAGCAGCAGACATCCTGTGAGGGTAGAGGCTTTATGTGCAGATATACTTGATCCTGGCTTACACTTGTAATTATTTGTCATTGCTCATCTCCATAAAAATGGAAGGATTTACATTTTTAACTAACTGATGTAGAATAATAGGTAAGATTTTGATGAGTTTCCAAGCATATCTTATGAAACGTATCCTACAAAGACAATTTGAAACGTTCAGGCTGCATTGTTGCGACTGTTTGAGCAGAGAGGTAAACAAACCAATATTATCTCCTTCATTTTACTAATCCATTTTTATGTTCTGCAAACTTCTATATTTAGTTATGCACTTTTTAAATTGATAAATGAAGAGCTGCAAGCACTATTCTAATGTTACATCTAGGATTACTGTGCCATTATTCAGGGGTCACAGGGAAGATTACAATACATATTTTCTTCAGTAGTATTGAGCTCTTCTGTGTTTTTTCAACTTTCTACTGAAGTATTTGAGAACAAAATTGATCAAAAATAGCTCAACAATTAATTCTAGCAGCAGTGACTGCAACGAATCTGAGCACAATAGATCTAAAACAGGCTAGCGCTTCAATGTTCTGGCGTTCCACGGTCAGTAGTCATAAATCCTAACTCATTCTTTGAAATCAGAACCAGGCTGCTGATCCAGACAGCTCCAGTTTCACCTGGGAGGTAATGAGGTGAAGTCATTGCACAGGAGAGGAGAAAAACCCAGCAAGCTGACGCTGCACCATTTAACTCAATGGCTCCCCAGAGAGAAACACTGACAGCAGGGGTGTAGCTGACAAGTGAAACACTGCTTTGTGTAACACTTCACTATCCATTTGTGCCCTACCAGAATGGCAAATAGCTAAAAGGCCACAAAGGAATAGAACTACATTAAAGCAACCTGCACAGGTATACTCTTTGTGGTCAGCAGACAAGAATTCAGCAGGTCTGTGAGTTGGCATAAGGCTTTGTCCCTTGAACTTCACTGGAAATCAGTCCACTCAGTAATGTCTGCCCAGACTGTGTGGTGCTTTATAAGACTGTCAAAACAAAGTCCTTGTTTTTACATCTTAGAGTGCATAAAGGGTGGCTGACAACAGCATTTACCATTTTTAAATCTCTCCTTGCTATTCTGGAGTCCCTTTTTTACTATCTAAATACTAATTTTAAAAATCTGCTGACAGTGCAGTGAAGGAAGTCTGGGCTTTGGGGGGTATTTTTGCAGATATATCTCGTATTTCATGAAACAATTTTGTATGGTTGGGAATACTCAGAACATCTAAACTCATGTGATTTCTCAGATATGAAACAGATGATGTCATTCCACAATCTTTCATCCCTTGGAGAGCTTTTTCTTGTCTCTGCTCCTCTCTTTTCACAAAATGTGCTGAAATATATTTATGACCTCCATCCCACAGTCACAGTGGCCAATTAGCTCAAAAGTTTCTGCATGAGAGATGACCTGACAGTCACAGAATACAGTCACGAATATTTCTTCTTCATAGGAAACCAGACTAAAATTACAATAGAAATATATCCAACAGTAATTGTGTTTCCCTCATTCTAGATTTTGTGCTTGTTACCAACAGTCTGCGAGACTGTCACTCCTAAACCTTCACTGCTGTTCTTCAGAACACTTCCAGCAGACACACTGCATCACAGCACTGGGGTCTTGCAGCGTCCTCACAAATCTGCCAACACCTGACTGCTTTTATACAGGGCAAGACAGAACACCATTGGAGAAGGCTTAACTGACAATAATTTTCTGCTATTGATCAGCTTGCACAGTTCTGCAATTCCAACTTCATCTACATGACCTGGATGGAGAGGTAACTGTAGAAATTTGTATTTTTCCAATATATTTTATATTTCACTGATTGAAAGTAGAAACCAACAAAAAAAATTTTGCCTTAGAATGGGTTATCTCTACCACAGCTTCCATCTACCAACAATCACTGACAGCTGCAAACAGGTGAATCTAGTTACAGCTGTACAAAAGAATGGCTTTTGTTCCCAGAACCAATATCTAGGCCAAGCAGAACAGATATGAGCTGTGATATTAGTATATTAATGGCCACTGCAAACCTTCAACAGCAGAAAGAAGAAAGTGGGCTCCTCCTGACAGACAGTGACGAGTGAGAAAGAGAGCATTGCCCTTGCCCATCTGGCTTGCTACAAGGAAGGCACCAGCACAGGAGCATTTGATCCATCATCTGCCACATCTTAAGCTTGATAGCAAGCTGCACAGCCTGAATCCGCATCACTCCAGTTTGTGAATCACTGGAAAATTCCTCCCAGTTGGGGGTTGCTGGACCACACTGAGACAGATGTCGTTAATCAGACTGTCCCGAGTCTTAATCACACTGCAGTTCTAACACTATGGATACTAACAAGAGGATGGAATACAGAGAACTACTTACCAAAAACAACACACAAAAAAAAGCGCTTCTTACTCTAGTTTACATTTTAAATGCATTAGACTAAAAAGCAAGCACAGCAGTGAACCTATGCTGTTTTCCCACATATCAGGAACATGTCTTTGCCAGCTTCTCTTGGCTGTCACATAAGCACTGGAACAATAGTTGGAGGAGAATTCTTCAAGACATGGGAGAAAGTCTAGGATACAAGCAACATTTATGTTTTTACTCCTAGCACATCTCAAGAGTTTTAATAATTATTAGATGTGTTCTCTAAAAAGGAGCTGCAGTATCAGAACAAGAAAATGCAGGAACTGAAGTGTCAATTCACTAAGCATATGTGCTTAGAACTCTATTTGAATTGAAGATTTGCTTTTTAGTGCTCTGGGAAATTCTAATAACACTCTAATATAATTTTTAATTAACAGATATGTATTTACACTTTCATCTAAATTAAGGAAGAGTTTTTTGTCTGGAAATTACATAATTTTTCATTTCATTTCTCAGTGGATGTGGACTGAATGCACGCAGCACTCATTTTCGTTCCAAGTAACCTTACTTACATGGCTTTCAGTCTTATATTCTTCATTTACAGTTGTTCAAAAACTCACTTATCTAGAAAATAATGAAGTGTTTGTATTATGATCATTGTTATCGCTTTCCTATACAAGAAAGCAAGCTTTCTTTAGCTATTAAGCTGTCATTCCATATATGCATTATCTTTAGTCATAAGGATTGTTTTAAAGCACTGACTGTGCATTTTGGTATCTTTTCATCATTGTTTTCACTTAATGCACTGGAATGATTAAGAGTTTCAATGAATCTTCTCTCATCCAAATTACTTAGTACAGTCTTCTTTTTTTTTTTAATTACTTCTAAAGACTGATTTTGTCCAATATATATTCAGCCAAACAGTTTACCAATGGTGAAAACGATGAAAACCGAATACAGAAATGAGAATACATAAGAGCTAGAATATATGATGCAAATAAGCATACTGTCTGTTCCATGTATCATAACAAAAACAAGGTTCAGCTCCTGCAATCTGAGCAGTTTGTGGCAGCAACAACAAGAATATCACTCCTCAAAAATTCTTAGAGGCTGCTCTTCTGCCAGTTTAACAGATCATGCAGTCACAGCTCGCTCACAGATAGAATGCACTGAATTCTATCAACTGCACGAATAGGCCGTCAAGAATGGCATTAGGTATATAAACCATTCTGTATTTGCTGGCAAGGACCTCGAATAAAAAGAGGCCAGTGTTTCCAACCTTAGTAGCAGTAATAAATAAGTAACAAAAAAATAATTTTTTGTGAAGTTTCCCTGGTACAAATATGCAAGTGTCAGCACAGTGAAGCCAGGCGACCGAGTCCCAGTGACTAAGTGACCCCACAGTGTGGAAACCTGACTTTCTCTCCAGAGAACAGCCAAACGACCTTGACTCACAAATGACCTTGATTCACAGTAATTCTGGGAAACGGCCTACAGAAAGGGATTCATGTCTGTCCACTGCTATGGACTTGAACAGAATGGAATAGAATTAGAAGTTTCATTTAGAATAGTCTCAGGAGAAGATTATGGAAGGACAAGTTATCAGGGGTCGCTATACCCCCATTTCATGAGTAAAGGAGATCTTGTTTTGAATCTTTGCTCGCACTTCACTTGGAGAGGACATGAGTCTGTCCAATCAGGCTGTAGTTCAAAAACAAACAGCAACATAATGAAAAGACTAAGCAAACCATTTACTCCAAATTCAGATCAGCTCTACTTCCGTTTCAGACTAATGGGAAGGAGTAACAATACAGAGTATGGTTTCAGCCCAGGCATTATCATGCAGTGGTTGCTGGGGTCTGTCTGCCTGCACCCAACTATGTACTCAGAGTATTACGCATATACTTATCTCTAAATTGATGCAACTAATTGTTCCATTTTACAAATCATATCCAGCTGTATGCTGGCACCATTTCCAGCAAAACCATCTGACCTTCTTTTCATTTATGTCTGAACTCAGCACCAGACATCCTGGGATGACTGGTGCAACCTTTGAAAGCCAGCAGCCATGAGGCAGAGCCTGCTTGAACCACCAGACAACAAGCTCCTCCAACACCCACGTGAGCCTCCTCTCCTGATACCGTGTCTCCAGCACAATGACCCTCTGAGACTTCATGAATTCCACTTCCCCCAAAAAAACAATTTTTGCATTTTTTTATTCTCATCATTTTATCTTCTCTACCCATGGCAACATGTATGCATCAAACGCTGAATGAAAATTTGAATCTAGCTATGTAGACATGGCATTCAAAAAATGTAGGCCTGAGCCTTTCCTTCCTCCAACACCTCTCAACATAACCCTCCAGATCCCCCCGTTTTCCCCAGCCTTGTCTAAGTGGGGATCACTTACACATCTAACATTCAATCCCAACAACTTGTTGTCATATCTTACAGAAGTTCTCATACACTGCTGTTCCATATTAGATCTGTAACACGCCTTTCCCTAGCACTGACAAGCAGAAAAAATGGAAACCTTGGAAACCTAAAGAGAAGAGCTGTGGGGATTGGGCAGCACAGCAGATATCATGGCAGAAACTGAGACTGTTAGATTAGCTATGCTGTGCTGAAGACTTTCAGAGGAAGACTTCAAAGCTGTTGTGATTTACAGCAGGGATGAGGACAAACTGTCCCAGCCAGCAGTTTTCTATGCATACTACCTACAACGATCATGAATACCTCCACCAGGCTTCCATCAGTAAACACGTAGAGGAATGAATCCCTGGAATAATGTGCCAAACTACCCCTGTGCGGAGCATGAGGTAACATAGGGCTGAAGATCAGCAGCTAACCTACTGCCCACATCAGCATGCCTTGCTCAAGAGAGCTCATGTTCTCACACAGGTGCAACATATTTTATAAGCAAGCATATCAAAACAATGGAATTTCCATGCGTCTGTCACAAGTAGTATTGAAAAACAAAGCACTCTGTACTTTTTTTTTCTCATTTACTGTTTTCTTCTCTCCAGGGGCTGACATATATGCTGTCACACCACTGCTTTCACAGAAATGTCAGCATTTCCTTTTTCTACTATCGCTACCTAGTTATAGATGACTGACAGAAGAAAAATATTACAAACAAGATGAGTAGCCCTGCTTAATAATTTTGCCGCATGCTCCCTACACTAAATCTTTTGACTACGAGATTTTCACAGTCTCAAACACAGATTTTGATCTTTCACCGAAGCAGTATAACCGTTTCTCAAAATAAGAAAAATGCCACAGGTCTGCTGGAAAAATTGCTGCTTTTCTTAAAAAGTCTCTAGTTCTTCTTCTCACCCACACCCCTCCCCCCCCAGTCCTGAAATTCATATATCTGAGATTCCTATAGTATTGCTTTATCTGACACCAGAAGCAACGAGAGGCACTCAGGCAGGCACAGCAAACACCGAGACAAACAGGAGAACCACGGGATATTGCCTATAACCGCAGGCCCTAGGGCTGATGGCCCACCCCCTTTCAGGACCCTGGCTAGGTCTCAGGTGGGACACAGGCTGCTTCCCACAGCCGGCCGCCTCGAGAACTCCCGTTTCACTTGCTGCAGCAGCTGAGCAGTGCGCTGAAAATGAGGTAGAGCTTTACAGGGCTCACAAGAGGATTTTGTGATTCAGATAACTGTGTTATCTGTTTCCATCCCTGCCCAGACTGCAAAGGGATGTGCAGTCAATCTGGTAGACATGACCTCACGCTGCCCTTTCTCCAAATCAACACGAGCTCACTCTGCCTGTGAGACAATCCGAGATCATGTACTGTCTTAGCACAAAGCCCAAATTAATACAGCCTGCATAGCAAAGCTAGCACTCCCACTGCACATAGGTGTCTGAAGTCTATGCAGTGCAGTATTTACTGAAGAAGACAAACAAGAATATGAGTTTTTCTACCAGCTCAGTCTCAGAGACCAGAGCAAGCTTCACATCACACCCACCCAGAACCAAAACATACTGCACGCTTCATCTACATCCCATGCAGAGGTCACCTCTGTCCCTGGCTGCCACATTTGTTGATGGATAATAACCACTGCAGTAATTTCTATGTGCTTGTATTGCAATAAAAATACCCCCCCATATCTCTGCATGGCCTAGTAAATACAAGGTGTGTTGTGCACTTAGGTTTTACTGGTATAGCACCACATCCAAACTAGAATTCCCAATGGTGTTTTATAGTTGAATTAACCTGTAAATATTCCAGCTGTCAAACCATTAAAAGGATGTCGATTGCACTGTCTTCTTTTTAAACAGACAACAGCTGCATTTCATTTTAGCAAACATTTCCCTTCATTCTCATTCAAGAGAAAATCACAGAGGTTGATAGAATAAAGGATGCTATTTCTTAGGAATCCTGTGAAATTCATAGCATTCAAAGTTAACAAAAATAGGAACCAGACGATCAACATTTCATATAATTTAGCCCAGGAAATCAGAAATGAGTGCTGGGTGTTTGTATGCTCGGAATGACTCCAACAACCTTAGCATAAAGCTCTGAATAAAGTTTGATGATCAGATGACACAGATCGAGGTGACAAGAAGCAACTGTTCTCAGACATCCTGAGCTGTCATTTTTCCTCCCGTTCATGTGATCTGTGACCCCTGCTCTGCGGTGATCATACACTTCAGCTTCTCTTTTATCCAAAGACATCCTTGAGAAGGTCACAATAGGTGAAGTGGTAATGCTTAGATACAGCCTCCTTCTCCTTTTGTGTGGCAATTCTCTGAAATACTCATAAAATATGCATGTCTTGAGCTTCTTTGTGGCACTGACTATTGTGCCAGTTAAATGAAAGTAAGTAGTGTGAGAGTAGTTTTAAAGGGACAATGCCAACTGGTTTGAGGCCTTAAGAATTGACTCAAGCTCAGCATGACTCTGAAGGAAAGGGATATCAACCAACTCCAATAACCACAGAAATACATGCTGCAACAATTACTTTAAATCAGAGTTATTTCAATTGCACTGAATTAACTAGAATAGAGATGAGTGTCTCACTGAAGAACAGCATTATCCTGGTGGCATGTTATTCTTCCGATTTGAGAAAATTTATATTCACTCAGAAAGAGAAATACTGGAAACAGGTCTTCTTCATCCTGCGCAAGAGCTTTAATTACTAAGCCATTAAATAGTAAGGTTACCTGCAGCAGCACTTCCTCCAGCTGTGTTTTAAATTAAAAGAGCGAGGCATGGGGAGTTCCACAGGAAAAAAAAAAATTCAAAAACAGGCATACACGGTTTTCTGTAATGCAGAGGGGACTCAGCAGAACATAAAGAAACCTCTCTGCCACCTTAGGTGACTTGTCACAAGTCCTGCAATGGGTCAGCAGCACAGCGGGGACTTGAATCTAAATCTCTCTCTTAAGACAGTGCCCTTTCTGCTGCACCTGCCTAGCTCCAGCAGTCAGTGTTAGAGCTCAGCCATTTGAAATGTTCCAGCTGTACACGAGTTTGCTTTGCTTGGTGCTGAAGTCTTTCTGCAGTTTTCTTTTTGGATAACAATCCAAGAAGGTACAGATACCTTTCCTTCCCTGCCAGTTTGATATCTAGGTGTCCTTTGAAGAAAAGGACAAAGGACAAACAAAATGGGGTAAGATTCTGAGCCCACCCACCTGGGCCTCCAGGGCACCTTCCCACAGTGCCTGTCTACAGTCAAATTGATAAAAGCAAAACCATTTTTGCTGTTATCACTTACCTCCTCTTCTTGAAGGAAAAGACAGCTCATTAAAATTTGAGCATCTAATCCTGCAGTTTACATATAGTGCAATCACTATCCAGCTTCTCAGGTTTTTGTTACAGCTGCTAACATCCTCCCTACAGCTATTGGAGTGGGGGAAGGCTTCTTATTTTCAGACATCAGCTATTTCAGCCTTTCAAAGACTTCTCTCACACAGCTAACTGGCAAAGAGTCTTCTCCTGGATTGTTGTCCAACGAACTTTGCTGTCACATGAATGACATCTGCTAATGCCAGCAGAATACCCTATACTTTATCACAATCATCTTCCACCTTCCCATCCCCCAAAAGGAGAGATCAAACTAACCCCCTCTTGCTTAAAGATTTTCCCTCTCTTTTATTACCTCTCTCTAATGTCTGCTTACAACTGTGTGGCTCAGAACATTTTCTCAGTGTACAGAAGATAACACACTGATAGATTGTAGGATAGTCTTAATGCCAGAAAATTTGGAGTGACTCATCTTTGTGAAAGCAAGCCATGTGAGTCACAGCCACCATGACTCAGAAGCCTGAGGAGAAGGCACCTTTCTGGGAGGAAGAATTGAAATCGTCCTACTTTCTCAAATACATAACTTAGAGAGTAGCTTTTCATAAGGGTAGATCTTTGTGGGGGAAGAGGAGGAATTACATCATCAAAAAAAAGAAGGGACAACATGTAAATGAATAGCACAAAAGAAAACCAGCACTCACATTGTGAGTCACCGTAATTTTATTATCAGGCATCCTATTTAATAAATAATATCATACTTCTCTTATTCTGGCAAATTAAATTGTGCTAGGTTTTTTACTGAACTGCTTGATTATCTGACTTCACTGACCATTCAGTAACGATTTCAGTCACATAATCAAGAGTGACCACAAGGAAAATAAAACTGAGAAGACCCACAGTTCATTAAAGCCATCAGCAGAAGTAAATAAATATGGTACATTGAATAATGCATGGTAATGATTCTGGATGTAAACAAGGTTCATGATCTGTCATGCATGGCTTGGTGGTAGAGGAAATACCACACCGGATCATCTGAAACAAACAGTATGAACTTGTCAGTCCACTTACAACTTTATATGTAAACTTTAACTGCTTAGAAATTGTTCATAGATAAAAATTACAAGCACTCAAATGTGATGTCAGAAGTTCTGCAGGTTTCCATCTATGGGCCAAACATGGTACAGGCTACATGAGCCATAAGGCAAAGCAGCCTTTGTCTATGCAGGTTCTCAGAGCTACAGAAGTGAGAAAATGCATTTAATAAAAAATACACTGACCACAAAGATGGATAAGTTTGAAAACCCCATCTAGATAACTGTCTTGATCCACCACATCTCAGCTACCTTACTCCTCCAGTACTGCAGGAGGTGCCTCAGCACAGTTCCTCATGCCCATGACCTCAGTGCCAGGACAGAATGGCATCATGCCAAAGCTGAGGGCACACTGAACCACATCTCACAGCTGCTCAGAGTTCATTTTGTTGCCTTATTAAGGCACTCCACTCCCTCATGCTTTTTATCTTTTTTTTTTTTCTTTCTTCTAAATGTTCTTAAAAAACTCCCTCCAAGTAGTCTCTCCTGTGATCTCACCTTCAAAGCTCCTACTTCCCCTTTCTAAACACTATAAAGAAGGTCCCATTTGTGTTTTTTTTTTGTTGTTGTTTGTGGTGGTGTTTTTTTTTACTGCTGTCAATGGGATCTGCAGTATTGTTGAGTAAAGTACTATTGAGTGCTTCTAGCATTAGGCTTTCTTCAGGATTCAGCCTTTCTTGCCATATTTGGCTTTAGAAGTTTGACTTTCCTGCCTCAGACTGACTGTCATGCTTGTGACTGTTCTTGCCATGACCTTGAAGCATCCCTGTTCCATAATACAGAGTATTTATCATTTAATATTTTCTCTTCAACCTGCTTTCCATTTCCCTGAAATTCTTGTTATGCTTTTACTCCCCATTTTTGTCATAGAATTATGAAATACTGCAGCTTAAACTCAAAATCTCAGCAAAAAGGTTTATGCTCATGTTTTGTTCAGGCAGACTAGGAGTGTGCAAATAAGCTCGGTCCGTGTGAACTCCCGAGGTCTCTTGCAGTCTGAATTACGCTATGATTCAACCAAATCAATAGTTACAGCAGCTTAAATGAAGAGCAAGTTCTTGTTATCCCCACCGTTATTTCAGTGTTTGGCTGAGACTGCAGATCGCATCCTTAATGCACAGGCCACTACCCAAAAAGAGCTGCTTTAAAAGCCTTCAGCACCCACATCTGCACAGGGAGAGGAAGCATCAAAGCAGGGAGAACAAGCAGGCTACACAGACAAAAGTAGAGTAGACCTCACCTACTCTAGATTGTTCTAATACTCAGCCTGTGGCTAAAGCCATTACTGCTCCAGGGACACTCTGCCTCTGTCACAAATGGGCCATTCCACTCAAACCCCTGCCTGTCCACAACCAGCTGGTAATGGTGGCTTTGCACTGAAACTTAAGGCACGAACACTGCAGGTGACATTTCTGTCCCTAATTCCTTCTCTGTTCCAGGGTAAGGGTATCCAATAGCAAAGACAGCTGTGCTTGGAGCTACTGTATGAAGTATTGCCAGTAAACATCTGCCAGAATGTGTAATTTCCCTCAACTAAAAGTCAGATACACCATTTGTCCTCCCATGGACGCAGGCAGAGCAACACTCTCCTCCTGCACTTCTATTATTACTGCAAAGGTATTTATAGAGCTTGGCAACATTTCCCATGGTGACCAGCTCTTGTACATATTTCAACTACAGGATATCTCAGCTTGGTTCACCTGAGAAAGCCTGATTATGAGAGCTAAGTGCCAGCTCCCTCGAAAATCAGGTCACACTAAGGAGGCTCAGGTTGCCCATTGCCCTTCCCCCATTCTAGTGTTTGACCTGGCTCTCCCTCTCCACACCGCCAGGCCAGAGCTGCAGCAGCTGTGAATCAGCAGAATTCCCGCTGGCAAACAGAAATGTAAGAACCATCTCCTGCTTGGTTTTCTGCTTCAGATGTTACAGACGTATTGCCCTTCAGTTTTCTCTTTGCTTTCCATATTTTTTCCTCACCCCTCGGAAACAGATTGAGGTCAAACCACAGAGCACTCATCTTGAAGCAGCAAGTAGAGGCAGCTTAGAAAAAAAAGCATAAAACAGAAGTTCAAGCCAAGGCAATCGGATCTGCTGCTCTATGTAGGTGATGATACGGAGATGGCTACTTTCTTGACATATTCTTTCATAGTCGGTACTTTGGGGATTGTTTTCAGAAAAAAACACTTGATGAGACTTATAAATAACCCTGACAAAACTGTATTTATATTTACAAAAATCCAACTACCCTGAGCACAGGAGGAGTCGAGCAGCAGCTGCCACAAGTATGCTCATGCTGCAGAATGCAGCACAGCATGGGGATACCAGCTTCGCTACAGTTTGCAATAGCACACCGGGTTTGCATGTTAACACCTCCATACTCCTTAAATCCTCTAACCCTAACCCTCATTCCCTAACTGTATTGCTCAGAGTCCAAGAAAATGTTAAAGGAGCATATTTTAATCCAGTTGCTCCCCTCCAGCACTGGAAGTCGCATAGAGCTGCTCCAAGACAGCAAGGTGGCTTCCCAAGTTAAAAAGCACCTCCTAAATTGGACTTACCTTCATTTTTAGACATTTCCAGAGCAACTGCAGGTCACCTTATAAGGTAGCTTGCTTGGAAAGTACCGTCTCCCATTTATTTCCACAAAAACTGCAACTGATACAAAGAGCACAAAACACCATATGACAGAAAATTCTAAGCTACAGAATGCTATTTTTCAACACAGTCACCACCATGCATTTTCAGCGATGATGAATGCCGGCCTGCATACTGTGCTCATAAAACTGCACCAGCACAAGAGACCCACTTGGACTCCCTCACCACTGCTGAAATGCACCACCCACCACTTCACTGTGCTCACATACACTGCTCTGTCTCTAGAAATATTCAGCAAGAGTCAATGAATGTCAGTGGGTGCAATTTTATTTTTTTTGCATGGAGAAATTGAATTCCACACCTTAAATTCACGTGCACTTCCACGTCAGATGCACATCCACCTCTGATGTTGTAGACCAACATAAAAGGATAGGAGGCATAACTTTCAGAGCAGCCCCTGCATTACCCGAAATTATTTACATGAGAGCTCAGGCACTACTGCAGCATAAGAGTGAATGTGGAAACATAGCAGTCACTGAAGCTTAACTTATTTACATCTTAGGAACAAGTACGCATGTTCACAGGGAGTAGTAACAAAGGGACCTTCAATGGCTTCAAGGGTGAGGTGACAAAACAGGTGTGGGGCACCTGTACCTGGTTCAGGCCTAGCTTCCTGTCTCCCTCTTGTCATATACTTCTGCTCTTTCTTCAGCTTCTGCCATTTCCTCCAGGGAAAATCACTCAGAGATGCTGTTGAGAGAGATTCTCAACAGTGAGAATGCCTACTGTCCCCTGCACCACGCCTTCAGAAGCAGCAGCTGATAAGATCCTGAATTACTTCAATGACAAAAATGCACGTTAATGCACAGCAGTGTTAATTCCTTTATGAGTTAAAAGCCACACTGAGATCAAGGCAAGGCTCGCTGCCATCACATACAGGAGATTCCAGGCACAGCCCAAATCAGAAGGCATAATGAGCAGACTGTGTCTAGATACAAGGTCTTGATACTATTTGACATTTAATTACTTCAGAACTTAACTCACAAAGTCTATATATTTTAATTATAAAGCTATTCATAGCCTTGATAAGAGGATAAAACTAAGTCCCTTCTGCCTATCCCTGGCTGTTGAGCAAATGGACATTAAAGATCCCCTGGCATTCAGAAACCAGGATAACCCTACTTAATTTTCCAAAACAATTTTGCCCTCAGAACTAATTTCACATGTTGACTTTGTGCACATCATTATGCTCATATAAAATAAATCCATGCATACTGTTAGGGACTGACTACACCTTAAGGAGCTATGAAGTATAAAGTTTTTTATTTCCAGTGTAACAATCTGCTCTGTCTTCAATGGTTAAAAATACATCTCAGAAGTGTTGTCAGTACTACAGTTGTATACATAATGTATCTATAACTTTAACTATTTGTTCTGACCTAAAGAAAATTCAAAGACATACTTTTTTATAAAATGCTGCTCACTAAAATAGTAAAGATGCAGAAAAAGATTACGTGGTGCTTTCACATGCATGCAGCCAGCTGAAACATAATGAATAGTTATTTGGAAAAAAGGAGTAGCATACTTGGATCTACCTCTATGCATCCCAGGCACAGGACTGCACCTTGGCTGCAAGGACACAAGGGAGCCAGCAGTACAGCAATTTCAGACATTATTTCTGTAAAAGCACGTGTACAGGTTAATTCTGACAGAGGACATGGCCATACATTCCTGCATACCCTCCCATCATACACCAGTTCCACAATTTCCAGTAAAAAATACATATTCATTTTGCAGTCTTAAATTCTCGCTTTGGTGAGATGATCTAACATCTTCTTCCCTATCCAAGAGTTTGGCAAACAGAGCTTCAAGAAACACCCAGTGTAGCATGCAGAAGTTTCAGAACATTTGGATGGGGCTGCTTAAATAAACGTTGAGGGCATCTGTTCTGAAAACTGAACCAGTCTTTGTGGGCTTATATGAGTAATACACCAAAAATGGATCATAAGCGGCCAAATTCTGTTCTCAATCAAATTTAAACGTCAGTGATTTCAGCACTACTACCCTAATTATCTTGGCTGATTTGCATCCCTTCTGCCCGTTGGCAAAGCAGCTACAATATTCACTGCACAAGGTGCTCTCTGCAGCTGAAATTCTCTCCTTGCATTGTCTCTTCACTGGTGATTTTACTTCCGGCTTGTCTTCTGCCTACTGTTATTTAGTCATTTCAATTCACACATTTTTTCATCAAGTTGAGGATTACAGTCTGAAAAAAATGCTCAAGGCAGAAGGCCCAAAAGGAGGAAGACTGGCATTAGCATATATTTAATCCACTCCAATCACACCATTGCTCAATGTTAAAAGAGGAATACAGAGAGTCCCAGCCATGAGTAATAAGGTAGAATAGACTACCAAAGGAACTAGGAAATTTCTCAGTGATTACTCTTTAATTTCAGATTGCAGGTTTCTCAGGAGTGCAGCTGTAATTTGTCAGACCTGACAGCTTTTACTTTTGTACTAGAAAGATGAATTTCCTCCACAGCAGGAATTACCGAGTGACATTTTGTGCTCTGAATAATGCAGGTGATCAGAGCAGTTATTCGCATCTTCTCTACATGGCCTTGAAACCAGTGAGTCACGGATGAGGCTACAGATTCTAATTTGCTGTGGCCAAGACTTTCCAAATGAATTTCTGACTTTACAGACTTGCCTCTGTCTGAAACAATTACAAGGCAGGAGGCACATCTCATCAGGTTATCAGTTCCCAATTGATTTAAAATTTTAGTACTCTTTGATAGGAACAGTTTTAATCCAAGTCTGAAATTAGGAGACATTTCAAGTATGCACAAGCCGCAGTCCTAAGTAATAATTGATTTCAGATTCCATGAAGAAAAAAAAACCAACAAAATCCACTTGTCTTTTCTTTCAATAACACCAACATGCTAATTCCTATCACTTCTAACTTGTAATTTTGAGATGAAGAAAATCTTTACTGTGTTCTTTTTATGTATTTGAATACTTCAAAGAAAATAAATTACACTAGAGTAAGACCCGTGAATTCAAAATTCCACAACTGCGCACTAAAAATTACTCAAGTCTAGAGAAGTTAACAGTTCAGAGGCCATCATGGACAAGAACAACCCTCACTGCAATATCAGCATAGTGTCAGACATTAGAATCACATACATTCACTTTCATAACATTTTTACTTTCCTTCTCCTTCATTTCTATTTCAATACGATATAAGCAACCAATAATTCAAGAGCAGCTAGAAATAGAAGCCAGGTCCTTGCACCATCCAAGAATAGTTAAGCAGCCATTTCAAAGGTTATGAAGCATTAACCCTCTCCTTTAAGTTAGTAAGGCAGGAAGTATTATCTACAGGATCCTTTGCTCATACCTGAAATAGGAAGACAGAGGCAAGAATAGAAGCAGACATTAATGGGTCCCACCTCCCAGTTCTCAGTAAATAAATATTTTGGCAAAGGCATAAATAATTCAAGGCTATCTAAGAATTACTAAGCATTATTTGTACACTTTTGCTAAGCTCTGTTACTATTAATCTCTTTCAGTAGCACCACCATAAAGCATCCTTCAACAGAATGAAGTGTACTCCTTGTCTCATTGCTTTTCACACCACAGTAACCAGCGTAATGAAAAAATGCCACTGAAACTAAATTTGACCAGAGGAAGGATTCAAAGACCAAACTCAACCCTCCTGAAAGTGACACACTCCAGTGACTGCAAGAGGGGATAAACATGAGGCTCTATTTTGGCCTGATCTAGAGCAAATTGAAGTCTGTTGAATTCAATTAAAATGTTCTTGCTTTGTCTCACTCCAGAGGACACTCCAAACTGAGATAAGATCAGAAACTTTTAAGAAATTTTCATAAACAATAGGGAAGTTTCAGCAAACTTCCAGTGACATCAGTGTCTCTGACACACCAAATATGAGATCACAAGTGATTCAGTACCTACACAGAAACTTTACAAAAAAACATTTTTTCATTTCAACACCTGGACTTCAGCAGTCTCATTCACATTCTCCATATAAGAGCAAGGATTTGTCACCACTTTTACATCATTGTAAGGGACACAAAGTCTTATGGTCTCTTAAGAGGTTTCTTCCAAAGAAGCTACTGAAAATGACTCAGGATGCTGTGGGTTGAGAATATGGATATTAACTGGTGGGATTTTAGGATACACTGTTTGAAAGCTTGACAAGATCTCACACATTTTGAGATAAGATGCATTAAAATGACATAGCATGCATTAGTTACTATATAAGTAATGGCAAGCAGAGGAATTCATGAGTTGGTATTAATTAGCCTGGGTAATGAACTAACTTGGGATGCTGGGTTTTTCCCTCCCTGTTCCTGTATCAAGGAGACTGATGAACAGTCACACTGCTACACAGAAAGGCTGCAGCAGCAGCTGTCACATTTGAGGTAGAGACAAAAATCAGAGATGAATTCACCCAATTTGTTCCCAACCTTAGTTTCAGCCATCTCTTTCTGTGCTGGGCACAACCCTCACTAAACTGAGTCCTGCAACAGCAACTTGTGTATAAATTAACATGACCAGCTGAGCCAGTGCCACAGCCCTGTGTCTGGCTGACTGTAAGCACATCTGTCAGCAGCTAAACTAGAAAGCTAGAAAGGGAATGTGCTAATTGCACAAACCTGTGCATGAGTTAGACATGAAAAATGATGATACTATGGTACTGACAGGGTGAGTAAGCACTTGGAAGTGACAAAGCTAAGAGTAAGATGCTTTCAATTACGCTGACCTTGCTATCTGCATGGGTTTTAACTGAAAATAACTATATATGGAATCAGGTTGCAAATTATTTGTGTATCATAATAATTTGGAAAAGCTACAGAGAATGTTAGTTGGCCAGAACACACAAAAAAAAGAAAGAGGAGCAAACTTTGCATCTTTTTAAACCACGCACAGACACACATGCACCATGTGAAAACTTTAATGGAAACGAGCAACAAATATACATGATATGCTGTACTGGGATGTGCACCGGGTAAAGGCGAAGCTATGGCTCACACTGCCATACAGTTGAACTGCACCTGGGCTGGCTGAGGTGCTACTGCATGAGCAAGCAATAAAGCTGTTGCTGAACCATGTCCATGGTCCTGAAATCGCAGAGGATGGAAGACTAAAGCAAGCTCACACCTCGCGGCAGAAAGCTGTACCATGCAGCATTGCTGCACAGCTCCAGACAAGTCAATGAGCCTCCCTTGTTAGCAGAGCGACTTCCTCAGGACAGACAGAACGGCGTGACTAGTTCTTACAATAAGCTAAAAAAAAAAAATGCAGAGAAAACAAGAAACTGTTCATCACCTCAGTTGTTCTCCCTACAAAACTGGGACTGCACAACAGCACCTCTGCCTCCAGTGGCACAGGTCCAGGTCAAGCAACACAACAGAGCAGGTAGCATCAGAAACTATTCCCGTGCCTGAGAGACAACATGAACTGTTTGCAGCAGAACACAGGGAGCCATCAGCCATCCACAATCAAAAGATAATCAAATATAAAGTTGACTTAGCAGAAAAAAAGAAAGATAACCACCCTCAGCAACTGTATACAATTTCTTTGTGTCTCTGTGTATTCTTCTGGGAGCTGTAAATTGTGTAGATTTCTAATTTTAAACACAGTTCTTTATAATTGTTCAGCTTCTAGAAGGTCACCATGCAGCTATGCATATCTGACCTGAAAGATGCTATTAAGAGAATCCCTTTGGAAAAAAAAAAAAAAAAAATCCATAGTTATAGGATTCAGTAATGTACAGTAAGGGGCATTTTTTGAACATATGTAGCTTCCATGACATTCTCCGTCAAGGAATTTCAGTGCTCAGCTATTCAACACGTGGAAGACTCCATTTTTCTCCTGTCATCTGCTTATTCCATTTGGTATCCTCCTTCCCAGAATGTCATTATTATGAATAAAGAAAGTATCTCAGGTAAAAAGTTACAGCTTGAGGGGAAAAGAATGAATATAAAGTCAGACAGACCCTGACCTCCTTTTATGCAATAACAAATCAGCGCTGGAAGAGAAGGTCAATAAGGGATGGTGTTCCAGAACCCTGAAAAAGCAGTTATAGAAAACCATTAAAGCTGGCTGTTGTGAGAAGGCAGAGCAGGGATAGCAGGGCTGTGCGGAACTCACTGTCCTAAGTGCACAAATATCACAGCCGGTGAAGTCTGAATTGTTCCCAGGTTGGTTTGGGAGGAACGATAGGGAACCCCAAAAATACGTTTAACAGGTTAACAGGCAAAGCTCCTAACATTCAAGGGAGTTATGTGCATACTGCTGCATGTATTTACATCTGGTCATTAAACAACTTTGTTTGGTAAGTGTTGAAAGAATATTCCTGAATGAAGCATGTACAACGTATTTCCTCAGAATGCTTCTTGTGTATGCATTACTCCTGTGAAGATGGCAGGTTATTGCATAAATACGCAACGATCAAAAAGCACAGACTTAAGTTACGTTAATACTGAGCTGAAGGTAATGGGGAAACAACCAGTCTACAACAACAGAAAGACATCAGAGGTTTTGTCACCACAGGCGATCAACGGCCATAATGGCACATAATCCTGGGAGATAGGATCAGTAGACTACATCCTGTATGAACACAAAGTGAGTAGAAACAGAGAGCCCAGGGAAGGTACATCTCAATCCAGCACAGTTAGCAACTGAGAACAGACTCAGTGGAAGATGGCAGCAGTTGCATGCATCCATCCCCACTGCAACAGGGAGCACTGTCTGGCTCTGCATTTCTTGGACACTAACAAAAAAACCCTAACAGGTACTTAGTCCATAATGTAAATAACTATTTAAAATTCATAAAGGAAAAAAGCAACACTTGATTTAAAAGAAATATTCAGCCAAATTAAAGTAATTCTTTAATTCTGCTGCACAGTGTATTTTACTACTTAATATTTCTGCATTGTCGTACTGAGGAAGGGGTAAATAGCCTTTTCTGTTAACTTTTCTTTGAACAATTGCTTCTTCAAAACAAAATGCAAAACTTCATCAGCTACATTACAGACATACGTATACACACCAAGGCACATCTTTTGACATCCACTATTCTCAGTGAAAATTAACCACATTCTCAAGCTGATTTTCAATGCTGTATCCACTTAATAAATAAAGAGTTTAATAAACAAAGAGCTGAGAGAGGACAGAACCAGGGTAGCTGATCCACACTGGCCAAAGAGATGTCCCATGCCAAATGGAACAATAAAAGCAGGGTAAAGGAGGAGGAAGAAGAAATTTGTCTTTCCAAGAAACCACTGGGAATGATGGGCCCCACTTTCCAGGATGTGGTTGAACATCTGCCCACTGACAAGGAGCAGTCAGTAGTTCCTTGGTTCACTTTGATGTGTCTTCAGCTTTTGCTTTACCCAGTACGCTGCCCACATCTCATCCCAGGAGTTCATACACTTTTACCTTCCCAATTCTCATCCCCATACCAGCTGGAGAGAGTGAGGGGCTGCATGGAGCTCAGCTGCTGGCCATGTTAACCCACAACAATGCACTTAATCATGAAATGCAATTTAATGCTCAAATAAGAAATAATAATCAGACATTTGTAAATAGAAAACCATCAGACATTCCTTTCTGATTTTCCCCTGATTTAACTTCATTCTGAGCACTGTTTGCTTCTTTTAGTAACTGATTCAATTGGGAAACACTGCTTGCTGACAAATTACACATTCTGCTTTTTAAACATCACCCAGTGCATTCTGCTGGTATTTACAATACCAGACATGTCTGTTCCAAGTACTGTTTTCATTGGCTTTTTTTTAATCTAGAAATATCCATTATCTGAAAATACTATTTTAGAAACAGTTCTGAAGTATTTTTCTTTATATTGCAAGTTCTTTTAAAGAATAAAGATGCACTCACTGCTGTATGCTGTACAATGCACTACAATGGTCCTACTAAGTGACCTTCAAAGGTTAAAGTGGTCTTCTTCAATGCCCACAGTTGTCACCAAGCCACTGGCTCGGGGTATGGGCATCACTGAAGGCAATGCCTTCAAGGGCAGGGCTAGCCCTTCGAGCCTTCCTTCTTACATTAGGATGCAGTGCATTGAACCACACTTTGAATAATAATAGACATCAAGGAAACTGCTGCTAATTGCAGCCAAAACTCCGGAATCATTGATTAATCCAAGTTGGAAGGAACTCATAAGCATCACTGAGTAAAACTTCTGGTTTCACACAGGACCACCAAAAATTCAAACCACACCTGCTGAGTATTCTCCATAGTATCACAGAATACCTTAAGTTGCAAGGGACTACAGGACTCTACAGTTCCTCACCTCAATAAAGACAGAACCAACAATCCAGAGAAGACAACTGGTCAGCATAGGAAGAGCACAGAAAAGCAACACATGGGAAAGCCTCTTCTCAGGTGGGATGCCAGTGTGCACCAAAGTCCAACTGAGAAGGGAATGGAAACCCTTTAGCCCTTACAGTCCTGTTGCTGGTGGAGAAAGCAGCAGCTGATTTCGGACCTGTCATTCCCCATCAGACGAACTAGCCAACTAAATGAGAAATTAAAGGGAAAAAATGTATGAGTATGAGAAACTGAAAACAGTGGGACACTCCAGCCTGGGAAAGAGATG
Source organism: Odontophorus gujanensis (assembly GCA_013399175.1). NCBI lineage: Eukaryota > Metazoa > Chordata > Aves > Galliformes > Odontophoridae > Odontophorus > Odontophorus gujanensis. The sequence continues at coordinate 43,398 of VXAB01007198.1, read as the reverse complement.
TCTTGCTAGAGGCATGATTGAGTTCAATAGAATGAAAGCTAAGAATAAGGAAGCAGGGAAGAACAATTCACAGTTAGAGGTTGAAAAAGATGATTTTTTTTTTTTTGTCATAAAACATAGTTGACCTCTGGAAATTTTGTTGTGGCATGTTATACCCCAGTCTACATGGTCCTGAAAGCAAAGAAACATCCTACTGGAGTCTGAGCCTTCCAGAAGCCATTGAAACACCAAGTCCCACTTTCAACACCACAAACAGGAGCACATTTTTCTCTCTCCAAGGAGTCTCCATGTTCTCACTGCCAGAGAAAAAATTTTGGCTAACATAAATCTTAGTGCATTATGTCCTGTAGGTTCAACACACTTAACATTACTCCTGAACAGTTCACAAAAGTTGCAGCTTATCTACTACATATGACAAAAGAAATTAAGAATTCTTCAAAGATAATGCAATATGACACCTTAATTATTCCTTACATCTTAATTATTCCTTACATAGCATCACAAGCTATACCATATGCTAAGCAGTAGCAGGGAGATAGCTGGGACAATTTACACATATCACATACGCACTTGAATCTGATCAACCCCTTAAAGAGTTTTGTGCGCACAGGATCTCATGCAGAAATCAGTTAATAACCACAGTAAGTTAGTGGTTTTGTTTTCAAGGTAATAGTTCATCAATCCTAGCAAAGACTTCTCCAGAAAACCAGAAGCAAAACTTCACACAACTGAAGGGCTTTCATTTGTTCTACAGAATTATCTATTTTTTGTTATGTCAGTGACAGCATAACTTGATAACATTTTTCCAAAGCATTGAAATTTGTCTATCAAAATCCATTGGCACAGCAGTAGACATTCCTACTAAAAGCTGTTACCCTGCAAGAACAAAACAGTTCAGACGCAAGCAAAAAAAAAAATTAGAAAAGTACTAAGAAAACAGCAAGCTAAAAATATCACTGAGTATGTTTCCAGATATAACTGAAACCTATTCATAGGAAGCACAAACTCCCATCAAACACTGATGCTTGCTCTACACGTGCAATGGTCACTACCTTGAACCAAAACATTATACTATATATGATCAGAGTAAATTCTCAGATGTTTGAAAAAGTTGATAGCGATTTTGAACACTACATAATTTTTCTTGTGCTAATAAAAGAAGATAGACTTCTCCCAGTCCAATATCCCCACACCAGCAGAAAGAACAGTCCTAACTGTATAGACTTTGCTTTAAGTTTACTATAGCATTTATTTTGAGCCTCCAAGACAGCTCTCTGCTAATACGTAATTATAACCTCAGAAAAGAGAGAGGACCATTTTATTTCGTAGTAACATTCCCAGAGCAGAAGCAGGAGGTCAACAGAAACAGATCAACATCCTCAGCATAACAGAGACCCAACTGCTCTATTCTGGAGTGTAATAGGTTAAGATACTTGAAAGGTTCACTGGAAAATTGCAGTCCTAACTTTGTGAATCATTCCCACTGCTGATCATTAATGTTTCAAGCAGATAGGAGCTTTAACTTGTTACTCTGATCTCCATGCCTGAAAGCACAGACTACAGAAGAACAGAGACACTGCCCAGCAGTGCCTGGTAGGTGAACCTAAACACAGAAGCAAAGGGCTGTGAGACTGTGGAGCAGATGGGATAAACAGTTCAGCCTGGCTGTGATACTGCATCTCTTCAACTGGCCGTTTATTTGGCTGGGCCTTGTAGGGAACCAAAAATTAAGTTCTGTAACTAAAAAGAGGACACAGAACATGTGATAATCAGATTTATTAAAAAAAAAATTATACTGAGTAATAAAAGCTAGTACATAGAGCTAGTATTTAGTGACAACTCAAGCCTTTGATGAATAACCCTAGGAATTTTCAGTAGGTATATATATGATATTTCTTCTGGTTTAAAATAAATACAATTTTTTTGTTTGGGATCTTTTGTGAATGTTTTTATTTACATGTTGTATGGCCACCGAGGCTGCAGGGACCTGCTCCCTGCCAGGCTCCATAACTCAATACAGTGATCACATTTCACAGCCAAGACTCAAAATCAAATCAATTCCTACAGCTGCAGCTGAAGTGAGGGTTGAAAACATTACAGCATCTCAGGCCCTGAGAAGACATCAGGACAAAACACCCTGACCATTTCTATTAGGATGTCATAATATTATGTCTTTAGCGCTGCCTCATCTGGAAAAGTCTGGATGTGTTGTGTACCTACTACAACACTGGAGCTTCATCTGCACCCCAGTAACCTACTGCTGACACCACATAGAGAGCTTACAGTGCACGTCTAACAGGTTACGGCCCTGAGACCTTGTGCAAAAATTTCTCACTTATATGAAAACAACAACAGAATTTTACCCAAAATATTGCTACAAAATGCTTCAGATCTTGATAACATAAAGTATCGATTCTGAACAAGAAATACAGAGTCTGGGTAAGATTACTTGAGTCTCCTGAAACCTATGCTAAAAACAGGCTTGGGCAGATAGATAGTACGTGGGAGATGCTTTATTTCAGTGAAATTAGTTGCTGCCACCAAAGACCAAATGTTAAGGTAAACAGCATTCACTCTGAAAGAAAAGCAGAGGCATTTTCTGTCTTAGCAACACATAGGAGTCTCCTCCTAATGTCATAAGCCAAACTTAGAAAATCTGTTCAGAAGGAAGACATAATCAAGAACAACAGTAAGAATGCATAGGAAAAACATGAATTACACTGTCAGTTAAGGATGTTCATGGAAGATGCAATTTGTTGCATCTCTCCATGAAATTTTACACTCAAAACAGCAAGGAGCTAAAGTAGATGAAAGGCGGTACTGGGGAAAGCAGAAATACAAAACATGACTGAGGTTTACATCTTTAGAAAATATTCAGCAGCCTGATTCCCACTGAACTTGAAAATCAGAAAAAGGAGACTCTGATGGACTTCTGAAGGATTAGAAATGAACGATCAAAATTCACCACCAATTACATACTGCTAAGTGTACAGAGTTGATTCTGGCATATATCAGGAGGGGAATATTGCAAGAAAGATGAGACAATACTTATACCATACCAGGGCATTCCTGAGGCCACAGCTGAAGCAGCTTCCTGCCTTAGTGTCCAAGTTTCAGAAAAGACATGGACAAATAAAAGCAAAAAGACAGAAACTGCTACTCGAATCAATTAAAGGTCAGGAAATATGCACAGATACTCCTCTGTCAGATGAACTTTCAGCATGGGTCGTCTATAATCAAACAAAATAGCTTAAATAGCTCCAATTATTAGAACCTAGAGTTATACGACCTCATAATGGAGGACAGTTTATTATTTTTGCCAGCTAAGCTACCAAACTTTCAGAACAGCCTGTGATCAGTCTAGATCACGTTAAGAAATTCAACCAAGATCAAATACTTCTATAAAAACATGGTTGAAACTGAATGAGGAACTACAAGCATGCTAGAGAGACAAATGAAAATTTTCAGAAGTAACTATAAAAAGACAGCAGTAGTTCCTCCAAGCCTTAGTTGACAAAGCTTTTTAAAAACATTTCAGATTTCAGTGTATCAGGGCAATTCCACTGCTTTCAATTAATTTACTCAAGACTCACATCAGTACAGTTGACATTAAGCCCTGGCACAGTGACCAATTAACACTCCAAAAGTTACAACATCCAGTTCAAACTGAAGTAAATATATTTGGAACTTTATGAAAACTGACACCTGGACTTGCTGTTGTTGAATGGTGCCTTTAAAGGGTGTTTTCCCTTAAAGCCATTAGGTTATTATGCTAACTGCTATTTTCAGTGGCATGTTTTAAGTTCTGATGTAGTAAACCTATCAGTAACAGACCAATCTAAAAGATCATGGTTAGTTCTAAAAACTTCGTTAGGAAAGCATCCCATGAAAATACTGAAGCATAATAAAACTGCGAGTAGAATTCACTTCAAATTTCCATTTCATTTTTCCTATCAGTGAATGACAGAAACACACTATTTGCATGTATTCCATATTTCAAATTCTCAACTGCAACAGCAACGCTGAGTAAAAATACTAAGGCATACAAAATTTACTGAAAATACTTCCCTATTTCACCATGGGTTACATACAGTTTATTTTGGGTAAAGATACCATTTTTTCCAAAATCTTTGCTCCACTTGGAAATATACCTTTGTTCTTTCAGCAAACTAAGACATACTGGTCATCTGAAAGACTAAAAGGAAAGAATCTTCAAATTCAAGAACAGGAAAAATATCACATGGCAGAGAAATTGCATCACCTTTGAATTCAACAGTGATGAAGCACATCCTGGGATGTGTCTGTTTCTGGTACATACACTTTATGAAGGAACATTGGTATCACAGAGTAAATTCAGGAGAAAAAAATCTGCAAAAATGAGCTAAATTCCAGCAAGTGTGCTTTATAGGAAGATTTCTTCATAATTTAACGAAGAAATGATTGAGTCATTCAGTATAAGGAACATTTTCATAAAGAAGGCAAATTTTATTTGATCACCACCTAAATATCTTCTGCAGAAGAGGTTGATCAACAGCAAAGGAGACTATGAGATATGTGGCATGACAAAGATTATATTTACATACCTATGAATCAGTGTATGATACTTATGATGAAAAAACAAACTGAAGCTAGAAAAATACAAATATGGAGTAAGAGAAATGTTTTCACAAGAAAAATTATGGGCCCAAACAGATTATTTACCATTTGAAATATGAAAACAAGAAGGGATCTCCCTCTCTAAGTCATGGTCTCACGGTCTATCAATTTCATTGTAGGACTTGATAGTCACCTCTATAACCTGTGCTGCACAAGGGCTTCATCCTCTGGTTTCTCTGCTTAGGAAACTACTGCACAGAATTGTTTCACAACCGCTACAACAAATAAAGGGGTATACTCCTTAAGCAATAAGGTAAAAATGGAAGGACTCTTGCTGAGTCCGTATCTCTTCTACTACTGCATGATTTTTCATTCTACAGTTAGTTACGCAGCTGTTCCCTTTAATTTTTGATCTTTTTTTTCCACTTTAAAATACTGCTATTAAAATAAAAAATACAGTCTTGGCATTCTGCAAAGGCAAAGCACTGTGAAAGAGACTAACTGCAGCCTATTACAGTGACAATAGAGAGGACACTGTCATGAAGACTTCCCTATAAGCAAGAGAAAAAACAAACAGAAGTAACAGCAGACAGAGTATGGCTGTTCCTTATGCCAAAAGGGATACATGATCCCTTATGTTTTTTCATTTAAGCTAAAAACAAAACTTTTAATATTTATTGTAGGTAGGATTATTTTGGAGTAAGTTAACACCTATAATGATGCCTTTTAAGAAACAAATTATTTCACACCGCTATTCATTAATAAAAGATTTTAAATGTCAAGAAAACACACTCAAAACTATGCAGCTTCTTTTAATCTTACAAAGCCTTAATGAAAAATGTGTCTGTATTCATCAGGAAACCAACTGATCTTGATCAGAACAAGCTGTGAATGCAGAGAGGGTGATGACTTATCTACGCTAACCACCCAGTAAACATCCCTCCTTCCCCTTTGAGCTGGGATAATCCTGGAACCAGCCAATACCATACCTTGCCAAAAGGACTGTCCATGCTGAAATATTTGTATATTAAAAAAAAAAAAAACTAGAGACTGCTGAGAAAAAGGTGGAAGAACTAAAAAACTATTTGAAAATAGCTTTTTTTAATTTCCTATTGAATAAATAGAGTTGTTTCAAAATATACCTTAGAGTATATTTAAACAAAGAAATGAAGTTTCCTACATCAAATAGCACTTTTTTCCCCAACATTGCCTCCCCATATGCAGAAGCAGAGTGGGGTAATGAGTATCTTTTTCAGAGAATGCAATGGGAATGGTCCTGTTTCATTAAACCTGCATTCGTCATACCTCCGACAGAGGAGTTCTGACAAAAATTTGCACATTTTTTCCTTCTACTGTAAGATACATAGAAAAAAAAAGATTTCCCCATTTTCCCATACACTTTTACAGACCTGTACAATGATCTTCATCAACAAGAAAACTCTAGTATTTCTGTCTAGTTTATTAAAACTAATAATCAGTACAGTTCTACTGCTGTGGCAATTCTGACAAAAAACAAAAAAAGATGCATTTTACTCAGCAGGGAAATAACCATTTTCACAAGAGAACAGAGAATGAAGACATTCTCATTAGATAACCAATGAGATCCACAGGGCTCTTCCCAACTATCTGATTTCCCCAAACCTCTGTTATTCTTTCCCATCATGTAATGAACCCTGTTGCATGCTGTTTACTTTGTCCAGGGACTCTTAAACTCACTAGGTAACATAAGTGGTCTTGGCATTCCTGTATGCCTTTATCAGCCTTCAGACAAAAGCGACTTGCTTTCTGTTTCCCAAATTGGAGAGTTTTCTTGTGTTCAATTAACTGGACCAATTCAGAATGGCACCTTCTTAGCCACAATTCTTTTTTCCTCCAACTTTAGAGGCAACACACAAAACTTTGTGAACAGGTGCTTCTCGAGTACCTCAAAGACCAAGTAACTTCGCTTCAGCTAGGTAAATGAATTACACACCTCCTTCTCAATTCAGTTATTTGTATCTATATGAAATACAAATACAGTCAAGGTTTAACCCATGCTAACATGGGCCCAATTTTGTCATGTAAAAAGAAGAACATTAATTTTGAGATCATAAATTGAGTTTGTATATATAGAAATTAAAGTAAAAAACATCTGTTAAAAATAACAAATACAGAAGTTAGGCAGTAGCTGCAAATATGAAACAGGAAAAAAGAGAAAACCCTGAGTCATGTTTTGAGACTTCAGTGAGAACTAAACTTCTTACGTGTGACAGTTACTAGAGCAATGCCTCAGGTCAGAAATACTCTAAAATGCAAGACTCAGTGATGATCTGACAGTCTGCACTCAGAAGCCAGATCCTTCAACTCCGTACAACTCAAGTAAAATATGCATAAGCAAGAAACATAGTGTAAACCTTCATTAACCTGCCAGTATTAACCTGTGATTTGAAGTATAAAGATTGCTTCTACCAGGGTATGGCATGAAAGAAACAGGAAGATACACTCCCTTCCACGCAACATTTCAGTTGAACTCTCTTAAAACATCAAGTTCCCAAGTAAGAATTTGTTTTCCCATCCAGGCCACACAATTATGTAAAAGCAAAGTCACTTATCAACAGTAAAATAATTCTCAAATATGACGTAGACTTCTGGAGAATCTTAGAACTAGGTCCAGCCACTTCATTTTGGGTAAACTGGACACCCTGACCTGGTTTTCTCACAAACCAGCATTGGCAATAACATTGTTATTAAAAAAGGCAAAGAAAACAAAAACTACGGAATGCAGGATGAAGAATTTTTTTTCCTTCTTCATTAATTGGAAGGAAATAGATCATATACAAAATATATGAGCTGGGAGCAACACAGATGAATAATGCATCCCCTACTTGTTTGCATAATAGTGTTATTTGATCTACTTTGCCTTCTCAGGCAGAGCAAAAGAAAGAAGTAATGGTTTTTCCACCTTCTTCCAGAAAGCCCTCAGCAACTCATGTCCTACTGAAGGCCAAAGGATTCTACAGAATACCAAAGTCATTGGAAAGTCTGGGAAGAAAACTCTCTAATTCCAATGTGGCATTAGAAAGCAGGCAATCTTTTAGTTTATGATATGTACAGGGCAACTTGGCCAGCAAAGAGCACCCTGAGTTCAGGTGCTACATTTATATGGTTAAGACATACACATGCAATGCATACACAATACACAAAAACACAAAATAGAAATACATATTATTTTCCCAAGGACTCATTAATATATGTTATGTCCTTCAGGCATGCACAGTGTGGTCCTCTAGTGGTCTTAAGAACATCTTCATTCCACCTTCAGCTTCTTCAGTGACCCATGGCCGACTTTCAGTCATCTTCCCCCAGTTTGGCAAGTTTCATTGCTTGGTATGCCATTATGAGCAACTTTTTATCTTGGTGTATGCTGCAGCTCACAAAAGTTAATATGATACCCAAGAAAAATCTGTGCACCTGATGGATACAAAGCTCCCAGTACTACATATCACTCCCAATACTTCATACTACATAGATAAGAAGTGGTCTGTTCCAGCATCAGTGAAGCAAGGATGTGACTGTACAAAATAAGACTGTTAGGCCTTCACATTCCAAGCAAAGGTATACTGGAAAATTTCATGGAACTAGCACACATTGATTCCTTTTGCTAAAGTAATATAATGGTCCTTAAACTAATACATATTGATCTCTATTGCTAAACCAGCCTGTATCATTAACAAACTTTCAGCAGCAGTGGGGACACCTGAAGAAAAGCACTGCAGATTTTGCCACTTGCACTGGGAAAAACTCAAGGACTTACGCAGAATGTGGCAAGCAAAATTCAATTTCCTCTCCGATGGTAAGAGAAGTGAATTTGCATGACAGTGAAGAACAAAGGTACTTCAGATAGGTTATGTTAACAGACTTAGGACCCTTTCACCCATAAACAATCCTTATTCCTGTCAACCTTTTACTGCAGTAATTTCTCCCCAAATAAGCATTTTAGAAAGTTCTGGAAGCGTCAAAACACTTTCAAAGCCTCAATCATTACTTCCTGAATCCAAGGGCTGAGTTGTGTCTCAGCTGGAGCATTTCAGATGGCATCTATGTAACTAGAAAATACCAGTTTTCTTTTTTAGGAAAAAGAGAAAAGCAATAATCACAACTCTTCAGCAGCTAGAACTATATTTTCTCTTAATGAGGTAAAAAAAAACACCTCATAATGGAACAGCTTTGGCATTACTTTCTAAATAATCTATAACTAGCATTAAAATAAGGGATTTTTCTGTAAAAAGAAATTGTATATAAAAATTCATTGTCTAAGGTATGTCAGTTAAGTTGTTGCAACTGCTTCCTAGATAGCATTCCACTGAATAAAAGTGGTTCACTTACCCTGAATAAAATCAATTCAATTAGTAGTCCTTAATTTTTCTCAGTGTTTATTTATTTGATATTTAATAAAATGTCTTTTTCTACCATCTGATTTATTTAGTTAATATCCTCACCATGCTCTCTCAAATAATTACATCCTCAAGTAATAACCTCCTGTTATTTATCTTTCATTACACTTATTTTTTTATAAGCTAAGAGTCCTGCTGATCTCTTTCCTTCATTACTTCTCACGCCTGAGAGCATCTTTTTCTTAATCTGATATTGTTGTAATTTTCAAATTCTAAGAGGAAAATAACTAAACTAGGGTATTATTATGACCTAAAAGACCAAACTGTATTTTATGTAGCAACAGCATGGGCAATAGCTCATGGCTCCTCTGTAAGAATCCACTTCAGTGTACTGAAGAATAATGCATAAATGCTTAATTCATTTCAGACATAACTGTGGAGATAAACCCAACCCATTTTTAAACTGCTGTCCTAACACGACTAACTTAACAGTATAGCTTGCATAGACTGAGGTTGACAAAGCAGTTCATCAAACGTTATTTTAAAGTATTTTCTTTATAAGCCATAAAGAGTTCACTTTCAAGCTTCCTACAAGCACTCATGACTGCCTAACTAACATGAGGAAACATGATTCAAAATTGCCCAGTCAGGTCTAATCCCATCCCACTATTGTTAATTACTAACTACTACCCTAACAACTTGCTTTGTTACTGATAATCTGATTCACTACAAAAAAAAAAAAAAAAATTCATTGGAGAACCATGCACTTCTCCCAGCATGGCACATTCTCCCCACCACCCTGTCCCTTTCCCTTGACTGGAATACAGCCTACTTGATTGCCAAGTCTTCAAGCATGTCTTACTTTGAGGATCACCTATTTAAATGGTAACAAACATGTCTGCATTCTTTCTATTTGCTATGTAGGACCAACCCATCATACATTTTTCCAAGTACAACTTAAAAAAAAAAAGTTCTTAACAGTTGCTTTCAGAAGAAGTAAAGCAACTCTGGTATACAGTATTAAATTGCAGAACATGTCCACATTGCCATCTCTCCTGAAGAATCTACTTCAGGGGCCATTACTGTGTAGATCTGATTGTGGGCTGCCTCAAAATTTTAGACTATTAGATCTGAAATACCAGTTAATGACATTTTGACAGAAACAAGTAAAAGCACAACAATTCTCTGTGAGAAAAGGCAATAGAAACAATCATATTTTAAGGGAGCACTGAAAAATGTTCATTTGGGACTATGCTGGAAATAGCTTCAGTTGTTTTGACAAAGCACCTTCCCTCCAGTATGTGATCACTGCATTTTGGTCACAGTTTCTTGCATTCAGTCTCCTAAGACCTGTGTCAGCGCTGGTTTAAGGTAGAACCTACTTGATACAAATAGTGGGAAAAGGAAATAAAGACAGCTGATCTGAACCCAGACTTCTCCCTGACCCTTACCTTTTTCCACCTACCAGGTTTGGGGTCAAATCTGCAAACAGTAAGTTGCTTGCTTCAGCTTGTTTTACTAAATACCTGCTGTCTCCTGCATAAAGATTGTCTAAGGATGTTATTATTGAGGCTGCATGCTTCTGGCACTTATTCTAAAAGAGTCACTTGGTTCATGTCTGTAGCTTTTCCTCTGAGGATGCCAGACAGTCTCAGGCAAGCATCCAAAATCTCATTGTTGTTTTCCTTCTCACAGGCTATTTTCAGGGAGAGAGAAATGTGACCCATACAGCACTTCTTCCCGCCATGCTTGCAGACTTCCACAGGGCTACAAATTGTTCACTAATCTCTCCCCACAAGATGAGATGTAACAAATAAACACAAGATTGATTCTGGAATCAAGCTGTAGCAGGAATATTTCAGAAGGCATAAGGAAAACTGAACTGTTCAGAGACCCCACTGGAGATCTTTTTGACTTTCACTAGAGTCCATCTTAACAGGAATTAGGCTGTTAACCATTTAACTGTCCACTGAAGTATTAAGTCTGATAAAGATGCACGAAGGAAAAGAGTACAGTATACCTCTATTTTCGTTCTGCTGTGTTAAGAACAGTCTTCACAGATGCGAACAGAACTGGTTCAAAATAGACACAACTGCTGCTGCAGCAGGCCAGGTGTTGCTATTTCTGCATATGGACCTCTCACAGGAGATTCACATCACTCACAAAGTTGTTTTTCATATGCACCAGTCAAGCTGTTATTGGTAAAAACTTCACAAATGTAACCAGCTGAAACTGGAGCAGAAAGTTCGCTACTAATAGGGTTAGACTAGAAAATCACACTGCAGTGTTGTATAACTGTCTAGATTTAAAAGACTCAGCTAATTTAGTTTACAAAAGACATCAAAGAGGAGGAGACAATTTACTATACTTCTGAAACTCCAGCAATTGAAATAGTAACAGGATCAAAGGTACACACAATTAAGTGACTCAGCACTTCTATGACTTCACAGGACGTATTTTCAAATCAAAGGGGAATATTAGATAAAATAATCTGAACAAGTATGTAGCACAGGCCACAGTGCCTCTAATGAAACACCTCTGTTGTGAGCCCAGGAGCACTGGAAGGACTAGCATAGATCTTCCAGAAAGGTTCTGTCTCTGTAGGCCAGAGAGCAGGCAGATGCATTTGGATTTGCTTTTCCTGCTTAGCAGCACAATTATCACCACACTACAATGCCACTCATGACCGTAAGGACAAAAGAAACTAAGTGCAGCTGCCTCCTGGACTTTGCTGTCCCATCACTGAAACATTCACAGAACTGTCCCATTTATTTACTAGAGGTGCTAAAAAGCAAGAGAACAAAATGAATAGAAAGAGGCTCTTGAAGAGATCAGAAGAATAGCTAGAGGGAAAAGTTGCAAGAAACTCTGAAGTATTTCACTGGATAGTCTATACAGGGTAAAGACAAGGTTTGGGGGGTTGGACTAAACGATCTCTAGAGGTCTCTTCCAACCCCTACAATTCTGTGAAAGCCAGAGTTAAGGCAAGGAGCTGCACACAGATAGTACAGTCTGTAACTGTGTGCTTCCCAAGGGTCAGAATACAACCTAGAACACTAGACTAAAAAGTGACTCCCATTTCCAAAAGGGCTGCAGACCTGAGTAGAAATTCATACAATTGTTTGGAGTTTGGTGTTTTTGTTTTTTTTTTCAGAAGAAGTTGGTGTGGGATTTACAAGCAGGGGTATTAAAGGAGTAATTGTCAACAGTTTAAGGGCTGGTAAAACCATGACAGTAATAAAGATACACAGTCAGACTGAAACAACAAGAGGCAAAAATAATCAGTAACATCCAAGATGATCATACAGACCCAGGGTCCCATTGTGTCACATGCTGGGCAGTCATGATTTCACCTCCAGACAAATTACCAATGAAAAAATACTTAAAAACAGTGGTGGCTATCAATGCAAAGCCTCTTTCAAGAGGATATAATTTCAAAAAGAAACGCCACTAGTAAGTTATTTTATCTAAGAAAATAGAAGATTCCTCCTTTCCAAAAGAAGAAGCTGAAATGACTTATTTTGCACTGCACAGTGGTTCCAGAAGAAAGACTACCTGCCAGAAACTCATCCAACCTCAACTACTTGGATCACATCCACAGAGCTATACTTACTGAAGAAAAGTTTCTGCACTAATGGTTAAATGGAACACAATCAATAGTATCTGAAAAGGTGATAAAGAGAGATTGACCCACTGAATGGTGAGTTGAGTAGCTGTTGTTGCAAGAGAGAAGAGAATTCCCTATTTGTTTTCATCCTCCCTCTTAGATCCACTAGAAGATGCTCTCCAGAAAAACCCAAAGAAATAACCCTGAGCTCTGCCACAGAACAAGGCACCACAGTTCTCTGAGGTTCAGTGCAACAGGTCAGCAGCTCTGTTCATCCTCACAAAAACCACAGATTATCTTCCCCATTCCTCAGGATTAAACAAGGATTAAAATTGCATTAATGAGAACTGTCTTTATGCTGCAAACTGAAATAATCACTTCTAATGTAAAGCTATTATTACAAAATCATAGTTATGAATTCAGATGCTTCATGGCTCTATAAACACACACCCACAACCCCAGAATTATTTAAGATTTAAAGCAAGAAATAATAGGAAAAAATCCCAAGGAGTATTCTTGTAAAAGCCTGTGACTATTAAGGGAACTAAAAGGAGTGAAATAAGAGAATAAGGGAAGACAGATATTCTCAAATACTTGCAACCAACTATAGAGTCCATTTTCATCTTTTCATCACTTCCCTCACTGAGAAGTTGAGGCTTGTAGCTCTAGATTAAGGGGAACCATCTGTGGCCACAGCATCCCACTGACATGCATGGTGCTTCTCACACACTCTAACTTCTCTTTATTTCATTCACCTAAGGAACTCATTTCTTGTGCAGTGTTTTATATTCACATATGCTTAGAATTATGGAATTAATTCAGAAGCTATGGGAAAATTCAGTGAAGAGTTGATTTCAAAGTGAGTGCATGAACCACTCCAGGCATCCCACCAGTCTTGCCACCTCACAGCATGACAACAAAAATACATAAAAATGCTCTAACAAAAAATAGTTTCAAGTTACACTGGTAACAAGAATGACTTAACCACATTATTTTTGTTGAGCAATGATAGAAAGCTAGAATAATCTACTCATTCAGTATTACAGGCAACCCAATCACTTTTGGAAAGAGAAACATCTCCAAAATAAACCCGTAAAAATAATTCCTCTTTAAGTGGAAAAGTAATAAATTGCTTTCCATAATTACAGACTGTAGCAATAAAGCGGTCCCTTAGAAAGCAATCATCATTATGGAATTCTATCCTATAGGAAAACCCAAACTTCAGAACTGAAGTTCATTCTAGTACAAGGAGAAACATCAGTCTTTGAGTTCTTCTCATAAATATTCCGAAGATTCACATTGAGACAGTTGAAACATTTTATTTAGGCATTCATTTCAAGCAAGCATCCTTTTAGCTATCCACAGAAGAATGCAGTGTAGTTGAACTGCCAAGAAATGCATCCTTCAGGTACTATAACATGATACTCACTTTGAAGATCTCTGGAACAACATGAATTCGGGAGTTTAAGCTCCACAGGAAACAGTTTGTTCAGCAGCATGCAGAATAGAGTTCTGGTCCTCAGCTGCCACTCTTTCCATTACTGATATAACACCAACTTAGACACAGCAAAAAAAAAAAAACTTTTACAGCAGAGGTATTCTAATCCTGCTGTGAGCAGGAAACAAGGCAGTACTAGAAACAAGGGATTGGCTGATTTGTCTCTACAGTAATACCTACTTTTCCTCAACATCTCTTCTAAGTAAAAGAAGAATCAAAGACAGTAAATATTTTATTTATCTTCAACAGTTTATATGCATAAGATGCTGAGAAGCTTTTTCTTTCACTACTAACTGTAGAAAGAAGAATAAAACTTCCAAAGAACAAGCAGTAATAAGATGAAAATGTTAAAGTAATAGATTATAAACTAGTCAGAACAAAAAATTTCAAAAATATAGATTAAAAAAATCAAATACTCTGCATTGCTCTGTTAGGATCAGTGCTTAATATATTCGTGATCTGAAATAAGACAGGATGGCAAAACAATGAAGAGGAACAAACAGGAAAAAAAACCCACAATATTAAGTAGGTTTGTAAAGACTATTCAAAATTTCTAAGAGAAAAACCCTTGCTCAGTGAATGGATGACCTGATGCTATCAAGTTGCAGTACCGGAAAATGCAAACAAGGACAGATCTCGTGGAAAAAAGCACAAGCAAATAAAAAATGAAAACAACAGTTCTTTATTTGCAAAAAAGACACTGAGGGGGAAAAAAAAAAAATCACCTTCTACCAGAAGTCACCAACAAAAGTAATGGTATTTCAATATCCAAAGCTATAAAACTATGCTCCAAAAATAAAACAAAATGAGCTTCCATTAAAGCTATTGCTATGGCTCAGTACACTGCTTTGAATATGAAGATTCAGCAGCTATTCTCTTTCATTTTTCATCTTGGGATCTTTAATATGTTTTCAATCTAATTTTAATTTGTTATAGGAAAAAAGGAATGAACTTTCTCCTCAAGACTAAATTAAACTTGTCTCTTGTGCAGGTAACTTGCAGTATTAAAAAAAGCATGAGAAACAGTTGGTACATTTAATAAAAGCTTTAAGATAAGGCAGAAAATCTTTTTTTCCATTGGTTTAGTCAGAGCATTACATACTCTTTCTCAAGTCTATTTTTTTCCCTCCCGAACAGAAATAACTCACTGTAGAATACTTGCATAAGCTGAACTTTTCAATTTCCACAATTCAAATGCCTTCTACAGTATATGGCTTGAGTAAGCAAATAGCTGAATCCACGAGCCATGAACAGAGCGAGCTTGCACAGTTCACATGTAGTTGGCATCCTTCGCAATAAATACACTACTGCTCCACTACTCTTGTTAACTGAAGAAGTTGTGTGGTTATTCTTTTTTGGCCAGGGCACTACGAGAAATACAGATCACTAAGTATATCGCAAATCTGTTCAAACACAGGTTCATAAAAATATCAGGATGTTTACTTATTCCAAAGGAATCTGAAGTATGGAGTGAACACAGCGTCATGCACCTCATAAGCACACTGATAATGACCCAAACTAGACTCTGGCTGGAGAACATCATGACTCTCTTTCAGCTCACTCACTTGACACGTCTTTCTGAAGAAACCAAGCCCAGTAACTCACACACCTGAAAATCACATGTCAATTTGTGTCAGGATGCCCATCAGTTAAAGAACATTTTGCCTGTGTTCAAGCTGTAAAATGATGGGGAATCTCACAAGATATGGGAGTACTTGCACGTCCACCAAGACAGGAACATCAAACTTCACATAGGTGGGACCAGAGGATTCGATACCAAAATATCACATTTATCTAATTGTGCTTAATACCCATATTTTTCAGATACCTTCTGAATGTACTGGTAACAAATGAAATCCCTGAATGAAGTTCTGCTTTGTTTACATCTAGATTTGACAAATCTGCTGTCAACTTTGTGTCTGGGAAAACGTATTTCCTCAGCTTACTTCTGCTGTTACACAGCCTTTTCCACACTGGATCAGATTTTTTCTTCAGAGCACATCTACAAAACCAGAGCTAATATATGTAATTTGGGGGGTTAGGGGGGTGGAAAGCACTCCTATCCGCAATCCTTTAAACCACTTAATCTCACAGAACCACACCTTCTCATAGGGTTTGATGCTTTGATTGTTGTTTTTTTGTTGGTGGTGATTCCCTACACCCCCAAAGTTCAATCACTTCACTTTAGGGAGTGAAAATTCACAAAGAAAACAAGAGAAACAAAGGTTGAAAGATCCTAAATGCCAGCTCCTGCTCCTTCCCCAGAATTAAGTTGTAATCCTTTCCTCCCATAATTTTGTTTTTGTCACTTCATTACTACATCCACATGAAACAGGATAAGCACATGTTGCCCAGACCTCTGTGAGGGCATGTCAAGGTTCTGCAAATCAAGCAAGGGCACCTTCTTTTCACTTCTAAGACAGCACCTGCAAGGACTGGGTCACCAGTTCAGCTCATCAACAGTGCCCGATAGTATCATGTCATATACTTCAGAGAAAGATCTGAAAGACATTGCAATAGATCTGAACAAAGCTACCAGTAATTGATGCTGCCTGTGAACACCTATCACCTGCAACAGGAAACATCCATACTATTTTTGTCAGACAGCATCACACTATCAGTCATCGATTGTTTTTTCTACTTTTTAACTTAGAGGAAAAGGAAAAAAAATGCAAATAGAACCAACATGAATGAATTTAAATGCTCAAGCTAACACTAAAATGAAAGCAAATGCTACAAAAGCTTTCTTAAGAAGAAAATGCTGAAAACTGAGATTGATTCTTGTAAAGATTCGTTTAAGGGATTTTTTTTTTCTGAAGAGGCTAAGATGCTGTAGCTAAGCAACCTGCCTGCTCTTTACACTGGAAGTTGGTTTTCATAGCACCTTGTTTATCACTGAAGGCTCTGACAAATGTCTACCTTATTTAGCATAATCATAGCTGGAGGTACACCAGATTATATCTGCTTGCTGTTGTGAAGGGACCTTTCCCATGAACACACCAGATGCAAAGTTATTTTTAAAATCACATCTTAGATGTTCTTGACAATGGCACGCTCTTCAAACACACTAAGTTGTGTCAGCAGCCATCAGTTGGCCAAAACAGATGACCCTCCTGCTTTTGGATCCAGAACTACTGTGGGTTTTTTTGTTGGTTTTTTTTTCCCCCTCCCTTATCTGTGTATTAAATAGAACTGCTCATCACCTTCCTACCTTGTATTTGTTTCCCTTTCAGCCTATGGTTTGTTTTAGTAATTATATTCTACCACGACTGAGCTTGTTTTCTTCCAAGGGGAAAATGTACCCCTACTTATGTTCTCTTCCCTAATTTGGGTACATCTCTCACTGTAACTTGAATACAATCTGTAGTTCCAAGGATGATTACATACTAAAAATTAACTGTATTCTGTAAACTCAGTTCACTGTAAGAATGTATTACAAACAGTTTCATTTTCAAGTTCTTCTCATCATGACTGCATTTTTCCTAATGGACAAGTGCACAGCAACTGCTGAGTCATGGCCTGAACCACTGATGGAGCACCTGGAGAAAAGACATGGTCAGCCCTGGGAGCACAGGTGAAGGCAGTTCACCTGTGCAACTGGATGGGGTGGAGCCTGGCTCATTTAATGGCCATAAACCTCATTTAACAGCTGACTGCCACTGAGGAAGGATCTCGGAGTTTTTCCTGAAAGCCTTAATCCACAGAGATAGGTAAGCATCCTATTTTCTTCTTTCTCTGTAACACTCATTTGCATTGGTTCAGTTGCCATTACAGATAGGACAGAAAGTACGTGCAAACAGAAAAAACAGTGATACTGGACATGACCTACCAGACTATGACTAGATACTGACCTTCCACCATGCCTCCCCTCCCTTGGAGCAAGTGCATTAAATAGCCTTATCTGTTTGGAAAACATGGAAAGCACTGTTGGTTTTCCCTTTCAGTTTCCATTATATTTTTAATCAGACACTCCTCTCCACAACTTTCCCCATCTTTTTCAGTTGGTTGACTGTAATACTGTATTCACTACAATAAGGCGCAATGGGCCCTAATTTTTACACTGCCTAAAGAGGAAAAAACCTAACTATACTGCTAATATGTTTCCTTCCTCAATTGGTTGTGTATTTGCATAGAATACACACAGTAGGTCCAGGCATTTTTCTACAAACAGATATACACACACAGACAGCAACACAGCCTTTTTGTTTACTCTGCCACTTATTTCCTCTAGATATTTTTTGCACGCTGTCATTTGTGGAATACCGTTGAAACCCAAGGGGATGTCAGCTGAGCCTGCCTCACAGTGCAAGCTGTTAGTCTCATTAAGAATGGTGAACAGTGTGGAAGCCACTGCAGTTTTCAGACTGATGCTGCTGGCTGGGAGTGCTCAGCCGAGCTCGATGTGCTATGCTAGCTGATTTCTTCAGACAAGTCCCTGCCTTGATTTTATTGTCAGTGTCTCAACAAGGACGCTAAAGTCATTACTTAAAGCAACAGTAGTTGCTGCCAGCATTTATGGGAAAATAACCTAATATATAAAAAGAAAAACAATCTTAAAATGTTTCCAACACTAAAAACGCATGCTTCTCACCCCTACAGCCAGCTCTGCCTGTACAATGAAATCACTTTGTTATCATTCCCACCTCCTGTAAATTTCAGAATTATCTGCAACATTTTGTTCTCTGCCCAACTCATTTTGATTATTTCTAGTCCCATAAATACTACACACCTCATTCACTGCAGCCCCACGGAACCCAAATTACCTCTGTATTTTTTCAGAAAAGCCACTCCCAGAAACATGCCTCAAGGCAGAGGACAGAAAGAAGGTAGCTATCTGCACCTCACCATGAGCTGTCCTTTCTTACCCTCTGACAAGGGCACAGCACCTCGCCACAGCCCCCTTCCTTTTTGAAAAATCTAGTTAAAAAAACTCAAGTGGACTTCTGTCACCTCCAGAGTTTGACATCACCAAGCAAAGCCTCACCTACCTACCTGCCTAATCAGACTGGGCAGCTTCCACTTTCAGCACAGAAACCATTGGTTTAATTCAACTCCCAACGTGTTTGTAATCACCATAATGCATATCCCTCCTCATCTCACTTTGAAGAAAATTTTTTTCTTCCTTTCTGTGCTATCCCAAAGCATTATCTAAATCACCTAGTAGACTTTAGCCTCTACAACAACTGAAATAAGGTAGAATAAAGAGGCTTTTCTGTAACCTGCAAATTTTCTCCTTTTGTTCATTCCATAAGTCACACTCCCCACCTTTCCCTTCTCTGTATGCTTATAGTTTTAGACAGGGAAGAGCAGCATTGTATAACTGAAAAATTGGGCTTCCTGCCTTAGCTTTAATGACACTGACATCAAATGGAACAGGTACCCTGACAGTGCTGTAAACACTTTCAGTGACAAATAGCAATTTCACTAAGGCAAAGGCTTACCAAGGAGCCCGTGGAAAGACAACACAGCTTGGAATGCTCAAGTCATTCAACAAATCTGAAAAGCAACAGCAAGGTCTAGCAAGGTTAAATTTGTTCCCTTCCTTTATCTGCTTCAGACTGACTTTGCAAGTGGGGACAAGTTATCCTGGCACCAACAGGTATCTCTGTGTTTTCCTCAAAGGAGATAAAATACAGAATGTAGTTCTCAATCCTTTAAGTCAAGCTAGGTGGAAAGCATTATACCACAGAGTAGATTTGTAAATAAAGAAACCCCCTCCTGAAGTGGTGACCACAGAAGTGAAAATTTTTTTATTTTCAGGTTCTTCGTAGCAACTCCTTATCCCCTGGGTCAGAGACCTTCTCTTCAGAAGAAACAGAATCAGAGAATCACAGGGGTTGGAAGGGACCCCAGGAGATCATCTAGCCAACACCCTGCTAAAGCAGGTTCCCTAGAGTGGGTTACACAAAGGAGAAGTACTCCCTGCTGGTAAGCTACATTAAGGGAGATGTTAGTAGTACCTTCTTTAGTCATGAGACCCTTGTTGATTTAGCACTAATTCAAGCACAAGTAAGAGATTTCTGTTCTACAGGTAAGTTGAAAAGCCATTTATTCAGTAGCATTCTTTTCTTCATCCATGTTGTTAACACCTGAAGCTGTGAACATTAGCCCACATATACAGCATCACTCATTAAAGAACTCCTGTTCTTAAGAGTAACACTGCCTATCTCTACTTCAGTAGACAAAGGAGGGTTTCAAGTCTGAAATTAAGACATCTGCATTTAAGTATCTACACCTAGGTGTCACTAGATGTCTAAGTGGTGTTACTATAACAAGACCTAGATAGTAAAATTGGTGAAGTCTGTTGGAGCAGCTAAGGACACGCATATTTCTCGCATAGAAGGAACAGAAACAATTTTCGCCTGAGATCATACTTTATTTCCTTTTTGCACCACAAGAACTCATTTTTGGATACAGTACTGCAGTAAGGTTACTATAACAAAGAACATGCATCTTTCCACTATGAAAAATGAAACATCCCTTGTAACACAAGCCCAAAAAGTAAGCATGAACAGTGGGTCTGTAACGTACACTTTGCCTTTAATGTTCTAAAAGTTTGTTTCCTAGTTGGCTTAGGAAACATCCACCATGTTCTCAGTAAGAGGATGAAGCTCAGAATTCAGAGAACACAGCCCTGGATTAAAGCTGACAGGACCATCTCTTTCTCAGTGGACCATGCCACCCACATCAGTTTCTAGTGTACAATAAGCTCAAACCATAGAAGCAACCTTGGACACTAACCTTCCATAATCCTGAAGGTCATCTTTAGAACAATTTCCTCTGCACTCAGCTTCCTACATTACACTCCACTTCTCATGCAATAGTGAGCAAAAGATGCATTTCTCCTCCTTATCAAACGAATTATTTCAGAGGGAAGAGCTTTTTGTATTCTTCTCTCAGGACATACACTTAAAGACAAATTTTGAAGGGAAATGTAATTTTGACATTACCTCCAGTATGCTTTTCCTCAGATTTTGGTTTGCTTAAGAACACAGAGCATGATTCAGAACCCACTGCAGCAAACAACAGGATTTGAACCAGTTCAAGGGGGAATTAGAGCTGGCTGTTGATCTTTCTCCATTATCTCCGCTTTCCTTACATGTTCTTCTTTAATCCTAATTGCCACACACATGCACCCCACTCAAAAATTTCTTCTTAGTTGCAGGAAGAAATACCACTAACCATCCAAACCCCCTGCTGAAGTTTCAATTCATAAGACATTTGGAAAAGGAGAATCTCTTGTCAAAATATATAGTTATATTCAGGAAAGTAGCATATATTAAGAAGGAAGAATTACCAAAGTACCACAGAAAATTATATAAATGAGATATTGAATAAGTGCTCCCTTGAATTCAGAATGTCAAAAATTGATAAAGCAAAAATCCCATTTGAATTTAGTCTTTAAAGACTACTTCATTCTTATTTCATATACAGTTTAAGAAAAAAATCCAGTTAAAGAAAGATTTACAATAACTGAGTTTTTTATGCTCAAATAAGGTTAACAGATGAACTCCTCAAAAAACTCTTTTCCTAAATTGAGATTTGGTTTTGATAAGTGGGCACTGTATGACCAATTAGGTAAACAACTCCTAGCTTCTGGTAGAAGACTTCCAACTTCACCTATATTTTACTTCAGTTTCCTGAAAACACATGTACCTCATGTATTTCCACATCTCAGACAGCAAATTGACACCTTTGAAAACAATGTTACATTGTGACTTTATTATTGCATGTATTTTGTTTTAAAGTTTAATTCAATACTCAGTCTGGCCAATTATGTGACACACTGACAGATGGAGACAGACATGGCCCTCTGGAGAAAGGGGAAGCAGAAAGGAATTGAACATAAACATTTAGTTAGCTCTGTAAAAATACTGGTATTTCTATTAAAGAACAGTTATGGTACCCAATTCTGGTATTCTTGTTCCATTCTTCAAAAAGACCAAGCTTATCTGAATAAACACTGCCAGCATCTCAGTTGTTTCTACTGTACTTAAGAAGGCTGGCCTGTCAGAAGTGATGCATTAAGAGACTACTGTCATTTTAAACACAAAATAATGGTTTGAATCTGATGATGAACTTCATAAATCACTTCACTATCCCTACAAGCTGATTCTTCTGCACAGTAACTTACCTTCTACTTTATTTAACATGAATATTCCTGAAATGCAAGCATTTTTAAAACTCAGCCATAGCACCTTGCATGAAAAGGTCTTTGCAGCTTATAAACCACATGAAGTCTTTAAAAGGTAGCATTTTTACTCAAAAATCATTCATAGTGGAAAGACTTCATTGAAGTGTAGCTCAGTTCCTTACAAACATACCTCGGAGTTGTTGAGATGACACCTGTGTGTTCCTGAGAACCACCCCTCACTCGAGCACTGGTCAATATCCACCTTCTGCAGATTTATGTCAACTTTAACAACGCCTCTGGAAAAGAGAAAACAGCCTTGAACATAGTGACAACATCAATATGTTAAACTTCTTTACAATGATATAACCTGCAAAGTAGAACTATATTTTTCTTCTAATACCGAATTTGATGAAATGTCTGAAAAGAGAAATGAGGAGTTCCACATTCTCAAAGCTAAGCTTGCAGACATTCTTATATTAGACCTTACTGATATGCATTACAAGAACTCTAAATCTCATGCACTCAATAGATGTAAGGTGACAGGTATGAATAAGTTATCCACTCCAATAATTTAATGCTCTTCATGTTTTACAATGCAGTAAAGAACTAAAATAAATACAGTGGATGACCTACACTTCTGTCTCAGACACCAGCAGCCCCACCAGCCAACCCAGAGGCACACTGAGCATTGCAGTACCCAGCTGAACGCCACACCAATGACATCCTCCCTTTTGCTCCAGGGAGGACTATTTACCAAAATAATAGTGCAAGAAGTCTTCTGTACTCTACCCAGATGCACCCCAATCCAGTAACCTCATGCACAAGAGAAAATTATAAGAGGGCCATTCCCATTCCCCTTGCTTAACCACCACCACAGCTGCATATGCTAGTACTATCCTCTCCCCAGGGAAAAAAGCCTCATATTTCCACCCTTCCTCAACTCCAGAAAGCTACAGCCATCTGGAGATTACTTACACTCCAATATACCCCCACCTCTAAAGGGACAGAGATGTGTAGGACTTTGCCTCGTGCATCCCTAAGGTTAGGGGAAGTGGGCAATCTCCTCACATCTGCAAATCCCAGAAGGAAACACCATCCAAGTGGTCCCCACCTCCTCAGACCAGGGCCTCTGCCTCTTTGTAGCCTCAGCCACAGCTATGCACAATCCTGGAGAAAGCTGCTGGCTGCTGTCTCAAGTTGAGACATGCTTCCCACAAAGAGTCTGAACTACTTCAGTCACACATCAAGAGCATTCATGTCTTCAACATCAGAAGTTGACTTTTGCGAATGAAGAGCTAGCAATCCAGTTTCAAACTCCATGCTTCATCTTCATAAACAGCTCAGAAATCATCTGAAGGAAAAAAAAAAGTCCAAGTCCACATTTTTAAAACTAACTCCACCAATTCCCTGATTTTTTCCTAGAAGTCTCTTCAGATTGACACTGGATGTGGAATGCTTATATCACTGTCTTTCAAGAGTATCTGTGTCTCCTCCAGAGTGGGCAGAGGTGTCAGGACACAGCTCCTGACAGATCATTACATGGATGGACTCGTCCATAACAGGTAACTAAACTGCAACAATTTCTTAAGTCTAGGATTCCATTTCCACTCACCAGTTTCAGACATCAGACCAACATCTTTATTTCTGCAATTTTGCACAACTACACCAATGCCCTTCCAGGCAATACTGCCCCCTCAGCTATTAACCCTCACCTCCAAGAAAGGCACAAAAACAGCACAACTTCTGCTCAATTTGCTTATGAGCAATTTCAGAAAAGTCTTTAGTGTACAAGCTGCAGTTAATTGTATATAAATGGTACCACTTGCATGATTAAATGCTTCTAATCAATTTGTTTTTTAATCCTGTTCTCTAGATCTTCCAGAGGCTCTGTACAATCCATTTGCAGAACCCAGCTGATTAAATATAACTGTGCCATTCACAAAGATCTCTTTCCCAGCCCTTCTGATGAGCTAAAAGAGTTTCCCAAGAGCTCTCCAAGGACCAATGGCATGGCCCAGCCTCACTCACCTCAAAGCACACTGCCTATTTTTGCTGAAGCAGTGTATATGTAAGAAATGTTATTATAATGTTAGAGCCATATATGTGAAGAATCACTTCTGAACAAAATCAGAACAAGCATGAGAGAGCTTGATCAAAACCAGGGCAACAATATCTGGCACCAGCATTGCCAAGCACAAGGTGCCCATAACAGCTGTATCTGGGCATTCATTTTTAGACATGCTGTACAGTCACTGGAGATGTAAAGGATCACCATTTAAGCAACCTGATTAAGGCCCAGAAAAATATATATCTAAAGGAAGCTAGTACAGAAGCTCTTCATCCCCCATCCCCCACCTCCTGCCTGGAATTTAAATAATTCCTAAGAGTATCCAGTATCACATTATTTGAAGTGAATGCTCTGGTTCTGACAAACTCAGCTTGAAATGGCACATGCCATACTTTTGGAAGTTTAAGGCTGTGCATTTCTTACACTTGTTTTGGACATCAGAGGCTGCTGGAATTGGTCTCCCCCCACAGCCAGCTGCTCTTCCTACACTGCAGGAGGCCAACAATCTCAAGGGAAAAGCAGCCACAGTGTATACCTCAGTGCTCTGCACAATGCTTCCTCCAGTGGATTATCAACTTATTTTAACCCAGTGACAGGGTATCTGTCCCAGATGCCCATGAGTACATAAATAAACAGATACAACTAATTTCTCAACAGGCCACATGAAGATCGCCCCAGGTAGGTTTCTGATATTTTCTGGACCTTCTCAAATATAAATACTAACGTGTAGGCTGGGAACAGGATCTGCTCCACAAGTTAAAGAATTTCTTGTGGATGCATAGAGAGAGCGAGCTCGACTGCAGTCGAAAGGACTTAAGAAGGCAAGGAGCTGCTTTAACTCTACATTCATGCCCCTGAAAGACACTTTGGCAAATGTCTCAAGCATTAGGTTGTCATTCTGATTACTCTGAAGAAACCAATTGATGGGGAAAGTAAAAAAAAAAAAGTGATGATTCACAACAACCGCTTCATCCAAAATGCTCTGAATACCACAAGGAAGTAGATGTATTTCCTGTTAGGAAACATACTCATGTACATTGTTTTTAAATGGTAGGAAAAGAAACTCTCCTTCTACAAGCATGTGTGAGAAGAGAAACAAAATGAAAGTTGAGTAGACTAATCACTGCTAGAACAGAAGTCATTACAAAGCACTCTCTCCACCCCAATAAGAATTTGCTACCTGGTAACATTGGCCTTTTCCACGTTCTCTATCCAAGGTGCAGTGTCCCTTTCAGCAGCAGGTCCAGCTTTTCCCTGACCCCAGTTTTGTTGCTAATGCACTGACAAAAAAAAAAAATCTTGTCTGTTCTTCACATTTCCTGACAGATTTAATTAATGATGGGCTTTGGTATCCCTAACCCCATCCCTGTCTTCATATTAGGGATTACCTGACCCCACTTCCACCTCCTGTGCACTTCCATTTTATGTTCCAGTTCTGTCCATACAGGCTACAAAATCAACAACAAAAAAACCTTTCACCATTCCTCTTCCAGAAGAGAAAAGTATTCATTCAAGTTAGAATATTCTCCATCTGAATTTCTGTGCAAAAACTTCTTACAAGAACAGTTAACTCTCCACAAAACTCATCTTCATGATATCAGTGTAAACATCTCTGGTCATTCTACCTACTCTCCTCAGCCACTGTTCTTCTGGCACAACTTGAAGTTCTGATACAGTTCTGTTATTTTTGAGTTATAAGAATTTGTTATGAAAACCTACAGGAAAGGGCAGTCCAGAAGTAGGACTATAAAAAACACTCATGACAGTTAAGAGTCTTTCCACTTTTTTCTCAACACAGCACAACAGCCCTTTCTCACTGTACTTCTGCAATATACGTTAATGTTTCAGTGACATCACAGCTCTGCTGAGACAGTATTGCAGCAACTTGATGCACAATGCTTTCAGAAACAAAAGGTTTAAGTGAATGCGTGACATTTACAGAAGGCATCACGATGGTACAGACACACTGCTCTCATTGGGGATGCTTTGCCATTTTAAAACATCATCTCAGACTCATACCCTACTGTTATTACAGAGTACACCAGTATGTACATGATGATACATTCCTGAAATTCATCTGTGATTAATACAGGAGCTGGCACAACCTGATTAGCCACCCACATTTTTCAGTTATTTTTTGATTTCAACATTTGGAAAACTGAACATATGAAAGAACACATCCTCCTGGTATGCATACAGACCAACTACCTGTAAGTGCTACATTTACCGAACTAACTGGAAATAACTGTAGCTCTGCTACTTCAATAGAAGCGATCCAGACAAACGTCAACAGTACAGCAGTAGACTCAGCTTCTCAGCCTAAAACATTCATCCATCCTGACAGTGCTGCTGGCTGAACCCAAGCCACAGTGGTAAGTTAGTAACAATATTACTGCTAACTGTGGACCATCTGGCAAGTAAGTATATTTGGTTAATCTCCTTATAACTACAAATATTTGTTTTCTGCCGTGATTTTACAGCCCTTACACAAAAAAGACAAAGATTACAAGTTTGTTTAACATATTGGACAACTGCAGATAAGAATTAGTTGAATTGTACATAACAGATAATCATTGAAGGATGATGTCATGGAGGATTTTCTGTCAGATCAGAGGTTTGAATTAAGAGGCTTTTGTGTCTGTCTTAATTTTCAGTACCACTGTTTGTTGGCATTCTGTTCACATCAAAATCCATGCCAGAAATTGATTTAAGCTTATTTCCCCAACCTACCAGCTATCTTGATGGTTTCTGTAGTTATAACATTTTATAGTAACACATTGCAGAGTGCGTACATACAGAGGAATTTTCACCTGTGCTGTCACATCACAAATGATCAGAAGGAACAACTTCCTGTTCTCCCAATCCTGCTTAAGCCAGGACTGCCCGGAACAGCCTGCCAACATTTCAACAGTTGATAAACAGTATCCTCATCCTCTAGATCTTCTGAAGGCTTTGGCACAGAGGCCATTATAGCTCAGCTAAGCAGGTATTCAAACTTTATCTCCTGGGTTCATTTCCTTATTGCTGTATCTGTAAGAAGTATAAGTAAACAAAATAATCCAGTACCAACTATATGACCAAGATCTGTGTAATAGTGTAACCAGTTCTGCTGATATATGAAGGGCAGTAAGTCTGCTAACTGTAGCATCAGAAAAACCTTCTGAAATATAGAAATACAGGGGAATATTTAAACAGCTCATTTAATGCTATATACTAGGGAGAAAAATCTCTCCAAGTTGAAATGAAACCTTTCAAAAGCACCAGAAAAGCATATGTAACTTGTCATCAGCCAAATATGATAATACTGAAACCTTTGTGAGCATGAATCCCACATGCCTCAGTAGAGAGCACATCTTTCAACATTCGTTGTACTAAACAAGGGGGAAAATTATTAAAAAAACCACCACTGTGGGCTGAAGCAACCAAACAAATGCCATAGGGCTTTCATCAGGCACAATCAAGGCACCCAGTGTCATCATCACTTGATGAAGCACACAACTCTCAACTGTCTTTCTAACTGTCATATCCATTCAACCCCCCACACTGTTGTACAAAAGTCCTCCTTAGCACAAAACCAGGATATGAGAAAGGCCAATTCTCTGCAGATGTCCTAAACCTGCAGATCCCCACACCTCTATATACAGACTTCAATTAGAGTAGCAAAAGTTTGAGAGGAAGCTTTCTCTGCACTCTCATTTTGGAAACTGGTACACTCAATATTAATTTTCAAGTAGTGCACACTACCTGGCACTGAGTCCACTTCAGAATGTGAATTGGACAACTGAAGACAGCACCTGACATTTAGCTTCAAGTTTCACTGGTAATCAACAACTTTCTGCATGTTGAAAGTTATTTCCGAAAGTTAAGACTTAAGATCCTACATCACTGTCATGGTTTTGTGGTTTTTGTTGTGTCGTTGATATTCCACATCATGACACTATGACCATGGAACCATGACACTAACACATCCCTAAAACTCATCACTTCCACACCATAACATGACAACCAGATTCAGACTACTAGGATATACATATAATGTAATTGCAATCTAGGCAGTTATCACCAGTTTCTTACTAACAGGACTGACAGACTCACCCAGTTCCTTAGCCATAGCACAACCACTGCTTTCCATCCTACTTCCACCAAAGAATCAGCTTTCACTAAAAATAAACTTAACTGAAGAGTAAGATGCAGCAGTGTGGGTATAAGAATTAAGATTCATCTGCAAAGAAAATCCCTCTAGGCCATTTGTAACAGTACCATAAAGGTTGAATGCTTAAAGCTGAATCCTCTGTTGTCTGCAGAATTATATAGGATTTAAAAGTCAGCCTCTAGATTTATGGCATACAGTGCTACCTGAGGACTTGGACTTCCGGACTTCCCTGCGTTTCAGCTGAAGAGCTTACTAGATATTTTGAAGGGTGGTGATATTTTTGCTTGAAGTTCAGTTCTGTAACAAAACATCACCTCATTTAGGGAAGTATCAGTGACGACAGGACATCACTTACATTGGATTCTTCATATGAAAAAAGTCCTTGAAACTACATTTAGGCTGTTCAGTAAGAAACTGACATTTCTGAAACATCTGCATTACTGCCCACGGGGTCAACAAGAGGTAGAGAGGATAGGCCTCACAGAGAAGCATCAAACATAAGAAAGAAGAGCTTAGGAACAAGAAAAGCTTTGAATTCTAAGGAACCTGTACAGGAAAGATGGCCTCAGAAAAGTGCTTGTGGTTAGGCTGACTCTGCGGATTTAAAGTTAGTACAAGAACTTTAAAACTAAAAAGCAGAAGCCAGCTGGCAAAAAAGGAACACAGCATAAACTTGAGCGGATGAAAACCAAAAAGCGACCTAGGCTCAGCATGTTAGAAGTACAAAAATCTCAGAAAAAAGGCAGCCCAATGTGAAATCTGTAAGACTAGCGTGCATCCAGGATGTAGGAAGAGCTCAGAGCCAAAAGAGCATTTGCAGAAAGCAAGTTGTTGTTTTTTTTTAAATCCCTGCACACTTTAGAGCCAACAAAGCTCCTGCTTCACCACTCTAAAGAGCACTGATGTGGCAGAAGGCTGGGGATGTTATTCCCACTTTATTTAACAGGGTCAGAACAAAAATAGGTGAATCCTAACAAGCTCAGCAAGCAATAAATAACACAGGGTGTACATAACTAAATCTGACCATCAGTGAGAAACTGAATGCAGAGGGTTTCCAAAATGCATCCAGAACACACAACCACAATCTCGAAGTAAATGTCAAGTAACAAATTCAGAGACAGAAAAGAATCATTTCTCTTCATGTTCTCATAACTATATAATAGAAACTGAATTCAAATTACACCATGGAAGACAAAACTAAAAACTAAAGTCATGGAGGTCAGATTAATCCATACTTATTATCAATATTTGATCAGATAAACAGTTTGAAAAAACTTTCTTATTACTCATTAATAAATGGGATATAACCAAGATATGGGAACTCAGCATCTTCCCCATTGTCATACTGCTTCCCAAGTGCCTGCCAGAAGGTCTAACACATCACAGCAATATCCTTGCTCTTATCTTTGGGAACACTTCTCAATCTCAGTTTAGGTTCACGAACAGAAAGAATAGGAGGTGACAATCCTGGAGCTGGATCTCAAGTAGGAACTGCCACATGGCCATTCCCTTCAAAAGAGCTCTGACAGCCTGCTGTACTGGAAGCCTTACTCCAAGAGGATGGGGTCAAGAACAAAAGACAGGAAATAGCAGTTCGACTTGAAAAGTGAGCTCCTCTTATTTCAACTTATGCATTTGTGACAACAGTTACATAGCACACAGTACGTGTCCCAACCCTCTCCTGGTCATATTTGCTTCTTCCTTTACAAGGCCCATTTCTGAAGTGAAAAAAGCTGAATCATGTTTCTAACCAGAATACCCTATTCCTTGCTTCTTTTCTTTCATTGTCTAGATTTTGTTCTTACCCATGACCTTACACAAAATGATCTGTGATGTTTGTGTCTCTTTTTGAGAGCATTTAAATACTGGGGGGTTCTACTAAAAAAAATAAATCGAGTAGGCATTTCTTCGCTCTCACCTCTTTTCAGGAATAGAAATCCAAAATGCTCAGTTCAAGGAAATAAATTATTCCTTTTCATGTGTGAAACCTGTTCTAAATCCACCCACATCTTCAATCATGTTATATGGGCCAGGGGATATTACAGAAGAAAACATCAGCTTCACCATTTTAAAATATTTTCAAGATTATATAACTAAAGTATGCTGTCACAAGAACTTAGTGAGCCTCAAACAAGGAAAATGAATTGTTTTCCCAATTCAATACTGAGACGAGATTGGAAAGATTAAGGGGATACTTTTTTTGAAAAGGTGCTTAAAGTCAGAACTCAAATCATATTTAAAAATAAAGCTACAAGTTCTGGCACTTCTTCAAACCTACTTCAAAGGTTGTTTTACTGATCAATTTAACACCTGTGAAATACATAGAATTCTATTTCCTAAGAAATTACTCATCAGAAGTGCTTCTACCTCCTTAGTACAATTTGCCTTCAATAACTGAAAAACACTCCATTATGGAATAGTAATGATATGGGTTACTTTTAATAGTACAGTGGAAGTCACTGTATTACACTGCATTTAGGGAAGAAGTAGCTGAATATAACTGCACAATGAAGACTAATCTTTGCACCAAGGATTACCTTTTTATTAAAAAGAGAAAAGTGATTAAACATCAGGAAGAAAAAGTACTGAAAGACAACAGTTGATTCAGCCAAACTTCAGAATGAAGGTATCCAGAGGTATTCCAGAACACACTGAAGAACATGATAAACTTCAGCTTGCTGATTATGCTCCTTTCTGCCAAAGCACCCATTATTCCACAGCATTCTCCCAGAAGTCCTTCAGAGACTGATTGCAGATACTGACCGGACTTGAAACATGGTGAAACATGGCAACATGGTTTTGCCAGAACACAGAGAGGGAGAAATATCCCTGTATCCTAGAGATATTCTGACCTCCTAGATGAGGAAAGTAAGCAATGACCATTTCCCAAAGTGATGACATACTACATCACAACATTAAAGAAAATCAGAAGAGCACACAAGAGAACAACTTGAACTGCAGAAGCAATAGCTCATTCATCACAGTTTGGGAAAATTGATGTCATTGCAGAAGTCTGAAACATTGCACAGAAACGTGACTAACTGTATTCAAGAAACATGGGAAAAACTCTTGAGAATAGGGACCATGGCAACAGAGAGCTTTGTGACAGGAGACTGGAGAAGGTAGGTTTGTTTAGTCTAGTAAGCAAAGGTGGAGAAGGACCTGCTGCCTATAAATAGGTCGGGCAGAAAACGTCAGCCGAGAGCTATTTCAGACAGAAGGCTGTTCTGGAACAGGAACAAATGGATGAGAGCTGACTGAATGAATTTAGATCAGAAATCAGGAGAAGCTATCCAACCATTTAGGCCAGTGAAGTGGAGAGCCAAGAGGGAAAGCTACTTACTTTAAGATGAAGCTGAGTCAGCTGATTACATTAAGTGGGCTCGTGATGAAGAAGATTGGACTCTGTGAGCCAGGAGGGTTTTAAAGAAGAAAAAGCTAACACTCCTAGTAGTGGACTACTTGCACACTTCCCTTCCAGGTCAAGAAGTAATTCTCTTTACAGGCCTACCAGACTGCTGCAGCAATGAAAAGCTCCCATCTCCCCCACAAAGGACAAGTGAGGACTTACTCACAGCTTTTCACAGCCCTTCACTTCCACTGCAGGGCTGCAGAGAGAGCAGCTGGATCACCACACACTGCAGTGTGGCTCCCTGTCACTGTACAATATGAAGCAGAGGAGGATCACTGATGGATGACATGTTAGCATGTTCTATCCTCCTCAGCACTAGAGCTGTAGAGCAATTGAACACACTAGATGCAAATTTCAGCTGCAAACCACATCAGCTTACAGTTTTGATGAAAGGAGAAGGGAAGAGTTAAGATCAGATTACTTCCAGTCCCTGGGATCTTCTTGCTTCTACATGGATCTGCAGTGTAAGCTGATGGGAACATTGTCTCCCTGCCAGGAGAGGCTCCCAGAAACCATGAGAGCAGACAACAGCAAGCCCTGCTAAGCAGTAGGGCAGAGTCACCACCGTTAGCTTAGTGCTGGGCTGATGTGGCCCCACCAGCCTCAAACGCTGAGGCAATTAACATGTCTTTGGTCTCTCCACTTCACCCTAGTGTGGGCCTACAGCTCAAACCTTAGCAAGGTCATTTAAGAGACCACATTCCCTCCTCCTTGGCCTTCATCTCACATAGTTTAGCTTCCACCATGTGCAAAATGAAAGACTGACAGCAAAGTGCTTAAGAGCCTTGCCTGTAACAGGCCACATCTTCATACAGAAAGGATACAATCCCCAGACAAATAACAGTGCTTCGCTTCTGACTGCACTTTCAGGAAGTCATTGACAATACTATTGCAATAGTAGCATTTACAGAACAAAACCAGTAGTAATTATTAGTCTTACCTTTAAGAAACTTTCCATTGCTACACCATACCAGGTACCCATCTGTTACAGCAACAGAAGTAGGGGCAGTGGCTTTTCCTTCTGTAGTCTGAAAAGACTTTTCCATGGAGAAAACTGTTCACAAATTTCTTACCCTAATGTACCATGCCATAAACCAAACATCAGCCAAGAAGGAAGTACATAAACTGTTAGCTTCAAAGGGGCACGCAATAAACTACCATCAGTGAACCCATACCAGACTATTAAATGGAATGAGCATGTAAACTGAGCCATAAAGGTTCCTAACAGATGGTTTGGGGATATTTTGCTGAACCAATGTAGCTTTTGAAAAAGATGGAGAGTAATATATGCTGCTTCTAACCATATGGCCCTAAATAGGAATTTAAAGCTAAACCATTGTGTCACTCAGACAGATGGTGAGGGGAAATAAGGCTTATTTCAAGAGGGACATTACAGCAATTAGTACTAGCATTCTAATAGCTAAGTTTGAGCTTTTTATTTTACATGCTTAGATTTTGAACCATTTATTCTCATGAACTCACTGAAGCTGCATGTCTGTTCAGTACCAAAAATATTTGCACAAATACTAAGGTGTTCCACAAGTCTTGGAAGAAGTGTATTTCAGATTCACTGTTTTCTATGGAGTTAGAAGGTTACCTTAATATCTCAAACAATAAACTTGCTAAAAAGACATCTAGTATGTAACATACTCCAAACCAGAAGCACTAGAGCCACCATTTAGCTTTGCCAGATTAAGTACATATGTATATTTCTTCACCTGCTTTCTTACAAAGCCACCTAAAAATACACCAATCCGTTTTCTTAGAACTGCATATCAACTCACCTCTAGTTTTGATACAAAAAAACTTTGTTAGTCCTAGAAGTTCAGCAACACAGTGATACAATAGTAATACAGCACTAAAAAACTTGCAGTATAACCCACTGCAAGGTCTCCTAAATGCAAAGAGCTTTTCCAAGCTTAAATGGGCTTAATGAATGCTTTTCAAAGTATCTGGACTCTGTCTTTAACTGAGGTGAATTCCACATGGCCAACAGAGGCCAGCAAGCTCAGGGAGCACAGCAGCATCCTGCACCCAGGAGGACCTCTGCTGGTGGCCTTATTTGGCCAGAGCTACTCCCAGGTGGACCTGGTATGTTGCATGCTCTGAGCATAAGAACTACCACTGCAGCATGAACCTACACCACGACAATTCCCAGCACCACAAGAGCTTTCCACAGAGCTGAAATTGAGAGTTCTTAATCAGCAGAGCCCACACCTGCTTTCCAAAGTTGACAGCAAGGTTTCATTCAGTTTTATTTCAAGATCTAATTCCTCAGATAACTGAGAGTAACATTCAGCAGCTGAAACCCCACCGGTTCATTGTTACATGAACTATCCCCCAGAGAGAATACCTGACTACACTAGTTTTCACCTGCACCCTTAACATTGGTCAGAGGTCTCAGACTACAAGAAGTACCCTGAATTAATCTGGAGCACCTGCTGGGGACCAGCAAAGCTCTGCAGTACAGCTCTTCTTTGAGCTCTGGTCTTGCAAGGAATTCAGCAAGCAACAACCTGCAGACAAAGAGCCCAAGAAGTGTGAAAACTCCAGAGCAAAAGGTAATACCATGGAGAAAAAACCACCCATTCTTTATTCAACAGACTATCTTTATGTCTAAGAACACATGACAGCATTCATACCTGTTTGATCCCAGTGATCCCAGACTGACAAAAAAATACAAGCATTCACATACACAGTTGGGTGGCAATCCAAGCATGGGCAAATCTCTTCCATAGCCAACAGCAAAGTGGAAATCTTCATCTACTACTGAATCACTGCACAAGGCAAATGCTGCGCTCTCCTTATTCTCTGAGGAAGGAAAGCTGCTTTAGGGCAATGGGCAGTCCAACAGAATTACATATCTCCATTACATGTGTGGTGGTCCTATCAGTAGATATCCTATGCCCCACAGGTTGCTCTCACTCCTCAGCCACATCTCCTTTTGTTCTTAAAATAGGGCATGAGAAAAAGCCTTTCTGCTTCCTCCTCTCTGCTAGTCATAACCCAGTGGCAAGTTCCTGGAGATAACAGCAGTAGAAAATAAGCAAGTCTTCATGCATGCCAGCCATCACTCATACAGCTTTGTAACAGGGTGAGAGTTCTAAAAACAATGCCCCAAAAAACTTAACAGCCAGTTTAGGCTGTAATCATACACACTGAGAAAACTGCAGTAACAAACACTTATTTACCCACAAGCATACTGACCACTGACCAGGTTTGAGCACCCCACAGTGGATGTGCTCTGAAGACCAGAAAATGCAGTGTCTCAACTGGTTAAAATCATTGCTGGCACTGAGCTGTTTTTCATTATGCTGCAGAGTAAGAAATAACAGCTCAGTAAACATCTTTCTCCAGCAGAAAAATAACCTATAAACCATGACACCCACCATCCTCTCCACTCCAGAAGCACACCGGGAACATAACCCACATACACACCTGTTTCAGTGAGAGTACCTGAAGAAAATGCTGCTTCACAAATTGAGATAAAAGCAACACTACAGAGCAACAGCTCCCTAAGGCACATGAAGGTGACGCTCAACAGGGAAGGCCTGGGGTTGCACTGCGGTGTGACTGAGCATGTGGAAAGGGTGACCAGGTCACCCCAAAGGTGACCACACACTTGGCACACCCCTCCCAAGGACAACACAGAGGACCCACCACACCCCAAGCTGCACAGAATGCCAGAGAGCCCTCCTCGTACCTGAATTCGGGGACAAGGTTTGGTTGCAGTCCATAGAAAGCTGCTGAGAGAGTCACCAGCCAGCCGGGTTTGTAATTCCCATTCTCACACTCCAGGTAAGGAGAGGACCACCTGATGTGGTTTTTATCAGCCGTGAAGCCCTCTCGCCTCTTCCAGCTGTTCTCCAAAGTTTTGGAGCCCGTGTTTAAGACCTTCTTGTGCTGATGCGGCCTCCACTTGCGCTTCAGGCCCTGGAACCACTCCGTCTCCAGAGATCCGTTGGCCAGGTCCTGCACGTGGATCTGGCTCTCGTGCCTGCTGGCCTGGAGGAACACCTGGGGGGCAGAGAATGGCTCCGTGCTGAAGGTGATGGCTGCCCTGGAGATGTTGGGGTCCCCCTCCAGGANCGGCGGCGGGTCCGCCCGCGCCTCCCCGCCGCCGCCCGCGCCCCTCCGCTCCGCATCCTTCGGGCGCCGCTGCCGGAGACGGACCGCCCCTTGCCGCAAGCAGCGCTCCGCTCCGCTCTCCCTGCCGCCGCCGGCTACGAGAGGCCGCTCACCGCCAGCGCCTCGCCGCCGGCCCTTATAGGTGTACGGCGAGCAGTTGCCGCCCTGTGTGGCCGGCCGGGCTGTCAGTCAGCCGGCAGCCATTCACGGGGTAGGAGGACGGCGCTGAGGGAGGCNGTGGTCCTATCAGTAGATATCCTATGCCCCACAGGTTGCTCTCACTCCTCAGCCACATCTCCTTTTGTTCTTAAAATAGGGCATGAGAAAAAGCCTTTCTGCTTCCTCCTCTCTGCTAGTCATAACCCAGTGGCAAGTTCCTGGAGATAACAGCAGTAGAAAATAAGCAAGTCTTCATGCATGCCAGCCATCACTCATACAGCTTTGTAACAGGGTGAGAGTTCTAAAAACAATGCCCCAAAAAACTTAACAGCCAGTTTAGGCTGTAATCATACACACTGAGAAAACTGCAGTAACAAACACTTATTTACCCACAAGCATACTGACCACTGACCAGGTTTGAGCACCCCACAGTGGATGTGCTCTGAAGACCAGAAAATGCAGTGTCTCAACTGGTTAAAATCATTGCTGGCACTGAGCTGTTTTTCATTATGCTGCAGAGTAAGAAATAACAGCTCAGTAAACATCTTTCTCCAGCAGAAAAATAACCTATAAACCATGACACCCACCATCCTCTCCACTCCAGAAGCACACCGGGAACATAACCCACATACACACCTGTTTCAGTGAGAGTACCTGAAGAAAATGCTGCTTCACAAATTGAGATAAAAGCAACACTACAGAGCAACAGCTCCCTAAGGCACATGAAGGTGACGCTCAACAGGGAAGGCCTGGGGTTGCACTGCGGTGTGACTGAGCATGTGGAAAGGGTGACCAGGTCACCCCAAAGGTGACCACACACTTGGCACACCCCTCCCAAGGACAACACAGAGGACCCACCACACCCCAAGCTGCACAGAATGCCAGAGAGCCCTCCTCGTACCTGAATTCGGGGACAAGGTTTGGTTGCAGTCCATAGAAAGCTGCTGAGAGAGTCACCAGCCAGCCGGGTTTGTAATTCCCATTCTCACACTCCAGGTAAGGAGAGGACCACCTGATGTGGTTTTTATCAGCCGTGAAGCCCTCTCGCCTCTTCCAGCTGTTCTCCAAAGTTTTGGAGCCCGTGTTTAAGACCTTCTTGTGCTGATGCGGCCTCCACTTGCGCTTCAGGCCCTGGAACCACTCCGTCTCCAGAGATCCGTTGGCCAGGTCCTGCACGTGGATCTGGCTCTCGTGCCTGCTGGCCTGGAGGAACACCTGGGGGGCAGAGAATGGCTCCGTGCTGAAGGTGATGGCTGCCCTGGAGATGTTGGGGTCCCCCTCCAGGAGGCTCCTGATCAGCGCTCGGTACCACTCCAGGTCCTCCTGGAAGTTCTGCTCCCGCGACTTATTGCTCTGCAGGATCATGTTGAGGAAGTTGGTGGCGTGGGTGAGGGTGTCCAAAGCGCCGTGCAGGGACGGGTGCGACACGAAGCGCGACTTCCCGGCCAGGCTGGCCAGCTCGTAGCGCCCGGAGCAGTTGGCCCTGCGCAGCTCCCGAGAGTCGCCGGTGTAGAGGAACGAGGCCACGTCCTGGGGCACCTCCTCGGCGAGCCGCTGCGCCAAGATGGTGCTCTCTGGAGAGCGGCTCCGCGGGACCGGATCGCGGCTCCTGATGTGGTTGTAGATGGGCTGCCCGCCTCCCGCCGCCCGCCCTCGGCCGGCCGCGGCCCCGAGCCCGCGCTGGGCCAGGAGCAGGAGGAGAAGCAGCCGGAGCGATGCCATCTCTCGGTCGCGCAGGTACGGCGGAGTCTCTCAAGCCGGGCTTCACACAGGCGGCCCCGGCCCCGAGTCACCTGTGGCGGCGCCGGCCCCGCGCTCACTGAGGCGCTGCCCGGCGGAGNCTGCCGGCACGGCGCGGGGCGGGGCGCCATGGGGAGCCGCCCCACAGGGACGCGCGGGGAGTGTGGCAGCGACACCTGGCGGCCGGGAGAGGAACAGCCGCGGTCGTGGGTCTGCAGCGGCCGCGGCACGGATGTGGTGCAGCAGAGCGTTTAACACCAGTGCTTAACTTTGCGTCTTTAATGCAAAGCTTTTCTCCCACCCGGTACCTTACTTTGGGATCAGGTGTCCGTGGCCAAGACCAAGGGTGGATTGTCGGTGCTGTGCCGTTAGTTCCATTCCGGCTTTACCTGAAACTCCCTTTTGGAACTGTGGAGTGCAGAACTGAGTTCCTTCCCCCCCTCCCACACACACACACACACACACACACACACACACACACGTGCATGCACATCCTATAAGGAGCAGATTTCAGCTCTGCAGAATGTGGTCTAATTTTAA
Organism: Odontophorus gujanensis; assembly: GCA_013399175.1. NCBI lineage: Eukaryota > Metazoa > Chordata > Aves > Galliformes > Odontophoridae > Odontophorus > Odontophorus gujanensis. Next base: position 4,990 of record VXAB01007198.1, on the reverse strand, counting down.
ACCCCTGACAAAATGTATTTGCTGCTTTAAAACATGCTCTTATTTTAGATTTATTTGAAACTATTCCTAAAGGAATAGCCTAACAGCTAAGGGTTGAATAACTTTGCAGTCCAAATTTTTCATACATGCCATGGTATTTCATACAATGGTTTTTCATACAGATATTCTCTGTTAAAGAATAATTTACATGTAATGAATGTTCCCCTCAGTGAACAGCCTATGAGGTTATTTAGAAACCAATACACTGAGCAGCTCAGATGCTGCTATTTACAGTTTAGCACAGCACAGGGAATCTGTGCCTCAAAGTCTGTGCTGAACAAATACCTGAGGATGCAACATTTGCTGTGGCTAAGTGAGAAATGGGGCTTTTGGAAGGAATAGCTGTCACGGCTGAGCTGAGCTAACATGGAATAAGTAACTTGGTGAGGTATCAGTGACAGTACAAATAAGCAAGCAGTTTTTTCACAGTGGGCCTGTGCAGGTTCCCTTACTGGCACGTAATCTCAGAGGGTCAGATGCCAGCTGAGTGCGCTTCCCTCCCGGAACCTGACCACTAACACATGCCTGAACAGCACCGTGCCTGCAGGATGACAATCTTTCTGCACTCTCAATAGTGAAGCATCCTTCTAAAGTACTCACATAGTAAATTCCTTTATTTCCTGATCACCTTGGAGTCCTCTCTTATACCCTTCTCCAGAAGTACTCACCTCTCCTACATTCCCCTTTTCTTTCGCCAACAGCCCCCAAGAAGCTCCTGTTCCCAGCACAAGCCTTACCAGGAGCCAGCAGCCAAATGGGCCAAGGCACAACTCCAGTTGCTGCAAGCTCCTCTCTACCCTGGGGCACCTGGAGTCAGAAAGCTCTGACTTTCCTGTTCCACTGATATGTAAAGTGCTGCATTTGCACTCTGTTACCAAGATACGAGGAGAGATGAGAGTTCTACTGGAGGACTTTCTTGCTGAGGGTGTCAGGGCAGCTGGTGCTGTTTCTGCATCAGAGGGTCAGAAGTCTTTATCCTCCAGGGCTTCTTCCTGCAGTCACTTCAGACCTGCTCCCAAACAACCATGTCCAACCAAACCCTCAACGAGATACAGATTTCAAGTAATTGCAAACATGCTTCTACTTAGTAGCTTTGTAAAACTTGTATTGCAGTACTCAAAGCCTACCACTCACCGCCCACATCCAGGGCGCAACTGCTTCGGCCCATCCACCGAAAAGGATACAGCGGGATCTGAGCACTGCCCTGCACATCTGAGTTGTTAGAACCATCATGGCTGTTGCAAGCATAATGCCAGTAAAAGGAGGATCTCGACTGATTGCATTACCTACTGAGACAGAATCTCCATGCAGATATTACCTGAGTCTAATTACAGTGCAGAAAAAAAATAGCAGTGCAAAATGTGAGCAGTTTTTAACAGCGTAACTGCAACCTACTTTCTCCACATACACCCTATGAACAAGTTCTTGGTTCATCTGAACTATTAGAAGTGCTCATTCCAGAATTATTCCATTGTTAAAACCACTTGGAACAACAGAATTCTCTTGTAGCTGTGAAATTTATTTTAAGACTCGTTTATTGATGTCTGTCCTAAGCTAATCAGGCGATATACAGAGTAAAAACAAGTAATTAAATGCTGAAACTTTGAGAGTAATTTGTTGTATCTATCTCAAACAGAAACAAAATGTTTATTAATATAACCGCTTATGATATTCAAAACTGAATCAAAGGAAAAAATTCACGCATTTTCTCACTGAGGGAAAGGCTGCAGAGCAAGTTCCACAGCTGCATGTTCTCTTTGGCCTTTCACCTGGCTGCCCATCTTGGACAATAAATATCAATACACCCCAAAACAGGAGGATCACACGCTCTTCCTCCCACACAATAGACAGGGAATGGCAGAGGGGGCTGGAGGTGGGGAATGCAAAATGACAAGGCAGAGCTGGGAGTACTGTTCATGTTGTAATACACAGTGCAGTGTACATAGGGGCTAGCTGTGATGCTGGGTTTATTGCTGCAGAGGGCAAGAGTGAGAGTGAACGGAAATCTCTCGGAGACCTGGCTTCATTAGTTCTCTCACTTTCACCCACAAATGAATTAAAACCACTACATAAATATTTCAGGGAAAAAAAAAAAAAAGTAGCCAAAATGCAGAATATGAGAGTTGTTATTTAGAAACTGATGAAACAAGCAGCAAGAGCTTACCTGAGAGTTAATGTTCACTTGTAGTGAGAAGGTCAAACCTGGTGGTGTTTTCTTAGAAACACTGGAATTGAAGTCTAAGGCAGTTTCCCAGAGCAGCCCTGCTGTGCTGGGGCTGGACAGTGTGCAGCAAGACCATCTCTGGCAGGAGCTGACCTACCTTTGTCTCAAAGAACTTGCTGCCAGGTAGACTCCACAGACACCCTAACTACTTTGCTCCTGTTTTCATCACTATACAACCAACTATATAGCCTAATCTTTCCTGTGTTCCTCCCCTTCTTCTTCTCACCATTAGTGTCTGTCTGCAAAAGCCTACCTTGACTTACTCTCTTCGTTTCTTTCCCATAGGCTAAATTAATCAAGTTTCCTAACACTATGCCTTCTAAAACTACCATCAGTCCTGCTGTTTTCTTCTTGACTCCACTCTGTTTGCCTCTTTCTCCAGGTGTCCCACAGAAGGCCTCTCACACATCTCCTGCAGGCTGCACAGAATTCTGTTAGTACACTGAGGTCTGCCTGCTCTTTCACCCTCACCACAGTACTGACCAGTGTATGAATTCGTAATCCAATATAATCCTTGTAACCTTTCAAAACATTTTGCTTCCTAGCTATCCATTGTCTATTTTCATTTGAGGATTAGATCTCCCCTTCCTCTGAGTAGTGCTTGTCACTTCTCTTTGTTGAATTTTATCTCACTGATTTTAAGCTGCCTAACTGGCTTTTCAAGGTTATCTCCAATTCCAAACTTGTTCTTCAAAATGCTTTTAACTATCTTATTGTTTCTTGTAGTTTTCTCTCATTTTATGAGCCTTTATTTCACAGTTGTTACTTGACAGCTGGTCTTGATTCTATGGTTCTACTATTGTCCAGTTTGTTCATGAACCTACTGAATAGACTGTAGCTGAGGTCAGATCCTTTCAGGAACTTGTTTGAAACATCCTGTCAGTTTGATAGTACACAACCGATGCTTATATTTTGAGAATGACTTCAGGGGCAACTGCTACTTCACTTCATGACCTACTTACACAATATTTCCTTAGTTTACTTATGAGAACCACATGTCAAGTCACTGATGTAGATATAGAGCTCATCTACTGCCTCATCACTAGACATGAGTTGTGAGTCAAAGAAGAGAGTTTAGTTTGCATTGTTAGGATTTTTCTTGACTATCCCTCATTAGCTAATTTCAATCAAGTAGTTATTTTTAGGTGGTGAATATAAAGGGGGTTTTTTGTGTTTTTTTTTTTTTAACCCTTTTGAAGATCTTTATTCTATGAGCTCCACTCTGCCTAATTTCTCTCTTTTCTTTCTCTAGAAATATGCAATACAATGCTTTTCCCAACTTGGAAATCCTCCTCCCAAGCACTTGCAATGAAGAGTGGTAGTATATGTTTGAAGGGTCCCATCTTATCTCCAACAGAAAGTGTTATTCTAGGTTAGAAGAAAACTGCCACACAACAGATTGATGGCTTTGACCCCTAATTGTCTGTGGACAGCTTCCATCTGATATGCAGATGTATCTAAGATGCAGACATAGACTGCATTTTAAATAAACACTATTCCAAAACTTTGTGAGCTTGTTCAAGTTCAGGAAAAGATATGGGAGTGTTGAAGTTCAGATTGCAAATACAAACTGTTCTGCTTGTACTTTACAGAAGTTATTTTAATGTTGGGAAATGCTGTTCACATATACCGAGGGCTGTTGGTACCTCCATAGTCTTTGGCAAGGATACACAGCTCTTACCACTACTGAGAGGAAAAAAACAGCGCAGAACACAGACCCAGAGCAGTCAGGTCCATGGACCAATGTGCATGAGTTTCTTTGTTTTAAATTAAAATAAAGGAAAATCAGAAATGTCTTTGCCAATAAAGGCAGAGTGCAGAGAATGGAATAAATGGTTACTGAAGCACCAGGACTGCTTTCACAGAAGGAATCCCACTTCTCCAAAGACCATTACAGTCTAAATGTTGTGCTATGTAAGTACAATAAATGTTCAGCAGCCTTAATAATGATAGAAGGCTCAGCTCTGTCTCCATGAGATGTCGACGTTTCAGTCACAACGCCAGAAAGCATGAAAGCCACTTCCATGCACAGTCTGTCAGCAGAATGCAGAGCTGAGTGCAGAGCCTCTGCTGTCCCCAGGAGAGCAGGAACAGTGTGGAGGAGAAGTGCTTGCTCTCTGGTTCATCTGGCTTGGCTACAGAAAGAGCAGAGCACTTCACTACAGCCTCCCATTCAGATTAATGGACATCTGCTTACTCCAGAAGTACAACTGGAGGTGGTGGGTTACAATAGCCAGTGAGCAGCACACATCTGGGGCAGGAGTGAGATGGTGCTGCTCTCAACAGGGCAGCGTGGGAAGGCAGCACAGCAGCAGATGGGCAGCCAGGATAGAGCAGGCAAGAAATTAATAAAGGCTAATTGAACTGAGATGGAATGAAGGAGAAATCAACTGAAAGGTGAAGTTAAAATCATTAGAAGTATTGGGAAAATAAAATCTTGGTACAACATGTTATATCGAGTAACCAAGTTTCCCGTGAGCACCTTATATTCAGTAATAAACCAGAGGATTATGGCTAACACCCAAATCAATGTGGCTGTTTTTAATAGCTTCATATCCATCCTTCAGAACTAACTAGGAAGGATAATCTACTGGATAATAGCACAGACACTGTGGGTTTCTGTGTTCTCTTATGACAAGCATAACATCCATAACATTTCCAATAATGCCTCAGCAAAACAAATAATTTCATGAAGCAATAAATCACGAGAGCATGCTATCCTGCTGT
>VXAB01007197.1:0-24787 GCA_013399175.1 Odontophorus gujanensis | reverse complement strand
TCCCCACCCCCCTCCACCCCACTTCGTGTGCAACCCCGGTGATAACCCCAGCTTCGCTTCCCACGGCTTTGTTTGCTCTCTCTCCACGCCGGAATTTTTATCTTCTCCTGCAGGAAAAAGAAAAGTGCTCCGGCAGCATGTCCGTACGGATGTGTCCTTGTGGGGTCACGGCTCTGAAAGCGCAGCTCAAGGGCAGCAGGGACGGACTCAGGATTTCTATGCATCCCAAAAGCCGAGGAGGGTCCAGCACCATTGCTGGGGGTGGGAGGGGGGCTGCAGCGAGCACGGGCTGCCGCTTCCCCCACGCACTCTCGCAGCATCCAAGTATTCCCAGCACTGGGAATACCCTGGGCTGGGTGCCGCCCTGCCTGCACGCTGTGCTGCTCTGTGCAGGGCTCTGCTTGGTCTCGCACTCATCCAAACCCAGCCCCTTCCCTCACTCCCGGTTAGGTTCCCCTTGAGCTGCAGAGGGCGAATTCAGCACTGCAGTTGTGAGCTTTAACGTATTTACCCCAATACGTTCATTGTGGTGCCTCTCTGCCGACCTCTGCGTGTTGCAGATGGGGAAACTGAGGCACGGGCTCACGTCCTGCCGTGAGGGTGGGGTCAGTCCCCAACCGTGAATAGTCTGTGGAGTGCGGAGAGCATCTGGAGCCCATCAGATCCCTCGTGCAGGTGTGGAGGGGAGGAGCGGGCTGTGCTGAGCGCCAGGAGCCCGCTGTGTGCTGCCATGCTCCTCCAGCCCACCCTGCCCCTGTGCAGCCAGAAAAGGGAGAATGCACACCGACAACGTCCTCTTTCTGTGGGGTTTCCAGCTGACAGCTGCCTGTCTCCGGGTTTCCTCGCAGGGGCCGGGTGAAGCTGTGCTCCCTGCCAGCTGCCATGTGCACCAGAGGGCCGTGCTGGGGCTGGGAGTGCTGGTGGGTCTGAGCCGTCGCTGCGTTGACCCTGGGGGCTCACCAGCCCACTCCCCGGGGGTTGGACAGGGAAGGAGCAGCCGCCGTCACGCAGTGCAGCTGCAGGGCAAACCCCACAGGAGACATCCCATGGGGGAGCAGAGCAGGGGAAGCTCTGAGCCCGGTTTGGTCCACATTCACGGTGCCCATCGCGTTCTCAGACAACTTGTTCCATTTTTTAAGGCTTGCATATAGCAAACCCTGCTGCGTGCCGTGGGGCAGAGCTGGGGGGATCTATGGGGCGCAGACAGAACTGTGCGGGACCCGATGGGGCCACGCCTGCAGCCGGCTGCCGCGGACGTGCAGGATGCTGGCGTATGGAGCTGGGGATCCCGTGGGAAACATCCCTCTTGGCCACCGGCTGGGCAGGAGCGTGGCCAGCTCTGCGAGCCCTGATTGCAACCATATGCTGCTCCAGCACCGCCGCAGCCCGGACACGGCCCACGCACGGACCCGGCGCTGCAATGCTGCCGGTGCTGGGGATGCTCCGACACGGAGTGCCTGGCACCGGCTGCTGGGTCGTCCCACGCGATGCTCAGCCAACAAACGGACCCACAGCTCCTCCGGCACCCACCGGGCTCCCGCTGCCCACTGGAGGGTGCTCTCTGCCAAGCTTTGCTGCAGCTCTTCCCCTTCCGCGGGCCGAGCAGCAGCTCTGGCTCCTGCGAGATTTGATGCCATTTCCTACATAAACATTCTCTGTTGCACCGCGGTGTTTGCTTGCTGGAGCGGATTCCCAGCCCTAACCCCTCTCTCCGGCTCGGCGAGGTTTCTCTGTGATGCTTACGAGTCTGTCTGGATTCAATCAGCTCCCCTCTGTGTCATCGACAAACCGGGCTCTGCTTCCCGGCTCCTTCCCCTTTCCAGATGGCTGCTGAAAGCATTAAGCACCGCGATGGGACCGCGGTTGCTGCCTTCATGACAAACCGCGATCCCCTCTGTTCCATCTCAGCCTTTGCCTTCCGGAACAGAGCTCTCCTCCCCCCTCTTTCTTGTGCTGCTCCTGGCAAAGAGGTGGGAACGGGCCGTGCCCCATCCGTACCGGGGACCTTTCATGCAGGCTGACAAACTTCCCTTCTCAGAGCCCATCTGCACTCCATTCATCTATTTTTAAGCACAACTGAAAACCATTTTCCAGGAACAAACCGGGCTGCAATCCCTCGGTCCTGGTGGGGCGTGCCGGGGCCAGGCCCTCGACCTGCTGCCAGGGCTGTGCGTTCCTAAAGGCAGATCTATGGTGAAAGCAATGCTGCTGAAGCTAGCGGGGTGCACGGTGAGGTTCCTGAGCCACCACGTGAGCACTTTGGGACCGCAAGAGGGACTGTGGGGCTCTGTGCCATGGAGGAGATGGCTTTGCTGTTCTCAGATTCAGCATCCCAGTGCCGGAGCCAGCAGGAGTGGGATGGCTGTTGGGCTCCAGCAGAGCACGGGGAGTTGTCCCATGTGCCTTCACACAGAGGCACAGGGCTGTCCCGATGAGCTGAAGCCAACACGCAGCCGTGCTTGAGCAAATCCCCCTCCAAAATATAGATTAAAAACGTCGCAGATCTTGACTGCATTTCCTCCCTGCTTTTTGCAGAATGCTGTTCAGTCTCTGGGGACGCCGAGCTGGCTGTTTGATGTGCCGGCGATGAGGAAGGGCTCTAATAAACTAGCACAAAATAACAGTTATCTGATGAAAGCCACGGGCAAAACTCCATCGGGAGGGCGAGGGAACCGACAGAGGCAGCACACAAATCCTTGTGGTCTTTAAATGAGTCCTGACACATGGGGCACTCGGGCAGAGCTGACACTGCCTGCACCAGCCCCACGGGGAGCACAGCATCACGGGGCCGTGCCCTCACCTGGAGCACCAGCACAGCCTGAAACGCACCGACACCTGGAGGCAGTGCCCAGCGGAGCCGAGGGGCCATCCCCCCACAGCAGCTCCCCCTCTCCTGTCAGCGAGGAGTGTCACACCGGGTGATCCATCACTGTCACTCCCCATTAGGATAACAAACGTCTCCCGCTGCATGATCTGCTCCTCTGGTCCTTCCAGCTCTGGCTGCACTCCCTGCACGTATTGAACACGCACGGAACATTGTCATTACTGAGTGTGTCGTTCACTAAGTGGCCCCCAGCAAGTTAAATAAACGTCAGTTAGCACTTCTCCTCATCACCGTGCACTGCTTGGAAGTGTGCTCTGCTCGTCTCCTCCGCAGGGAGGTCGGGATGGAGGGGGGTGAGGGGCAGAGCCCCTGGCAGCAATGTTCTGTAGCTAACATCAGTGCTGATAAGGCCGCGTACGGCTGCGCGTGCTTTGGCTGTTTTTCTCATGAGCAGAAAACTCCAGGAGCTGGGCCATGAGCTAGAGCCAAAGCAATGAGAGCTGTCTCTGGCTTGGCGTTTTCTGAAGTGAGATCACATGGAAAACAAGGGTAGTGAAGAGCTCTCGTAGCCCAGCACTCAGCCTTCGCTCTGAGCCAGCCAGGCTGCTGCAGGAAGGTTTCCAAGGAGCCCAGTAGCCTTGCAGCACAGAGCTGGATCCATCCTGCTGCGCTGCTCCTGTTGGTTTTCTATTGATCAGCATTTCAGGGGTAGCTGGGGGTTCCCAGATTGGTGAGGGACGGGGCCACAGAGAGCTGTGGGGTGGGGAAGGTGGTGGAGGAACGTGTGACAGCGTGTGGGGTCAGCACAGAGCAGGAGTACAGCCCAGATGGGAAGGTATCTCACCAGCCTCTGAGCTCCAGAGTGAAAAAACCCAACTCTCTTGACCTCGTCCAGAGCTTTGGTTATCCCTGAAGTCCTCCTCTGGAGCCTCTCCCCTCCATCTGTGTCATTTTTTAATTGTGAGGGCCAAACACAGTGCTCCGGCTGTGACCTGAGAAGCACTGACACAATGCAGTGAAGCACTGAGGTCCACGCCCAGCAGGACTGGTGATGGCACTTCAATTAGCACCCCACCCAAGTGCGAGCTTCAGAATCAATCTATTGACTGAGGTTGGTAGTTACCCCACGGTGCTGAAAATACACACCTCCTGCATCATCCTCTCCCTCAGGAAGGGCTGTTTGATGCCCAGGTGCCCACTTGTGGCCATCCACCACTTTTGAAGGAGTTCACTCATACTCTGCTTTCCTCCAGCACATTCCTAACGCAGAGCTCATACCTTCCAGGCAGAGAGCACCGAGATTGCTTTCGGATACATCTCCTCTTTAGCAGTTCCCAGCTTGCCAAGCTTCCTTCCTAGGACTCAAACCACCACCTGCAGTGTGGACTTCCCCTATAGTCCTCGATTCCGGACACCCACAGCAGCGATGCTCTCCGGGCACATCCCATGCAGGAGAAGCACCACCAGATGTCACTGAAGCTGAAGGGTTCTCAGGGCTGAGGACACCCCACAGCAGGAACAGCACCTCACACCTCACCTTGGGTCAGCGTGGAGCTGGGACTCCCCCAAACCAAGCAGGAGAGGTCTCCATCAGCTCTTTGCCATACTCACTCTACCACGAGGGGAAGAAATCACCCTGGGGAGCAGGTGGGGGATGCTGAGCATCTGTTGAGCCCTCTGCCCAAGCTTTGCCTTGTTTTTAAATTCAGCAGCTCGTGCCCTCTCCTAATGTAAACTTTCAGTGCGTGGATGTGACTGCAAATGGCCGAGCAGCAGCCGGGCGCGACGCGGCGATATGTTTAATTAGATACGGGCTCGTTTATATGCAACATTTATTTTAAAAACGTATTACATTACCAGCATATTTTCTGCCCGCCGTTACATAAATATTCATAGGGCCCAAAGGAGGGGGGGGGCGGGGGGAGGGGACTGCCTCTTCCAGAAATAAATAGCGTTACTTTTCGGGATTGAAATACACATTCCTGGAATGGAAATGAATGATTTATTTACCCCTGTGCCGTGAGACGTGGGCAGCACTGGGGAGGGCTGTGCTGGGGAAGCGTCGGCCGTGGCTCTCACACTGCTGGGTCCCATCACTGAGTGCCACCCTCTGCCCCCTGAGGGCCTCCAGAAGTGTCCCCAGGGGTCCGTGGAGAACTACCCCTGCTACTGGGAGCCATAGAGCACACTGCACCATGCTCAGCACCACATCCCTCACTATATCCCCACAGCTCCAGAACACCCCCAGGACAGTGACCCCCCCCGAGCAGCTGTGCTGGTGCTCTGTGGAGAAGAGTTTAATTTCTGAGCTCTCATCAATAGGAGATGGGATAAAACGTCACACAGCCCCTGAATCTGCCCCACGGTGTCATCCTGGCATCAAAACACCTCCTCCTGGGGGCAGGATATCGTGGGGGTCTCTACCAGGGGATAGGAGATCCATGGGACTGGAGCTACAGCTCCTGGAGCCAGGAGGGCCAAACCTCATGCCTCACAGCCATGAACACTGCTGGCAGTCCCTGGTGCCCTTGTCACAGCCTGGGAGCCCTGCACCCTGCGAGGGGTGGGCTTTGAAGAGTCGGAGGTGGAAGTGGAGTGAGGGGGACGTGGGGCGGGGGCAGCTATTTCTGATGCCTTTCATTTCTGTTCTGACGCATTCGGCCCCCATGCGTTCAAAAGGAACGTGTTCCAGTTTCTCTTCGGATCCAACTTCCCTTTTGACTTCCAGAGCTCTGCTTTTCAAGGAGTTCATTGCATAGAAAGCATCCTGGCAAAGCTGCCTCCAACCCCTCACCACTGCAGGTGCAGAAACCCCGATCCCAACAGCCCCATTGCTGGCACTGCACAGCACCCCAGCTCCTTCCCACTCCGCTCCCATCCACCTGAAACCAGCAGCTCCTTGGGCAACTGGCTGTTCTTTCAGCCTGAAAACTCCTGCATGGGTGGGCCCAACACTGATGGGAGTGGGTGGGCAGCCAGGCAGGAGCAGGGGCTGCAGGCAGCAGTCTGAGCTATGCTGCAGCCCAGCATCTTTCTGCTGCTTCAAACTGAGCGTTCCCATTGAAAACAACGGGAGAATGCACGTGGTGCTTGAACTCCTGGCAGCTCGGTGCTCGTTCCCCAGCTCACTTCTGCTCATTTTGCTTTTAACATTAGCGATTGTAACTGATACCTGAACGTGGGATAACTGCTCCTGGACTGAGCTGCTGTCAGCCTTCATGACAGTTCATTCCATCACAGGGTGATTTATGTACACTCAGAGCCTCGCAGGTGGGTTTTCTGTCTCCCTGCCCAAGAGCTGCTTCTGTTTCACTCTCATCACCTCTTCTTGCAGCTAACAAAGCAATGCTCACATTGTGCTGTTTGTTTGTGTTAGCACTGGACCGACTGTGCTCAACACACCTGAAAGAAGAGCACCAACAGGAGGAATGCATGCACACGGAGCCAGAGCTGCAGTGACAGACAGTGAGAGCCACGCACGAGCAGGTTCATTGTCCTTTCATCGATCCTCCCCTCCACCTAACAGCTCCACGAGGAGTCCTGGTGGGAGCACTGTGCTCAGAGGCAGCAGGTTTGGCACCATGGATCTCCTCTTGCAGAGGGCACAGAAATAAAGGAAAGATGTTGCTTACCCTCAGCAGGCCTCAGGTAGGCAGGGATCTCCAGTGAGATCCCCTCACCTCCACTACCAGCCCTTACACAGGGGCTGGGAAGGGGTGGATCCTTCCTTAGATGCAGCTGAGCCTCCCTGGGTTGTCCCTGCCTTCCCATGGGGTGCTCCATCACTGCTTTGGAGCATGACTGAGCATTTCCCCTACACTGGGTTTAGCCCCAAGCCCTCGACAAGCACCTCCTGCCTCCAGTAATAACTGATCTGGTCGGTTTTCATAGAATCATAGGGGTTAGAAGGGACCTCTGGAGATCATTAATACTATTGATGTACCCTCCTGAAGGTCGGCCTGGTAATAAAGTCATACGATAGTATTTATGCTAATACGAACATTAATGACCTGCCAGATTTATGCGTATTAATGGTTTGCTTGTGATGCTCTTTATAGCTGTAATGGAAGGCCAGTGACTGATATACCTCTGCTCTTTATGGAGGTAATTAAGGAGAGAGCATTTTCAGGCATCTATTCACAAATAACACCCACCAGGATCATAGAATCATAGGGGTTAGACTGCTTATTAAGCATCACACCTCCATGATGGGTTCCTGTGGGATTTACATCGGGTCACCAGGGTGGGATGTGCCCTGCAGCATCACACCTCTGGGGGAGCACAGCATGGGGAGCAGCACTCACCCCATGGTTTGGCCTCTGGATGGCCTCAGAATTTCCAGCACAGTCAGAATGGCTCTGCTCTAAGGGGACAAGGAGCTCAGCCCCTGCTATTGTGGTGTTGGATGAAATGAACTTCAAGAGCCCCTTCCAACCCAAGTGGTTCCATTTCCCAAGCTCACAGATGTTCCCGCTCTTCCCAACGGCTGCAGGATCCCTCCCCCTCTTTGATTCACACACAGCAACCCCAGAGCAGGGCAGTGCCACGTAGGCTCCTCCTGACACCCCCTGCCCCAGTACACTTCAGTCTCCATATCCAAACCGTACTACCCAAACCAGATGGGAGAGGATGGGGGACCATCTGGGACACCCCTGGTCCAGAGCAGGAGGCTCACAGCCAGCTGACCACAGAGTTCTCAGTGGGGATGTGTCTCTTGGGGATGTCACTGTCCCCAGGCACAGCAGAGGGCTCTGGCAGTGCACCAGGATCCTGCTTCTCCTCCAGTGTGCCCCCTTTCCTCGTGGGCAGTTGATATGTCACTGCAGATTTCAGTAGTCACTGTGCAGGAGCAGTTTATCTCCCAGCAGGGCTGCTTGCATTCTCCCAGGGGTGAGGAGAGCACTGCTCAGTGCTCGCCCTGCTGGGGCTGTCCCTCCCATTCTGCAGTGGGATCACAGCTCCCTCCCATCAGCTTGGGATGCCCACGGGACGGGTGAGCAGTGTTCCAGAGTGCATTCCCCAAAAGCATCGCTTCCACATGTCCCACAGGGCAACAAATCCCATAGAGTCACGCACCCACAGTGCCACTGCTGTGCCCCACACAGACAGCCCACGCAGAGAGGCAGGAGAAAAACCTGCACTCGTGGCCCTCCGTTTTGAGGCCACGGAGCGCACTGTGCCGACGCAGAGAGGGAACGATTTTCTCTCTGCCTGCTCACTATTAAATATTTCACAGCTCGTGGAGTCCCGGAGCACATTAGCATATGGCAGAGTCGCCTCATTTTTGGCTACTGCGAGAGAATGATTAATTAGTCAGACATTTTTTCTGTAGGAAAGGGGAAACGTTGCGATCGTTGCGGTTGGCAGCGCGCTGATGTTCGGCGCTCCTCTAAGGAAGAGGAGGATACGCTCGCTGGCACACGGCCCTGAAATGTTTACCAGCAAATGCTCCTCCTCGTTGGCTTAAAGGAAGAGATGGCACCGTGTGTTGGAGGAGCCCTTTGGAAGGGGAAATCTGGCGTGGCTGTCTCTGCTGCAGCAACGCTCCTCTGTAACTGTAAATGGAAACGTAGAGTTTGGAGGAAAGCGAAGCATGGGAGGGGAAAAGGAGGACAGGAGAGGTTTGAAATGGGGTATCATGGAGTGCAAATGGAAGAGCGGGTGTCTGAAAGCACTGCTAGGATGGGGATGGGAGGGACAGTGACAGATGAGGACAGGACAAAGCTGAGCCAACGTGCTGCAGGGCGCACCGAGGCCATGGCACAGGGAACAGGTAGGGGCGGGCAGGTGGCATCAGGACAGCATGTCACACACGTCCCCTCCCGTGGTCTGAGGGAGAGGACAGATGGTGTGTGCCAGGATGGCAGTGTCACCTCAGTGCTGGGACTCAGCGGGTCCTGAGGCAGAAGGTCAGCCCCTGCAGTAAGTGCTGGGCTCCTCAGAGGTGTTAAAATCTGTCAGTTTGGGGAGTGGGAGCAGGCAGCAAGCACAGCATGGAAATATTATGGTTAAAGGTTTGGGGGTAAAAGGAGCACTGGTGCACAGGCTGCCCAGGGAGTGGGGGAATCACATGGAGGTGCCCCAGAACTGTGGGGATGGGCTCAGTGGGGTGGGGATCTGAGGGGTCTTTTCCAGCCTCAGTGGTGCCACGATAGCCTAAAAAAGAGGCAGCTCTCTGTCAGATGAGGTCAGCAGGGATGTGCAGAGCGATGCAGCTGGTAGCTGTGAGATGCCCCTGGAAAGCAATCACAAGGGTCAGCTCAAGACAGGATGCACGATACTACGGTCCTGACAAAGCACCTGGGCCCTATAGCCACCAGACCATAGAATCCCAGAACACCCCAAGCTGCTCGCTTCCACCCTGCTGGATAAGTGGTGGCAAATGAGGTCATGTGGAACTAAATGGAGCGTTAACCATTCCCCCTTCACAGTTCGTGCTGCATCCTCTCTGGGAGAAATAAAGGCTGTTTTAAAACGGGGCTGGGGTCGGATGTTATGCACCTCCAGGCTTTGCAGGACCGTGGGGATGGAGGAAGCTGTGTGCAGAGGGCAGGGCATGGGGAGGTATGAGAATGGGCAGAGGGGACAGTCCCCACAAGGACTGTGCCTCACCACCAGGTCCTAAACCACAGATCACTATTTCTCCCTCTCTCTCTAAGCCAAGAAATTCAGGTGAAGGAGCCAGTGCTGCTTCGGCAGCACCACAAAGCAAGGACCAGCCCCAGGGGTGGCAGAGCAGGAGCTGCCCTCAGAGCAGCTCTCCTCCTGGACCAAGAAGCTTTTTGTCTCTTGGCAGAAGGGAGAAGCAGCATCTGCCACATCAGACACCTGCAAAGCATGATGCAGCCCAAGGAGGGGTGCGGGGCTCCCCAGGCTGCAGGATGCTGTGGGATGGGATGCAGTGGGATGGAGAGCTCCCAGCAGCGCCTGGGCTGAGGGAAACCTTACCAGTGGGAACAGTATGGAGAAGCTGGGCTGAGGTGCAATGCCAGGGAGCAGCTTCAGAGGTGTGAGCTCAGAAGGTGGGACTCAGCCTTTGTGCACACGTGACAACCCTTGAGCTCTTCCCTTCACTCCCCACTCCTTTCCCATGGTGTCCTCTCCATAGGGCTGCGGGCACTCACACACACACAGTGGGTTCACTCCAGCTCACTGCTGCAGCCCCACATGTTGTGGCATTGACTGTGCATGACCCAGGCATCTGAGAACAGGGCAGTGGGTGCCAGCGGGAATCTCTGCCCCACTGATCCTGCTGTGCAGGGTGGGCTGCATCCTGCTGACACAGCCCCGTGTGCTGAGGGTTAGTGAGATGCAATTTACTGCCATGGGGAGTTAAGAAGGTTAATCACAAAGCCCTGAGTTGTGAAAACAAACCTGTATGAAATAGAAGAGCACTGGGTGATTCATTGGTGGAAATGCCTCCCCTGTTCCCAATGAAAGGGTTCACAGCCATCTCCATGGCACTGTTCCCTTCAGCTCCGTGGTTTTAACTCACAAAACACCATTAGGGCCCTGGGACCCACTGCAGATAGGGGTGCTGCCACTGAGTTGGCTCCCCCTGGGGCAGGGGCACAGCCCCAGCACCCATAGGTGCTGCATGCCACAGCAATGCATCACTTTTTCCCCCCTCTGATCCTCTGCACTCCCTTCTGCCTCATGTAAAGGTGGGTGTTCTGCATCCAAAAACATCTTGGGATTTTCTCATTGATGGTTCACTTCAAACATCCCTTTACTCACCTTCTAGGAGTCTCCTCAGCAGGATGCAGAGGTTGTTCAGTCCTTCCTGGCATCACAGCAGGCTGAATCACTGTGCTATGTGTGCAGGGCTGAGAAGACACCTTCTCACAGCACACATCCCCTCCAGACATTCTGCAACAACCCCAAACTGCAGTACTTGACTTCCAAGGAGCTCTGTTCACATTCACAGCAACAAAACCCTCCAGTAGCCTAAACCAGAGGAGAAAACCCTCCAAAACAGGTGATAGTCACCAGGCAGACTGCCTTCCTCCCTGATTCTCTTCACCTGGTGGGTGTGACTGCCCACCAGCTCTCCATCAGGTGTGCACAGGGCTGGAAGAAGCAGGGGCTGGGCTGGGGGGTTGGTCTTTGGGGAGTGTATAGTTAACAGATGTGTAGTTAACAGAATAAACAGTTCAAATAGTATGGGAGAATGTATAGCTACAAAGATTATCACAATGGAAGGGAATCATAAAAAATAGATGGAATACTCACCCACGTCCCAGGCTCACGGCAGAAAAACTCCAAAGGGAACAAACTCCAGAAAGAGACCCTTCCCCAGTGGTGCTCAGCCCTTAAATGAGGTCTGGGAGAGATGGAGCCAGGCTCCACCTCTTCTGGTCACACAGTGCATTGCCTTCACCTGTGCTCCCATGGCTGACTCAGTGCTCACTTCAGGTGGTCCATCAGTGGTTCAGGCTGTGATCCAACAGTTCCCACACAGGGAAGCTGCCCATGGGTGAGCAGAGAGGTCCCCAGTCCTCGTGTAGGATATAGGCAGCACTCCCTACAGCTCCGTCTCCTTGGACGAGTCCCGGGTTTGGATGGAGCTGCTTCACACAGATCCTTGCTTTCACTTCGTTATGCAGCGTGAAGAGGGAATGGCTTCCAAGCTTCTGCCAGAACCAAATGTGTGTTTGTGCAGATTGGAAAGGTTACCTGGTTCTGCTCCATCTGAGATGGGTTATTTACTATAAATATGTTTGCACTGGAGTCCTGAAAATTAAGGCGTGTTGATTGAAAACCTCACAGCAGATGTTGTCATAGCGTCCCCCAGGAAACTGTCACAGACGTCTTTCTGTACCGTGGAAGTGACACTTGCTGCAGAAACAGTTTTGGAAAGGAGTGTGGTGCTGGGGGGGCCGTGCTGCTGGCTCCATGTCGGGTCCCTGTTTGATGCATTAGGCAATGTGTAAGAATTTAATCAGAAGCACATCTATTATACATGCTAGTCAAAAAGAAACGCCAAAACCCAAACAAAACCAGCAACCAGTGTGGGCTGCTGCTACTCATCAGCTCCTTTAGAAACAGATGGAGGGAACAGGGAGTGCCTGTGGCCGGTGAAAGGTCTCCGGATGGTGCTGCTGTCAGTGCTGCTGAGGGGAAAAAGGACTTGGCTTTCTTCCCCAGAAGAGTGGTGATGCACAGCTGCCGGGGGGGGTGGTGGGATCACCGTCCATGGAGGTGTTCCAGAACTGTGGGATGTGGCACTGAGCGGGGATGGGTACAGTGGGGTGGGCGGGGGTCAGACCGGTGATGCTGGAGGAAGAAGGATGAGGTGTCCCTGTGGGAGGTGTCCCATGGCTCTGGGGGGGATTGAAGGGGAGCAGAGGCCGTGGGCTCAGTGCTGGGAATCATGCTCCCTGTGTGCTGCGTGGTCGTGTGGGTTGATGGGGGGCTGCAAATAAGGCAGGCAGTGTTTTATGGAGAGGGGGAAGGTTGCTCGTAAATCAGGTGATGTTTGGGAGGAGGGGAGGTGGTTACACTGAGATTTCTATTTTCCGGTGCGAAGCCAAGGCAGGAAAATAAAGAAGAAAGAAATGAAAAAGGAAGAGCTGGTGGTAGGAAAGCAGGCCTGGGATCAGGTATCTTGCTGTCAGTGGGAATGGTTTTCAGCGAGAAAATGATTGCAAACTGCTGCATGAGTGGGATTTCACCCTGTCAGATGAAAAATAAAGCTGCGGGAAGGGCCAGGCAGGCTGCAGCCATCATTGGGCAGATGCTGTGTGCAGCAGCACGCTGCTCTCTGCATCCCCTGCACGGATGCCATCATTAAAGATAAACAAAGTATGCAACCTACACCGTGCTGGAGCTGGAGAACATGCAGACCTTCATGGAATCTACATCTGTGCCTTCCCCTTGCAGTGACACCCAGAAATGGATGCTCAGGGAGAGGATGCTCAGCGAGGTGGTGCTGCGGGAACCAGAGCTCTGCCAGGGTGACCAGGAGCCACGTGGATCCCGAGGGAATTCCTTCTGTGCATCACTTTGATGATGGGCTCTGTTCAACTGCGTGACCTTAAGGCACGCAGCCCCAGCTCTCTGTGCACAGCTTCTCCCTAGATCTGACCCAGACCCAGAAGGCAAGCACCATGTGGAAGGAAGCAGCCTCTTGAGTTCTGCTGGGGACCAGCAGAAATCGCAGGCTGGGTTATAAACACATGTAAATACAATAATATAAGCACGGTGTGTTTATTTTCCAGACTGCTGTAATATAAGCATGCTGTGGGTTATGGCCTGCCAGCATCCAGCAAGCCCCCAGACAATATTTTTCCTCCTTATGCATCCCTTTTTCTCCCTGGACCATGGGGAGGTGCCCCAATCAGCCACTTGGAGTCCTCCACGGTTGCATTTTAATGTCAGCACTGTTGTTTCTGTGCTACCAAGATTGAATTGAGGTGAACTTGAATAGCCCAGTGAGCCCAGCTCCCTGAAAACTTTCTTTTTCCAAAGCACTCCTGTACACCACATTATTTAAAGCATTTCCTCTGTCCCCATGCCAAGCACGCTGCGGCTTTCTCTAGCATTAATGAGTCGAGGTCAGAGCTAGCTAATAGAGGTCTTGAAATGCAGCTTTCCGAATTGGCTCTGCTCTGTGCCCATGTGAAGGCAAAAGGGTGAAAGGGATGAATGGGGGGATTGTGCCCAGCTCCTGACCCCAGCACGGCCCCGATGTGCTCTGCTCAGCGCTCAGCTCTGCCCCAGCCCTGCCCTGCCCTCAGGGACACGCTGGTTTCTGAATGTCTTTGAGCCCAATAGTTCCCTTCAGGCTGTGCCATTGGAACTCTGTATTAATTAGCTGTAAGGGACAGACGAGCTGCCCGGGCTGGGGTGCTCTGATGTGAGCTGTCTGCAGGGAGCGTGGCTGTTCCTGCTGCCGGCGTTGCATAACGTGGGTATTTTTAGCATCGCTGTGCTCATCCCCACCGGATGCAGCAGAAGAGAACCAACCGCACTGAGTGACAAACAATGCCCGGACCTCACGGGAGGAGGGACGGAAGAGCAGGAGGAGCCTGAACTGGGTTCCCCAGTGTCTGCTTCCCCGCTGCTGCCATGCTACAAGGGCAGGGTGCTGCTGGGGGCACCAGCTTCCCGTGCCATGTTTCCCCTTGGCCATCCCAACACGAGCACTGGCTCAGTGATGCCATTTGTTAAGGCTTTGCCATTGACCTGAAAGATGCTGGGACTGTGTTACCCTGCTGTACTCTGAAACAACATCTCAGATTGGATGTTAAGACAGATCTCTTCTCCAGAAGAGCAGTGGTGCACTGGCACAGCTGCCCAGGGAGTGGTGGGGTCACTGTCCCCAGAGGTGTTCCAGAACTGCGGGGATGTGGCACCAAGGGACATGATAATGGGCATGGTGGGGTGGGTTGGGGTTGGACGAGGTGATCTGAGAGGTCTTTTCCAGCATTAATGGTTCTGTGGTTCTACAGTTGGATGTCAGTGCCTTGATGAAGAGCAGGCTGTGGGCTCACAGCAGGATTTGCAGATTGCACCACCGTGGTGATGATGTCTGCATCTTTGCAAGGGTGTGCACGTGGCTCTAATTGCATCAAATAGCTGAGCTGATGTGCTGCAAGGAGTTACCCCCCTCCAAATTAAAATTGACATAATTCTGACTTGTAGAAGGACATAATCTGTTTCCAGACCTGCGTGTGTGTGTCAGAAAAGCCTTCCCAGCAGTGTGAGTTTTCAGGCAAATGAGGCTTTCCCAGTTGGCAATCATGGTGTTGCTCATGCCTGACAAACTGGCGACGTGTGAGTAATTATCTAATTAACCTCCACTCAGCAGAGGCAGAAGTGACACATCCCTCCTGCTTTACTAAAACTGCCCATTTCCCAGGGGATTTTGGTAAATTAGGAAGGAAAAAAAACCGGAAGGACACCATCCCATGCAGGGAACCAGACATCGTGTGTGCAGTGACATACCCTGATCCTACTGAAAGGGGCTGAAGCAAAGACTGACGAGACCTTATGATCTGAGGGGATGCTGGTGGCCATGTCAAGGTGGCAGCAATGTGTCAGTGGATGAGAGGAGACTGTCAGGCCCTGGCCATGCAAGCAGGTCTAATGAAGGAAACAAAGGATGTGAGCTGGAGAGCAGTGCTGAGTAAAGTGATCCGTTGCAAATAGGAGCAACCAACGTTGGGTTGGCCAAAGCCATTGTAAGCAGGTAAGTGTCAGCCCTCTGGAGAGCCAGGAGAGCCCATATCTGTGGCACATTAGGGAAGGAAGATCTACTGGAACTTGGAGAGCTGCTGGGTGAGAGGACTGCATGGTTGTCAAAGGAAAAGATTGCATTTGAGTGAGAGGTGGGTAATGGAGGACATTCATGGACTGGAAAAGGCCATGGATAGAGGGAGATGCATTCAGAAGTTTAGGGAAAGATTCTCTCCTCTTTTTATTCCCTACAGAAAAATGCTAGACGTGGAAAGCAGAAGGAACAAAACAGATCCAGAATCTCCTTAGGCATGAAGATGAAACCACAGCGTAGCGTTAATAAAATCATGGAACAGATCAGGATGGAGCAGACTGTGTTTGGTCTGATGTGACGTGTGGGGAGCTCTGGGTGGGAGGAAGGGGTCTCTGGTCCCATTCCCTGCTCAGAGGGAGGCTCTCTGCTGTGCAGAGGATGCGTGAGTGTGCAGTGAGAGACCTTAATGAGATTGCAAACACCAGCGCTTTCCGGCTCCGGTGATGCTCATTATCGCTCGGTGCAGAGCCTTGCTATAATTAAAGTGTGCCTTCCATGTTGTGATTAATTTCTTTTCTAATTAAGTGAGCTATGTGGTTACAGCTTGTTATTTGTGGGTAATTAGCAACTTCTCCTTCCTTTGTGTATTTAATATGTTATATTTATGTTTGTGCTGTGTTCCAGTGGCCCCGCATCACTCCTCGGACCACATGAAGGATCTCGGTGGGTCCCATTCCAAAGAAGAGCTCCTGAAGGTTGAAACCAGATGACTTTTGAGGTCCCTTCCACCCCAAGCTATTCTATGGTTCTGTGGTTTGTGGAGACCGGGGATTCTGCTTCTGGGTTTCTCCTGAACCACCACCATTTTTAGAGTGAAAAACCCCCACAAAGCCCTCAGCTTTGTAGCTGTACCGTTGTAGATGGAGGAGTGCAGCAGCCTCAGCAGGGAATGCTCAAGAGAGGGTTCTCAGGCTGTCCAGGAACACAGTGGGTACCACAGAATGATCACAGAGGAAGGGACACATCTCCAGTTACCCCTCCTCGCTTGGAGCAAGTCCCAGTCTGAAGCGAGATCCCATTGCCACTTTGATGCCCAATCCCATCAAGGCCAACTTCTTCAGAGACTGAACCAAGTCTGCAGGCTGGAGATCACACAGTCCAAGCTGACGCCAGCTGGTGCTGTACTGGTTTAACTGGGAGAAGTGCCTATGGAACAGCTGGTCCAGGAAGGCTACAAAACCCTCTGTAGTGAAAGCTCTCTATTCCTTCTCTCCATTTCTCACCTAAAGCAAACTGCAGCCCCATCCTCAGCAGAGCCTCAGTGCTCCACCAGCCCTGGGGAGCAGCTTTCATCCTCATGGCAGCGACCCTCCAGCCCCAATCTCTCTGCCTTGAGCTCACAGTCTCTCCCCCAGAGATCACAAGGCATCCACCCATTCCCTGCTCACAGCAACGTGTCTGGGCATTTATCTGCATCACTGCTCTCTGCCCCGGGGCCACCCACACCACTGAGCTTTCCACAGCTGATGCTCAGCACAGAAAGCAGCTCTCCCTTTCTTCAGGGTTCTGTTGTGAAGCACCTCCCATAGGCTCTCCCTGCTCATTCAAAGTTCACCTGTTGGGGCTTCTGGAGTATTTATACCAGATAATCTCGAGCTGCTTCGCACCCTTTTGTGTCACGGTGCTGCTTTTCCCACAGTGTATTATTATTCCATCACTTTTCATAACAGATCAGTAACAGAGCCATTACTCAGCACAGCTGCCACCCAACTGCTGTGCCACTGGGCTGGGTGCTCTCTGCAGGGCCTTGCAGTGCTCCTCAGTGCTCGCTGTGCCAGGGGCATCTTCCCAGCCCCATTGCATCCCACAGCCACCTGACCAGCACCCAGATGGGGCCCAGAGCTCATCAGATGTGCTCAAATGGAAAAAAAGGCCTCCTATTTATTCCTGGGCAGAGATGGTGCTTCCTGAGCTGTGCTTTTTCGCCTTGAACATGATGCCCAAGTGTAATGACATAGGAAGAAGCTGGAGTGGTTTACAGACCACCCAAGCTTGCCAGTGCAGTGAGATCACACAGTAATCATTCCCTGATTTTCTCTCTGTGCCATTTCTGTTCACTGCATCCATGGGCAGCGTGCAGCAGGGAGAGCACTGGGCTGGGCAGGCAGCTCTGATGCTGCAGGTGGGAGTTGTGGTCTCAGAGGAGGATGAGCCTTTCTCATTCTTTAATTTAAAATTACAGGTGCCCGGAGATGAGCGCACAGCTCCAGGGAGTTCTCCATCCGAAAAGCTGCTGAGTGGATAAGTGGTTTGAAATGGTTGATAGGAAAACTGGGGCCCAGTGCTCCGAGGAGGAGGAGGAGTCGTGGTGCTTTTCCATTTGAAGAAGTGCTCAGCAGTGAGTGAGGAGATCAGTGGAAACGGCAGCAAAATTGTTTGAAGTTCTCTAAGTATACATATGCATGTGGCTGTACGGAGAGGGAGGAAAAGAAAGGGAGAAAATGAGAGTGCTGGTTTGATTTTTTTCCTCCTTGCTGTGGATAGATGAGCTTTGTTTGAACTTTTCTTTGGGCTCTGTAATGAGGTTTTACTCCCTTTTCTTTGGAGGCGTCAGTGGGATGAGTGAGGATACGGCTTCCTCCACTTTCCAGCAGTACGAGGAGTGTGGAGGGAGCAGCACTGCAGTGGTTTGTAAGCATTCAAAGCCCATTTTCTCCCAAGCATTCAGCATGGCATACTGCTTAAACCTCATATAGGGATCTTAAATGGGGAAGGAGATAATACTGCAATACAGAACCCTCCCAGCTGCTCTGTTTGCACAGCCCTGCTCTGTTTACTGCCCCAATGCTGTGCTGAAGCATTTCACCATCACCTGCTTCCTTCTGCACACCTCCACTTACATTCCCAACCACAGGAATGCCTTACACACACTGTGCTCTGTGTCTTCCAGAAACCTTTTCCCCACCCCCTCCTGCTGTCCCTGCTCCACACCGACAGAAGTAAGCAGTGGGGACGAGCTGTGGGACTCTGTCACTCCTCTGCCAAGCAAACGTGGTTACAGGCAGTCCCTGGGCCAAATCCTGCTCAGCTTCCTTTGTGCTCCCATCAGTTGGCCCAGGATGCCTGCATGTGGTTGTCCTTGTTTGGAAAGGGCTTGGTCAGTCATCCTCATTGCGTAGCAGGGCAGCAGCTGGTGGAGCTGGCACTGAGCAGTGCTGGGTTCATTCAGGGACACAACAGAGGCACTGCTCCTTCCCATGTGATGGAAACAACGCTTATTCTGAGTGCCTCATTCCCTCTCAGCACTCATTTTCCTGCACAGGAGAACTCTGTGCCCGTGCTGCATACCAAGCATGCTGCTTCCCACCCTGTGCATTCAGCTCAAGGCCTCCTCTCTAATAGCCTCAGTTTTACCTGTTCAGAGCAAAGAGATCTGGCTGATGGCTCGGGAGGTGTGAGGGATGCTGCATGGCGTCATCGTCGTGGAGACAAATCCTAATGGCAGCCTGCAGATGGATTTGAGAACAGAGGAGGGAATGATGCCCCAGAACACATCCCTCCACATCACATTCCCATGTACCATTAGTCCTGTGCACACCCTGAGATTAAGAAGAGAGCGGTTTAATTAAAGCCAATATAAATTTGGGTCTCCTAAAATATGACTGATTAATAATGCATCATGTTCGAGCAACAAAGAGCTGTAAATCCCCCGGGCAGTGGCACAGCCCTGTGCTGCATACCATGCCAAGAGCTGCCAACAATGCTGGGCTCCTAAATCACATCCTAAATCATATCTGCTTGGGTTCATCTCCAATAAACCAGAAAGCCTTAATTCTCTGAGTTCAATAAATAACACGTCTGTCTCGAGCACAGCAAGTAATTCACTGCCTCCTGTGTAACCAGTGGCTCAAAGTGCCTCATTTAGAGCAATTTACGGGGACGACTCTCCCATGTGCTGGGGGTGATGGTGGAGTCTCTCATTTGTGAATTACTGGGTAAATCTAAGAGTCTGACCATTAATTAGAGGAAGTAATCACTGCTCCACGTCTCTGCAGTCACTCCCATGTGGAAGAAAACAGTCATTTTGGTTGGGTAGCGGGTGGATGCTGGGCTCTAATTGGGTCCCAGACCCAGAGGGGAACAGGAGCAGGGTTCTGAGGCCGCCTTGCACATTCACCCAGTTGTGAAGAGGTCATCGTCTGGCTCTGGTGATCCTCATCAGCAACTGGGTGGTGGGAGAGGTGGTAAAAGAAGCTGGGGTGTTGCTGCTTGGTGCCCCCAAGGAGCCAGCAATGGGGATGCACGCCCGTAGCCATGGTATGTGCTGCTGGTGCTCTGCTGGAGGAAGATGGATGCTCCAGCTGCAGGCTAACAGCTCTTGGCTGGGTAATACCCGGAGACTGAGCATTATAAATAACAGGAGATGAGCAGTGCTGCTAGTGCTTCAGACTCCTCTGATGTGTTTGTTAATGTCTGCAAATGAGCTGCGCTCAAGTGTTTAGCAACATCGAGTCGCAAATGTCGCCAACAGAGAAATCTAAATCTTTAACTGATTTTAAAAGGCTTTAAAATCGCAGGGCTCCCGTTCACACACAATCCAGAGGAGCGTAAATAACACGCAACTTATTTTTGTGCTTCACCCTTCATTCGGAAGCATGACAACACACTGCTCAGTGCAGAAACTACGAGGAGAAGGAGAAATGAAAGGGAAACTCAGCACAGGCAGAAGGCCACGCAGAATAGCATGGCTTCATGGGAAGGGAACTCCAAAGAGGTGTTGGAGAAGAGGTGTTCCTTGGCCTTCTGGTCCTCGGGGGCACATCTGCACAGCAGCAGCCCTGCTGGTGTAAGGAGACCTGTCACACCAGCTCTTTTTGGTGCGAGGTTCCTCCGCTCCTTGCCCTGCTCCCAGGTTGTCCACCTCCAGCTTTCATCCAGCGTGCTATTCAATTAATTAAATATTCTCTCCTGCAGATCGCTGGCTGAGGGTGACACACGTTTAATGAACAGCTGCAGGTCCCTAATCACATTGGCAATTAGGAATGTAATTAGAGCACTTGCAAATGGTTTTCATGCTGATAAAACATGACAGGATAGAGCGCTTTCACTCACTGTCAGCTGTCAGACAATCTGTTATCCATCTAATGGCAATTTAATTACAAATTCCTTCACTTCCCTTTGCTTCCGGTTGCTCTGGTCTATGGCTTTAGCATTTATTGGGTCAAACACAACGTGACCCAAGAAGTGGGATTTCAGGATGGCCAAGAAGATGATCGTTCCACCTGCTTTGGGATGGAGGCTGCTGCATTGGCCAAGAACCTCTTCAAAGGGGCAGAGAGCAGTCACGTTTGTCAGAAGGGCGATGTCTGGCTCTAGAGGTTTCCTATTTTGGTAAAGACTCCCTTCATTTCATCTTTGTTTCCAAGAGTTCCTGAGCTGAGGCAGCACTAGGAATCACTGCATGCACGGGAGGATCTGTTTACATCATTCTCACTGCCTGCAGACCAGAAGGGCTCCACCTCACTGGGGAGCTGTGGAATGGTCAAGGTCCCATCATGGCCCCAGGGCTTCTGGGGTTCAAGGGACTGGTTTTGAATTTTGGGCAGTCCTACGTGCAGCTGGGAGCTTGACTCAACAGTCCTTGTGGGTCCCTTCCAAGTCAGGTTATCGTATGTTTCTAGGATACAGGTATCCCCCATAATGATAGGGAAGATATCTGATGTGTCCCAGCCAGCAGGAGAAGCTTTTTGTCTCAAGGTCACATACAGAAACAGCTGGGAACAGTACAATGGGCTTCTGGCAACAACTGAAGGGCTAAGAGCCAGCAGGTGACCACCACGTGTCAGGTACTCAAAAACATAGGGAAATGCAATGGCAGACAACCAGAACTAAAATACCTAAAAAAAGAGCAATAGTCACAATCCAGACAAAGAAAGAAGAGTTTGCTTACCTGCACCAAGGACTACGGCTCATTTAACACCCCATTAGGATGTACCTCCAGCTAGAGACCCTTCTCTGGCTGCAGCCAGCCCTTACATGAGGCTTTGGGAGGGGTGGTACCTGGTTCACATGGGTGCATTGCTTCCACCTGTGCTCCCAGAGGTGGCTGTGCCCCTTTGCTGAGTGCTCAGCCATTGGCTCAGGCCGTGACTTAACCATTCCCATAGGCACCAGGATCTGGGTGTCCCCTGAAACGTGGAACCCACTGCAAGTGTTGATGCCTGCATGTAATGCTGCTGAACTCACAGCGGGTCTTGCAGGTTTTTTTTTTGCGTTGCTCTCAAACCTTATGGTTGGTGCTTCATTCTCCTGTTAAAGCTGCACTGACAGTGCAGAGCAACGAGCACAGGCTCTGGCTACAGGTGCACCTGGATGGCCAGGGGCCGTGTCCCTGCTCCCAGCCCCAGCCCTGGGCTGGCTGTGACTTCCTGGCTGCTTCCAAAGCTCCAGGGAGCACTCGCCTCCTCCCAGCCTTCGTCTGACCCAATTCTTCCTCGTTGCCATGGAGAACTGGGCTTGCTTGTGGTTTCCCAGCCTTGGTGCCACCCCTGCGTTGTGTGCCCAGGAGACCAGCACTGGTGCCACTGGTTGGGATTGGAAGTGCCCCTGCACGCCCTGTGCTGCTGGTGTCACCACCCTGTGGGTTTTGGGGCACGTTTCAGCATTTTGTTGGTGCTGCCCTGGGGACACAAGAGGAAAGCAGACAGCTGAGTAGGATCATCCATCGTGGTGCTGCACAGCTCTCCTGCTGGTTGGGGCTGTCCTGAGCAGGGGACACGGGGTCTGCGTGCCCCACCATCTCCCTGTGCCCACTCCCCAGACATCACAGACTTCAGGTGGTGACCTTTGTCAGCCCAGAAAACGACTCTCCAAGGGTTTGCTGCTCTCACACCTTCACTCTGTGCTGTCCATCATTGCATGTCCAGGCCAAGGGATGATTTCTGCACTGTGCAGAGCCGTGCTTTCACGTGGCTCGTGGGTCAGGAGCTGAGCGTTTTAGGGCTGGTACTTCAGATAAGTATTTAAAATCCCAATTACAGCTCTACTAAGGAGGACTAATTTGGGGCCAGTTCAGACACCGCCAATCATTAACCCCCCTGCAGTCCATCAGCTGCTCCGAGGTGTAATTTTCCATTCCATCCATTTATGAACTCCTGTTTCTCAGTATACTATTTTCTTCCCCCCAGCCAGGAGTTAATTCATTGGTTTAAAGGAATTTCATTCGTGGTTTGAGGGACTGCAGCTTTATATTCTTGGGCAGGATTATCCCATCTCCGTGCTGTGGCTGTCATTAGGGAACTGCTGCAGACGAGGCACTCTTTGGATGCCACACACCATATAAAAATAATAATTTGTGCTGTCTCTGTGCTTCGCAGCTCCCCTGTGGGGGGGTGCTGGTGATGGAGCTTTTTTGCATCTCCTATTTCATGAACTCCTGGGCAGCTGAGGAAGCAATTTCCAGCTTGATTTGTCGTGCTTGTGACATGGAAGCCTTGTGTGTTTCAAAGTAGATTCCTGGAAAGCAGCGGCGAAGCCGATTTCATCTCCTCAGCAAAATCTTTTTCTTTCTAAGAAGCAACCTGCCACGTCAGTAATGGTTTTAAATTGACTTTCGCAGGTGCCCATCCACAAGAGATATTGTTTCCTAGAAACCAGAGGTTAATGGAGGAAGGCTTCAAAGGGAGCAAGGAGGCAGAAAAATCTCCCTCCTGCTCTGCGTAGCAGCAGCTGCTGGATGGGAATAAAGGCAGCAATTACAGCTGCTTGGTGGGCAGAGCCTCCTCTGCTCTGCAGAGATGAGGACAGGAGCACGGAGCCGTGCCCTGCTCATTGCTGGGGCTGTCCCCACCAGCAGGACCCGCTCCCCACGGTGACAGGGCAGCGTGTCGTGGCCATCCTATGCCACGTTTCTGTTATCAACACAGAAAGGAATCATCACTGCTGAAGGGAACAGGATTTTCCCCCTGGGGTCAGTGGGTACAGCAGCATTTTCCAGATGTGGCAGAAGATGGTTGAGGTGTCCATGCAGGGAGCTGCTTTCTGCCAATGTCAGCATGGAGATCTGTCCGAAGGAGCCAGCACTGACTGCCAGCCCACAGTCAGCAGCAGCTCATCCCCTCCATGTCCCCCTGCAGGTGTGGGACCACGGAGCAGCACTCTGATGGCAATGAGTGACTGCAGCATTACCCACGGGAGGGACTGGGGTTCACCTTTGGTGCCCTGCACCCATTTTAGGATTTGTCTTAGAACCAAGCAAAAAATAACAAAAAGAGAGAAAAAGAGAAAACCCACCTTATATCCAACTGGGTAGAGCCCGGAAGGAAATTCTGGGGCAAAGTGAAAACCCACTCGTGCTGTTTGCAGCACATATCCCATTCTTGGTGGGTACCTGTGGGCTCCAAACCCCGTGTTGCAGTGGGATCAAGCTTCCAGTTGGGGGTTTGCCAGGCAGCAGTGGCCCCTGTTCAGTTTTCCTCCTCCTCCCCTTGTTTCAGGCACCTCACAGAGGTCTCCTGCTCACCCAAAGGCTGAGCTGTGTCCCCAGGCTTGGAGCAGCCCAGCTCCCAGCCCAGCATTGCCCTTCCTTTGGAATTACCCATCCAGAAGGAGGACTGAAGATGTGATTTCACCCACTGGAACCTCCCAGATGGCTGCAAAGCACTCGCTTGAACTTGAAAGGCTGAGGAGCCATTAAATATGAAGGAAGGGTTATTTTTTCAGGAGCTTCTCTGCAGCCCTGCTGATGTCAGGAGCACAGCTCCAGGGGATGCTCAGGAAAGCAGCGTTAGGTTCATTTCCTATTAAAGCTGTTTGGAAACTCCACCTGCAGCACTGGAAGGGCAGAGCTTTGTCACTGTTGAAGCCCCACAGCGCTGTACACACTGCCCAGCTAACCTTGTGTGGTCACTCCCATATTTAAACCACACAGAGCAGTGGTCTGAGGTGCTGCACACACTGCAGATTCGCCCCACAGTGAAAGCAGCTCCTCAATCTTGAGGTCAGTTTCCATGTGCTGGCACTGAATGTTTAATGCGAAAAAGCCTAGAGCAAAGGGATAAAGTAAGAAATATTTAATTTTGCAGTGTTGGTTTGCACCATATGTTTTCCACTTCATAAATATTTTAGACACTTCTGCTCCACAAAGGAGCTGAAGTCGGCTGTCAGCTCGTGTGCCTTCACATCCCCTGGGCTGGGACCCGTGGGAAATGTCACTGCACCATTCTCCAGCTTTGAAATATCCCTACAGATGGGCTTTTGGGGATGGGACTCCAGCATCCCACATGTCCTGCTGCCCCAGGAGTTCTCTAGCCTGGGCAGCAATCCAGGATGAGAAATGTGGTTTGAAGGATGTGTGGGACACGTGGCATCGCCCCCAGGGAGGGCGAACACCCCCAGCACTGCCAGCCAAGCAGCCCCGTGGAGTGTGTGATGCTCTCGGGGCTGTGCCAAGCTCCTCATTCCCATCCTGGGTCATAACACTCGTAATATAGATGGGTGGTGGTTAAACTGCTTGATCTTAGAGGTCTTTCCCAACCTTAATGATTCTACTAGCAAAGCCCCTTCTGTCTTTCTGCCTGGTTCCTCACGGCGCCCGTGGCCCAGAAGCCCCCAGGTGTGCATCTGTGTGTTGTCAGAGGGCTGGGGATGGGCACAGGGAGCATTTAACGGAGCAGGGACACCACACAATCTCTGCCACACAGACACATTCAGTAACGTATATATATTATATTATATTTATATATATATAT
>VXAB01007196.1:0-16103 GCA_013399175.1 Odontophorus gujanensis | reverse complement strand
GTCCTTCCGTCCTTCCTTCCTTCGTATCCAAAAGAGGAATAATAGATATCTTAGCAACTGTCTGATTTTACTGCATTTGACACAGGACACCTAAGTAACTTAAATCTGAATGCACAGCAGCAAGAATTTTTAAATTAAATTTGCTGTGTCATAAACATAGTATATTTCATTTATTACATATACGAAGATATATGCATAGACTGACTTTTAATTACACCTACATCATTCCTTCCCATCTATCCATTCCCCGTATTTTAAAAGTTTTGTCTTACTGTGTGCCAAATCATTTTGACAACTTCATTTGGTATAGACTGATTAAAACATATAGCCCAAGGGGCAGTATGTTCCTATCCCATGACCATTGTTGATACTTCTAAGTTTACAGTTATATAATTCTCTACTCTATAATTGCTGTAAGGAGAACAGAGACTATGAGAAGACGATTTTGTCTATGCATTAAACTCAAGATTCACCACCAAAATCTTCAGTTTTCCTTTGTTATAGGAACTTGGTCACTGATGGTTTTCCTTTGAGCTGGAATATGAGCTTGGAGAATGGAGGATCCCTACCAACAGATTAATATTCACATTATTCCATTTTGCATGTAATAGAGTTCTGAAGGAGAATGAAAATAAACAGCAGATAGATTTTTGGTCCTGGAAGGTATTTTAGCCATCTTCTTTCTTATATTCAGCTATTTTTATCAGAATGACATCATCTTAAATATGTTATTACTGAACCACAGCCACAAATTAGTCAAAACACCTAAACTAGGAATAATTGTTCTGTGAAAAAAGTGGATCCAACAAGCTCCCCGAGCAGTGGCCTCAGAGTGAGAAAAGACCTTTAGTATGATAACTGTTCTTATTATCACTTTCTATTTTCTACTTCATTCTTTTGACTCTGAATCAAACAGGAATGCAGTTTTCCTGTGATGCTCAGGTATAAGATTTGCTGGCCTGCCCACCATTTTCATCCTGCTTGGTTGCATAGTGAATGGTTGGAATATGAAAGATCTTAGCCTCACTGTCTGCTCAGTACTTCCTGCTGATTGGCAGGAAGTCTAACAGAGGAGTGGAAAAGCTACTGAATATTGCTGGTCTATCTACATTTCAAAATGTATCAATTAAATATAACCTACAATGTTATGCGGCTTTGCAATTGAGATATTTCCTCAGACTTTCAAAATTAAATGCAGAATTAACAAAATGGAACAAGTAAAGATAATTTATTAGTTACATTTCTTGTTGGATACCAACTAGTGTAACATGATGTAAAATATGGTGAAACTGTGACTGTATAGTTTGACCTTGTCTCGCTCCAATTAATAGGAGGGAAAGGAAGTTCTTTTGACATATGTGTATCTGACAGCAAGGTTAAGACACAATGGGTCAGATGTTAGCCCAACCAGTTTATTACAAATCATAGTTGCTTGGGGAGATGAGGAAGGGAAGATGGCGATAGAAAAGAGAGAGGATATAAAAGCAAGGAGTGTTTGTAGCGGGCAAGGGAGAGATACTCACCACCAGGATTCCTCATTCCAGGATTGCCCACAGTTCAGACACTGATCTTCAGTAGTGATGGGTCATCAGACGTCGTGTTATTTGGTTGAATATGATCTCACCCAATGACAGTACAAACTTATTTGTCCTTTGTTCCCATCTTCCCGGCCTTACCAGCAGATAAGGGGGAGCAGAGAGATGCCAAATGGTGTCTTGCCTTCTCAGGATACAATGGTATCATCCTCCAATCTCCTGTACTTGTTGTCTGGTCACAGGCCAAATCTTCTGCCAGTAGACACTCCTGAGCACTCCCTTTTGAGGGTAAACAGTTTTGAATAAATCCTTTCAAATGTAAAACTGTCCACAAAATGATAGCGGCTGCCACATGGCTACACCCACCACTTACCTCCTAGATAATTCAGTCTTATCACTAGAAATGCCTCAGAAAGTGAGCTTTGAGACAAAGAAAGAAAAGAAGGGTTCAGACAGACCTATTTTTAGCCCACAGATCCTGTATATATAGATTGAATAACAGTAAAGCAATCCATTAAGTGTGCAAGGTGTTGTCTTGTGTTAAGCACCTAGGAGTGTGATACAGGAATTCATGCAAAAAACAACTATAAATGAACAACATAAAAATGGGAAAAAAAATCTAAAAAATGCATTTACAATTATGTAATTATCTCATTACTACTTAAATGCTATTTCAATTATTTTTTATTTTTGTAGTAAAGACTTCCTGAATTGAGACCATGCATGGTGATTTGTTAAAAATACTTTGTTGAAAGGTGCGTGCAGTTCTGAGGCCTTGGGTGGAGAAGACCATGCATCAGGCTGTCCATAGCAGCTCACTCTCTAGCCTGCATTGGCAATCTCATCAGGAACAAATACAGAATAAACCTCTCACCCCTAGATGTCTCTCCAGGTCAGACTTAAGAAATGATGGGTGTATAAATGTATAAAAATTTATACTGGACATTAACTATTCTTATCTGTTTTACAGAGAAATGTTGTCGCCAACCACTATTAAATGTCTGAGATAAACAAAAAAAAACAACTTTCTCAGAAGACACTATAAGAATAATATGTGATCTGAGTATTCAGAGAACATTGCATATTGAACTTCTTCGGATCCTTGTTTTTTTAATATGTAGCATAACTAGTTGCACGTTATCTGTTAGGATCACTGAGTCTAAATGAGAAGCATGTTTCAACTTCATTTCCTGCAAGAGGGATATATAGCCTGATTGCACATTAAAATAATACAAACAAACAAAAAAATGCTACTGAGATCTGCAAATTTCATATTTTCTTTCTTTTAAGTGTGTGTATGAAGAATGTTCAGAATCCTCATGAGATCAGAGTAGAAAAATGGTTAATACTGGAAAGGACTCAGTTGCAGTATTTGGTGAAAGAACTTGAAGAGAACAGAAAATCTGATACTTTTCCAAATAACATATGAGAGGGAAGAAGAATCTACATATTTTTACTAGAAAAAATGTTAACTGTTAGATACAGAGTGAAGTTTAAGAATAGTGTTAGAATGTTAATGCCAAAGTAGTAATACTTGTCTATTACAGGATTTCAAATAATCTAGAAAATCTACTTCATATGTTTTTCACATGCATTTGATGAATTAACTGTATGGTCAGCTCTGGGAAAAAAAATGTTATTTCATGTTTTCAGTTGGAGTGGGGTTAAATACATAGTTCTACTGCACTAAGTAGGACCCATCACTGAACTTATATATACAATTGATTTGTCTTTTTATGTAGAAGTAATGGTCAGAATTACAGATGTAGATAAAGCTCCATATCTTACATTTCTCTGAGTTACAAAATAAATAAATAAATAAATAAATAAATAAAATAAAATAAGTGTTTAGTGTTTGTGGAATTCATAATGTTTGTGAACCTTGATATTTCAGTCCAACTTTCCAATCAATAGTATAATGGCAACTACTACAGCCTTGAAGTCCCAAAGTGAGAGCTGGCATTTAACTAATCTAATCAGTTGAGAACATTTAGATCAGTGGAATCAGAGCTATTATAGTTACTAAAAAACTAGATATAGAGTTGAAAGAAGAGACACATCCATCATCAAGAGCTTTGTCTGATGTAGAGCTTTGGACCTTACAAATATATTATTGCTTTACATGGTAAACATCACTGTTAAATAAAGGCAGTTTTATTCCATCATGAATTTTGTTTGCTGAATGATTCTTTATAAGATAAAGGAAGCATTTTTTCAGAGGAGAACCTTTTACTTAATTTCAGAGTTTCTATTATGAACAAGAAAGTACATTATTATTGCTGTCTTAAACACAACTTAGGGATGTTTATGGATGTTGCCTTCCATGTCATAAGGTGGTTTCACTGACTAGTTTTGTTTTTACATTGTGGGTAGAATAGGAATTTCTATTTGTTAATTTATGTCTGTTAACTTTCAACCATAGGAGGAGGATAAAGAAAATGAAGAGAGAAACAAAATGGTTACGATTCGGGCAATCTTCCTTCCAAATGACCAGATAAGTTCAGAAGAAGATTTAAAAAAGTTCCTTCACTGGTAGCATAGATTGATGCTACATCTAATGTCCCATTAGTATTGAATGGGATCAATTTTGTAGTTACTGCAGTTCACCTTTCTGAGTTTTCCTATTACTTTTGAGTATAGGGGATAGATGCATTTATTTTGTCCTTGTAGCCGCAGTTTTTTGTTTTTTGTTTTTTTTAAAAAGCAAAATTTAGTGTTGGCTTTCCATCTGTAGCTTCTTCCCTTACCTCAGACAGGTGGTATTCACCATCAGGGTGACCATTTTCCATTGGTTTTAGTAAACACTTGTCATGGTTTTATGATTTTTGTTATTGGTATTCCACATAATAACATCATGTACTGCAGTGGGAGTTAAAGAGTTCGTCGATACTTATGGGTAAATCTGTCTCAGAGGAGAAGAAGAACTACATACCCCAGAGAACCTTGTGTTGCTTTGCATTTTTATGTTTTCCACTCAGAGAGAAAGAAAAAAACTGTTTACATTTCATGAGACATGCTCTTTCCTTTTTGGATTGACCCAGCAGCGGGTGCTCACTAGCCATCTCACCTTCAGTGTTTAGCTTAAGGCCTTTGGTTTATCAGATACTCTCTTGTTCATTTTATTTGATTTGCTAGCTTTAATTCCAATTATATTGTGTTATTTTGCATTCCAATATCTTATTTAATAAATTAGCTTTCCTCCTTAGATCACTGCTGCTGTTTTGTTTTTAGGTCCATCTCCCTTTTTGTTTTTCCCTTTCCCCCTTCCCCTTTCCCAGGGCATGGATCCATGGGTCCCTCACCCCAAAAGTCATGGATCTGGGCCAAACCAGCCCATAAAACATTGACAATGCTGTATGGTATTTCATGCATTTTCTTTCAAATGGATATACTACAATATTATTCATGCCTAGAAATTGTGTGGCCTGTGTAAAAAAAAAATAAAAAAATCAGTCAATCAGAAATCCTTGTGTAAAAATGCTAACAATTATGAGCCAACAGCTATAAGCCAATGGCTGCAGGAAGTATGCTGCAAAATCTAAAGGCTTTAGAAAGGCACACCGAAGTTACAAATGTAAGAGTTGTTTTGAGAACATCTTGTGCAATAGTAAATGAAATTTTTACAATGAATACTAGCAGGCTTATTGTGTACTTTGTTCATAGTACTGAACGAATTGAATTTGGTCAGTTCCCCAAAGGAAACTCAAATGTCTGTCTCAGTCATCTGTGTTTGTGTGGGTTTTCATTTCTCTCTCTCTCTTTCTTTCTTTCTCTCCTTCTTTCTTTATTTTCTTTCTTGAATAGTTACAAGGAAACCCTGACAAGTATCAGATAATCTTGAGTATAAATAATTAAAATTCATGTTTCTGTGGTCACTCTCTTCACTTTCTCTACAATATTCCATGTTAAAGATGTATATCTTTTTTTTGGAGTTTTTTATCTAGAATACACTGTGATATCATATAACCCTTCTTTCTACTAAACACACGAGGAATGTTATTAACTGAAAAGGAGTATGAATACTAAAAGAGAAGTGATCTTCTTTTCAGGCAAAGTATCTTCATTGTGCAGTTTCATAGAAGATGTTCCCATTTGTGAAATATTCTACTTAGCTGAAACAGACTTAATTTCTAAGCAGATTTAATGCACTTTATTAAGCTAAATACAAGAAAGAGGAGAATATATGTTTGAAAGGAGTTACTAAAATGTAAGTTAGTATAAAGTATTTCAACAACTTCTCAAAGGCCTTTTGTTTGTCTGTCTTTGTTTTAATTTATACGTGTTTCATGACAAAATGAAATTATGATTTTTCCATGCACTAAATGGATATTTGCAAAGTCAAATAGGAGCTTTCAGTATAGGCCTATGCTCTTTACTTCTCAATCAAAGTCAAACAGTATTTGACACACTGATATTGTGTTTTGTTTTTTTGAGGCAGTAATTACTCTACTGTCCTCCATGGCTCAGAAATATGTTATAGTCCAAAAATTAATGGACTACATATTGATTATTATTTCCTGGTTAGTAATGAGCATGCTGCTTAGAAGATTTAATTTATTATGAAATGATTCTTCTCCTGTTGTAACATGCCAGTTGGAGGTCTTACTTTCCACTTCTCAGTGATAGACCTAAACTGCTTTTGCTTCCTGTTGAGAATAGGATACAATCCCTTTCTCATTTGTAAGCTTTTTCATTTAGCACTACTGTATGTGAAAGGATTTTGGGATAACATTTCTTCACTGGTGATCTGCAAAGTTACTGTACCTCTGCCATATGTAGGAACACCTTCCAATAAACCAGGATGCCAAAAGCTTCATCCAACCTGGCCCTCAAAACTTTCAAGGACTGGGCATCCTCAGCTTCTGTGGGCAACCTTTACAGTCTAAATCTCCCCTCTTTCTGTTTACACCCATCATCCTCTCCAGCTTTCTTGCAGGCTCCTCTTCAGACTAAACAACTCCAATTCTCAGCTGGATTTCATGGGAAAAAGTAAAAGAATCCAGACTAACTACCTTGAATTACTTGCATTAGTAATTATTAAAACATGAAATTTATCTCTTTATGATGGGGTTCCTTTGTTAGTCTGAAAACAAGAATTACACTTCTGGATTGCTCTTGGTTATGTTATATTCTTGCAGAGACAGTAAATTTCTATGCAAAGTTGACATATAGGCTAGTTGAATTTAGGAGTTCCTGGGATGAGCAGATAGAGACATTTGTCTTTATTATGTCTTAAAAGATGATTTTTTAAGAAAACTGTTTTCTTGAATTGCTTATAGTCTTGCTTGCTGAATGGAACAATATTTCTGATCTATTCTGTGGCATTTTCTTCTCTCATTATAGTTGCTAAAGCAGGACAAAAGAAACCTTTGAAATTACAAGACACAAATCTTGTGAAATGTGCATTTTGTTTGATGATGGTGATTTGTTTTGTTTTCCTTAACTATTCCTTTTGAATAACAGAAACTAATACAGTAAAAAATATTTAATGTAACTGAAGTTTCAAAGTCAAAACAGCAAAGTTTATTTTCATTTGCATTAGAATTTGCAAATGGAATGGTAGCAACTCAAAAACCAAGACCACCAAACCCAACCAAATCAAGCCAAGAGTTTTTGCAGGAAGTTACTGCTCATTTGTAATTCTTACACATTGCCTTCTCAGCACAGCACAGAAATCAATGGCCTGTGAATTTTCTTCTAGATAAAAGTGAAGGATACTGTACTTCATGATCCTTTCTGTGGTAAGAATATCAGAATGTGAGTAGATACCCATTATACTTTGCCTTAAAGGTCAGTATAAAAGGTAGGATATGAATGTGCACAGCTTCAGCATCAAGAAGGTCAGTAGTTAATATCATCCCTGATTTAAAGATGTGGAAACAGTTGTTTGAACCTTGCCCAAGTCTCAGTCAGATTCAAAGTACCCACTGTGTGTAAAGCTAATAATTTGCACATATCTACACAGCAGACTCAATGCGCACATTAAATATCCATTTGAAATACCATCAGATTTGACAAAGTAGAGGTTTCATCTTTCCCTTCTTCCAGCTGTTGACTGATATAGTCAGA
Organism: Odontophorus gujanensis; assembly: GCA_013399175.1. Taxonomy (NCBI): domain Eukaryota; kingdom Metazoa; phylum Chordata; class Aves; order Galliformes; family Odontophoridae; genus Odontophorus; species Odontophorus gujanensis. The sequence goes on along the minus strand of VXAB01007196.1, from coordinate 8,499 downwards.
GGTGCAGGTGCCAAAGTACAGTATCTATCACAAAGTTAGTTAGGTGATGCATGTGTAATAAGAGCTATTCTGGAATTTTTCTGCATGTGATAGCTTTTTCTGTGCTTCCAAACAGACAAGATGGTGAGTAGGCTGGGTTAGTTGGAATTATTGGATTTCTGGTAATTTTAGTTCCATCTTTAATATTACTTTAACACACTGCTTCCTATTTACTTATCGTGAAGAAATGATGAAAGGTAGTTAGCAGTCAACCTTCCTTCTTTCATCTCTCTCTCTCTTTTTTTTTTTTTTTATTTTACCTTGCTACTTTATCAATCATTTCAAAATGATGTATAATAAAAAGGTTACTATAGTTGATAGATGACTTTTTTAGCTAGTGAAAAATAATGAAATTCCTTTTCACCATAAAACATGCAGAAATAAATGTTTAAATAATTCAGTTAATTTAATTGAGATCTAAATAATTAATAAGCTCTTGTTATTCACCTTTACATGCATTTCTACTACTGCAGTATTTATAGAGTAGAATTTCTACTCTTTTTTTTTTTTTCTTCTATCCTTATTTAGTTGGATTCTTTTAATTGAAAGACAAGCCCATCAAAATAAATTATAGAGACTCTAATAAGGAAGAAAGCCTGTTAGATATTTAAATGTATAAATCTCAGTGGTCTGACATCTGTTGTGTCATTTTATTTGTGACATCAGGTCTGTCTGTTTGGAATTTCATATTTCCAAACAGGAGGGAATGTAAGAGTTCTAATTCAGTGCATCAATCACAGAAAATGAACATAACCTAATGTCACTGCTGAATCAGGCCATCAATTTATTGCTTTGTAAAAGCAATCAGCAAGCTATCAAGCAATGAAGTGTATGAGATAAGTGCTTCTTTTGAGACAGCAGAGCCATTGACAATGATATACTGATGGAGAATAGCAACTATTTTGCAGTGCAGTGTGCCTATTACTTGTTAAAAGCTCTGAACTGTTCAACAGTTGTGAAATATGTTTCTTATTATTATGGACCAATCTAGTTTGTTTAATAGTCTTGTATGCCACTTTGATTTGCTGCTTTATTTAATGAGGTTATATTTGCTCTCTCTACCACTTTTTTTTTTTTTTTTGTAAGTTGAGGAATGTATGACTTGAGAAGTCTTCTCATTCAGATTTCTGAGGAAAAATTAATAATGAATACATGGACAATGCTTGTTCCATTGTCTTATGATAGAAAGTGCAACAGAGCAAGTGCAGTGCCATTCAAATTCTGACACTGTATTACAAGAACAATTATTTTAACACCATGCTAACAAGATACAAATGAGTATTTCATAGATATCTAATTTCTTTTTTTCCTTTATTTCCATCTCTTCTTTGCCCGTGATAAGAGACAATAGTAAAAGGCTATGGAAACATAGAATCTGCTTGCTTGATAGGTGTTGGTGAGGTGCATATGTTACATTATTACAGGAAACCCTGCAACCATTACCTGTTCTGGACAGGTTTTTCTTCACCTAGCAGTCACATCTGTCATAGACGCAGGGAAAAGATACTGTGGCTTCTGGAATAACTAACTAATAGAATTAAAATATTAAATAAATATTTACTGCCCTCAATTCTTCTGATATTTGGTACCATGTAGGTAAATACCTCTGCCATCAGAAGGTCTGTTGAAACTTCTAGAATTATCAATCACAACTGTCTCAGTTTTATGATTTTTGTTATCAGTATTCCACATCAAAACATCATGCAGAGTACTGGGAGTTAAAGAATTAATGCTCTAGTTCCATCGAGTGTTGATATTTCTGGGTACCTGGTTCTCAGAAGAGAAGAGTTACATACCCCAGAAGACTTTGCATTTCCGTCTTCCATTCATAGGGAAAGATAAAATTTTTCACGTCACGAGATATTCCCTTCTACTTGTCTCAGCAGCATATGTGCTCCATTGCCATCTCACCTTCAGCATTAGAGTAAGGGCTTCAGTTTTTTTGCACTCTTTCATTTTATTTATTTATTTTATTTACACATTTCATTTTATTTCCAATTCCAACTATATTGCATTATATTGTATTATTTTTTATTCCAATATCTTATTTAGTAAATCAGTTTTCTTCCTCAGATCATTGCCTCTGTTTTGTTTTTGGCCCTATCTCCCTACTTGTATGATGTGAGGTTAACAGGATGAATAACACCAAATGGTATTACAGCCAAGATATTTTATAGATGGTATAGTTAGACAGATTATTGTGATGGAAAAGACACAGTCAAAATAAAGGGAAAAATGCTGACCCATATCCTGTACTTAAGGTAGGAAACTGCAAAGGAGTGATCTCCACTCAGATTCTTCCCAAGTGGCGGTCAGCCCATAAATTGGGTCTAGAAGAGGTGGAGTCAGACTCAACTTCTTCTGGCCACACAAGTGAATTGCCTTCACCTGTGCTCCCATGGCTGACTTGGTGCTCACTTCAGGTGATCGGTGGTTCAGGCCCGTACACAGCCCTTCCACCTTTTCCCCTTTCCTGAGGTTTTGGTCCATGGGTTGCCACATCCCCTTAGTCATGGGACTGGGCTGAAATGGTCCATAAACCACTGACAACAACCAATCTCATTGCATTAAGATGAGCTGGTATAGGTTTTCTTTCTTAATGATTACTGAAAGAGCTCAGTTTTTACTATGTTTGCTCACCTTTGAATCCCCAGAACCAATAATGGTTTCTGTCCTGCGAAATTTATAGTGCCATTTTAAGATTGTATCTTATATACTTAAATATGTAACTTCAAAATTCAGTATACTTGTGAGATCAGTGTTTCTTTTGGTGTAATTTCATGTTGAAGCTTCTGTAAAGAGCAACTAAGTTTATCAATAATTATAAATTAAGGATTTTTGTTCTGTTGACTTTGAAGCCAAATATTTTTGTGTTTTAAATGTGGCTGATAGAATCTTGTTGTTTGATAAGGAGAAGTAAAATCCTCCAGGGAAAGAACAACCTCAGGCAGCAGCACATACCAGTGGGCACACATATGAAAAACCACTTTGCAGAAATGAAACTTAGGGGGGTCCTGGTAGATACAATCCAGAAATGTGCACTTACTATTTTTACTTGGTAGTAAAGCTGTATCTTGGGCTGCATTAGGCAAATTATTTCCTGCAGGACAAGAGAACTGATACTTTTCCTCTTCTTGTGAGAACCTGTGGAGTCACAAATGGAGTGCTGTGTCCAGTTCTGTGCTCCCAATACAAGAGAGATATGAACCTACTGAAGAAACTCCACAGAAAGGGAATGAAGATGGTTAATGAACTCAGCATTGTCTGAAGAAAAAAGGTGAGAAAAATTCTGGGTCAAGATGCAGTTTCTTAAGCAAATCACAGTTATATGTGCAAGCAAAGCAAAAAGAGAAATCCATTTGCTCCTTCCCATTGTCAGGTAGATGTTCAGTGTTCCAGGAAAAAAATTCAGCATTTATTACAGTTACTTGGGAAGACACTATAACTCTGTATGTATCTCCATCTTCCTTCACTTTACCAGTTTTTACTGCTAAAAAACCATACAGTGCTGTATGGTTTGAAGTACCCTTTTGGTCAGTTTGGTTTGCGGTCTCTGATGTTTCCCATCTTCTTGTACACTCACAACCTACTAACTGGTAGGTCATAAGCATCATGAGTTGATGCAATCTCTGTTCAGCAGTAACTAAAATATCAATGTGCTATTAACATTGTTTCATCACAAATTTGAAACATACTGACATATGAGATACTATGAAAAAAAACCCTGTATCACAGCCAAAACCAATAAGGCTGTTAATGGCTGTTTGTACTTTCAGTGTTCAGAGATATTTGTGCTTGAGGAGCTAACACTTTGGAATCTCCTAATCTACTCCATGAAAGAGAACCATTTTAATACACTGCTGACTGGTGTGACAATGCTTACTTACATGGGTTTGTTGTTGTTGTTGTTCCTGCTGGGTTTTTTTTTTTGTTTTTTTTTTTAATTTCTTTTTTTTTTCCTGTTTATTCAGGAAAGGAAGCTTATAATTAATATAAGAAAATGAATTTATCTCCTGCAAAGTACTGCTTTTGTACTGCAAAGTAATGCTACGAAACTCTAAGGAAGAATGATTTATTCCTGGTTGTTTTTGGTTTTTTTTTGGTTGGTTGGTTAGTTAGAGATTTAATTTACTTTTCTTTTGTTAGAGATTTAATGATCACTTATGGCCTTAAATCTGCATAATAATGTCTACAATAAACACTTTATAAAACTTCATTTTTTTAACTTAATTATCTTTAAAACAAAATTGGGTTTCCCAACAAGGAAAATTAAAGAATGACAGATAAAGAATATAGATACATTTGTCCTGTGGCTAGAAATGTACTTATTAAAAATGTCAGAATCTCCTACTGCATAGGAAAACTTAAATTAATAAACTCTTAAATCTTTTAAGTAAGTTTTAATTTGTTGCTGAATGGATTCATGCTTTCTACAGAAACCAAATGGATCCACTACTAGTCATTCTATGAAGAACTATGCGAGTGGAGTATTTTACCGGGCTGTCCAATGACGCATTACAAATTAGGGATGTTTGCAAATGAGAGACACAGATGAGTATGTGAAGTTTCTTTCAGATCATAATCGGGGAAGTATTTAGTGGAAAATTCTACCCAGTTTGAATTTATTAATGAATAAAAACAGGATAAACTTTTGATTTATGAATATCTGCATATTCCTCAACAACAGAGGAACAGGAAATGTGACTGGTTGTCACAAATGCATGCCCTTATGTTAGTCACGGTACTAATGTGTGTTTTACATGTCTGATCAACAAAATTTTATAAAGACTATGCCCTCAGCACACATCTCTTTCCCTTTTTAATTTTCAGTTTACAGTCTTCTATGCTGTAAACTCTGGAGGTTTCTGATTTTATTCACTCCAGCCTCTAGAATAGTCTTTTCAAGAACACCTGAATATATGCTTCAAATTTATATGACGCAATTCTAAGCTGCAGCTGCAGCTTTAACCTCTTTTCTTGGGAAAGTTTTTTATTCCTGACTGTTTAACTTCTCAACTTTGCAATAAAATAGCAGGAAAATTAGATTAAACAGTTCTTACAATTTTAGCAAAAGGCGTTTATTGCTGACAAATGGTGAGGCCTTCACTCTGTGAAATGACTTTCTTGGAAACAAGCAGTCTGTCATTCTGTAGAAAAAGGTATCCACTTTATCTCCCTGTAAACCTGGTCTTATGAATGTCAGAAAGCCCATACTGATGCCAGTCAGAGGGCTCACTGAAATATAGTCTGTGAAAAATGGAGGTTGAAAATGATGGATGATTCTACCTTGGGGCAAAACAGCAGAGTGAGCACTTATGTTTTATTTCAGATGGTGTTTCCTCTTTTTCNTTTTTTTTATTCCCAATCTCACTTTTAATTCCTCAATACTACTAGATTTCATGGCTGAGTATTAGATCAGTATTACCAAGAGTTATAGATATACCTTTAGGCCAGTAGATTAGTTTAAATCCAAAGAGTTAAGGCTGTTAAACAGACTTCTTTTAAATAGACAAGGTGTTTTTTTGACTATAAGTGTCACTAAAAGCAAACAAGAGAGCGTGAAACATTGTTCTCTGTCCTACTGAAGTCACCTAGAGTACATGGAGCTTAACCATTTACCTACAGGTAGTCTTAAAAACTTCAATACTTTCCCAAGGAGACGACAGCCCAGTATGAACATTTCTCCAATTATTGTTCTGCTTATTACATGTACTAAATATTTTAAGATTTTTTTTTTTTTATATATACCATAGATATACATCTGTAGCTTCTCTCATAATCTCTTTAGTAAAATCAGATAAACAAGTTTGTATCTTGGTGTATTCACATAGCCTGGAAATATGTCATAGAGAAGCTTTTATTAAAGAGTGATTCATTTTTTCTAGAAGTGGATGCTCCTCAGAAAAATCTTGGTACCCTCCACAGCAAAGTTTTGTTTGCTATCATATGGCCTACTTTTACAACCAGTACTCCTACAAGTGATACAAGAAACCTTTAACTATCCATTTTCTTCTCTGAAGAAAACTATTATTCTATGAATAAGGCTAGAATCCTAGCCTATATGTACATTTAGTGCAAGAAGGAGACTGTATCTGACACTGAAATTGCTGAGGAATTTTTACTGATATAAATGCTCAGCAAAGTAAGTTTTGTCTTTTATCTCATTTTGTGATGCAAAGCACACCTAACACAGTGTTTGTCAGCTGTACAAGCAGATGGTTTTTGCAGTGTTTTATAGATCTTGTGGTTGGAGCTATGTAAAGCATGCTTTATGCCTTTGACTGTTTAGAGTCACTTTTTCCCCTTCACTTGTAATTTTTTAAGAAATATGTTAGTGGTCATTTAATTCTCATATCATGCATACATTGAAATTTCATGTAAAATTGTTGAGGTTTGTTGACAGATAATCCATTTTGGAAAGTAATTTATATTTTCAGTAAAGGTAAAGTACCTTGTTATATAACAGAAGACTTAAGTGATTTAGAAAAATGTAAAATGGTGCCACAGCTGTCACATCCCTAAACAGCTTCTGTGCCTCATAATAAATGACTGCTACTATATTTGAGGTCAAAATAATTATGCGCCTGACAAAATGGCCTCTGGTAAACAAACTTCTGTGGCATAAGGAGAAAAGCAGAAGTGTAGTTAGAAAATTAAAATTTCATAATACCAAGTATGCTTGATAGTTATAATTCTGTCTTCAGCACTTCACTAGAAGATTATAATGCACTTATCCTGAGATAGTTTTTCATAGACTTATGAGTTAGCACTTTTTTTTCCTAGGAAGATGTTCAGAGAAGGGAGAAACTAATTTTTCACCTTTTCCTTAATTATTCATGCTTATGATCCTCTTGCCATTGAAATGTCTTCATCTCCTATTTAGTATATATTTTACGAAATCATGTGTAGAAAAGCATTAAAATCTATGATAGCTCCTAGATTCACATACAAGGTTCATGTTTCTTGAGAATACTTCTGTGATAAAGTGTTAAAAGTGCTATTTTTGCTGTTTTTCTCCACCATTCCTGAGTAAGAAAAACTGCTCAAAATAACTGCTTTTTTAATAGCTAACAATTAAGAACCTATGTAACAAATTATGAGAGTTTAGGATTGACAGAGACAAGATTGGGAGGTGCATTTGTGAGTTTATTTTGTTTGCTGGAGGTCTAATAGGCGACACAGTGCCAGTAGTTACAGTTTGTTTGTAACATTTCAGAAGTAATTACTTCTCTGAAATAAGTGTGGAGAACTGAACCTTGTGCTACTGCAAGGTCTTTCTTCATTAATGAACCTTCTTAATTCTACAAGGATTTCTTATCTGTTCACAAGATTGATTTAGAGATCAGCAACTGCTTGAACACTCTGCTCGAGAAAGAAGACAAGCCGTCACTTAAAACTGTTTGGGATACCAGCTGAAATACAGCAAACTAATGTACAGGAGTTGTTAGAGGAAAAAGTTACTTTTTATTTATTTTTTTCCTTGACAAAATATAGTGACAAAGAATCTACTAAAAGAGAGCTGTGTCAGACAGGGGCATTGGTGAATATATGATTTCCCTGATAGGGGTCTATATTGACCCAACCCTGAGAATAACATTTTATTATTTGATGGAAGACAATCCTCACTCATAGATGTTTTTCTCTTCCTCACATATGTGTCTTGTGCAAATTTTCTGATATTCACTAGGTGTCACAGGTCTATGGAGTTGTCTCTGATCTTCTTCCATTATGGTCTCACAGGTTGAGAGTGTAGGAATGAAGAATTGTTTACTATGAACAGGAGCACTGGCTGATTTTATGAGACCTGAGGAGATGTTTCAGAGCTTTTATAGGAGGGATAAGAGTATTTCTGTTGGAAAACTGCTGTGAGGATTTGGGATGCTCAAATCCAGGTAAAGCAAAAATAAGTAGGCCTGATAGAAAATGTTATGCTACTTGAAAGAATTATATATGGTGCACAGAAGACTCATCTCTATAAACAACTTTAAAACAGGTAAATTTTATTGCATCTCAAAATTGATCTTTTATTACTTACAGATGAAATCCTATTTATTTATTTATTAAAGGCAAATAATATCTAGTACTGAAATACTGAATAACCACTGCAATAATTAACAGTTGAGCATTTCTGCTGATCTGACTATATATCATTTACAGAATTTACTGTAGGTGGTCTTCCTTGTTTTTTTGCTTGCTTGTTTGTTTGTTATTGTTCATCTATTTATTTATCTCTTTATAACAGATAACCATCAATAAGTACGAAGAACATAAGTTTTGTAAAGGTGATTTCTAAATGTATATATTTTATTCTTAGAATGCTCAACAATTGTTAAATATACGGAACTTTCACAAAACCCTTAGATCAGTGTTCAGTGTCCTCACCATTTCCCAGAATTTGTGCAGGAAGATCAACTTTATTTCAAATGCAAACACGAAGATTTTGATTTGTTTTTTTGTTTT
>VXAB01007193.1:12423-67274 GCA_013399175.1 Odontophorus gujanensis | reverse complement strand
AGGAAAGGAAAGGAAAAGGGAAAAAAGACTGACACTACTAGTCTGTGACTAGTTATTCCTCTGTCTGGTATGGTTTTCAGCATCTGGGGCACAGACCCAAATATGAACAAGCCAAATCATTTATTACATGTTCTAACATCCCTTATATACATTCACAAGTTTTCTCTTTTAACCACCCACCATTACATGTCAACAAAATACTCCACAGACAGTCCTTAAGCATGTGTACAGGCACTTATCCAATCAGAGTCATGAGTTGTTCCAAGCCACATACTCTTCCTCCAATTAGGGTCTGCCATCACACAGCTTACTTGAACTCGTTTTCCTTTTCTTCTGGAGTGTCCTTGGTTCTCAGCCTTCGTTTCTCATGCTGTTTAACCTGCTCCACAGCTTCTGATCTGAATATACTTTCTTGTATTCTCACAGTAGTTTTATTTATTTATTTATTTTCAGACAGATTACCAATTGTCTCAAGATACAATAAAACATTTAAAAATTAAACTAAAGAAAGGTAGAAATATTGCCAAATTCTGTTGAATTCTTCTTTCTTTCTTTTTTTTTAATTGAGAGAAGGATTTTATGTAGTGTAATAAATTAGCTGTGATTTTAATTAGATCTTGACTGTGTGTGTAACCGACATGAACTACCGTAACAAATACAGTTTTATACTTCTGCCCTTTATATTAAATTACTGACTATCAAGAACAGCAGTAACGAAATATTATCTTCCTGTTTCACTAACTTGAAAAATATAAGAGAAGTATACAGAGGAAAAATGATGTAGCTTCAAATTATAAAGGATAGCAAACAAAGACTAGTAAGACTTATGTATGAATTTCAGTATTGTACCTTAAAGACTGTGGATCATTCAAATCCTGTTAAGGTTGTAGTTATTAATATTTGAGTGTCTCAATCAAGGCAATTACAGATTAATCCTTTCTACTTCTGTAGAAAAAAAGAAACATCAGATTAGAGCATTTCACATGGAAAGGAGCTAAGAACGTAATTATTGAGACCATTTAAATAGGTTATGTCTGTACAAACAGTTAGGTTCAAAAGGATGGACTGGATGTTTAACCAATATAGCTACCTTGGATTTTCAGGCCACATTCCTTTATGAACTCCCCAGGAAGCTGTAAAAACAGGTTCTACATTGAACTGAAGATGGTATTGTCTTGTTATGTGCTTCAAAGTTCATAGCATTGTGGTATATTATGCATCACAATATTTGCAGCATATGTAGGAATTGTACCTTAGAATATGAAATAATTCTTCCACACTGGAAAGCATCTGCATCTTCACCTCAAAGAGTCACTACTGCTCTTAATAGGAGTATATGATTTAGGAGTCTCTTATATGGTCCAACCTAAGACTCTGTTGTGTCCTCTCTGGAGAGAAGAGAAGCCCAAGAAGGATGGTTCATGTCCAAAGATCACGTCATCTATACTCAAGAAAGGAAGTTGAGCAAATTTCCAGGAGGCCTTCATGAATGTACAAGGAACTCCAGACCAAATTAAGATGGAGAGAGGAATTACAAATAAGGAGGAAGCAGGGGCTTAATTAAGTAATCTGGAAGGACTACAGAAACACTGTCCAAGAATGTAGAGAAGTGATTGGGAAATCAAAGCTCTTCTGAAACTGAATTTGGCAAGAGATATCAAAGACAACAAGATAGGCTTTGTAAGTACTTAAGTGACAAGGGATGACTGGGGAAAATGTGGGAACTCTGCTGAAAGACGCAGGAGACCTGGTGACAGAGGGAATGGAAAAGTGGGAAGTATCTTGTAAGAAGCTGAGCTGAGTTAATGACTCAAACACTCAGCAGGAAAAGTGTGCACTCACCCGTGGGATCACCTGGGCAAATGTCTGGTTCATCTTCAGCTGGGTGACAACCAATACTCCCAGGTCCATTTCCTCTACACAGTCTTCCAGTCTCTCTGCCCCAAGCCTACAGTGTTGCCTAGGCTTGTAGCCAAAGTTCAGGACCCAGCACTTGGTCTTCTGGAACTTCAACCCACTGGTCTCAGCTCGGGAATTCAACCTGTCCAGATCATTCTGTAGGGCTTTTCTTTCCCCAGGCAGATTGTCACTTCCTGCCAGCTTAGTGTCATCTGCAAACTTACTGAGGGTTCACTCAGTGCCCTCATCCAGATCATCAATAAAGACACTGTACAGTACATGCCCCAGTAACGACCCCTGGGGAACACCACCAGTCCCAACTGGATTTAACTCCAATTACAACCACTTTCTGGACCTGGCTATCCAGACAGTTCTTTACCCAAAAAGAGTGTATCTGTCCAAGCCAGGAGCTGCCAGCTTCTCCCAAATATTGTGGGAGACAGTATTGAAGGCTTTGTTGTAGTCTGGGTAGACTATGACAGCAGCCTTTCCCTTGTCCACCAGCTGGGTCACTCCATCATAGGAGATCAGGTTGATCAAGCAGGATCTGCCTTTCATGAACCCATGCTGGCTATAAAACCAGACTATAAAAGGCACAACCTAAAGAGCAATGCATGTGGCCACCACTGGTTGTCAGTAACTATGAGGAGAGACCATTGCTGGATCCTAGGATGGTGATATATTTTCTTTTTCTTCTTTTCACCTCTCTCTCCCTCTGTCTCAGACTTCACTTTTGACTGGATCCATATTAGGGATATCTTTCCTCTCCTTTTTTAAAATATTCTCTCTCTCTCTCTGACTTTGCAAATGGTAGATAAGGGGTAAATTGTTGCAAGCTGCTGTTTGACTTTGTTTCTGGGTAATATAGTTCCAAGTTCACCAGATGAGTNGGAGCAGGCTGCCCAGAGTGGCTGTGGAGTCTTCTTCTTTGGAGATTTTCAAGACCCACCTGGATGCCTACCTGTGCAACCTGGGATAGGGAGCTGCTTTGGTGGGGGGGTAGGACTAGAGATCCCTTCCAATCCCTACAGTTCTGTGACTCTTTGAAATTACTATCTGAACATGAGGATTGCATCATTCCAAATTTTGCCAAACTGCAAAATTGTAATTCCACCATTTATATAAGGGAAATGTCATTGCAAGTTTTGCTGAACAAATATCCACTGTAATTCTAATGAGTTTTAAGCAAATTCATGTTTTGTTTGAACCTCTCATGTAATTGTTGTTAATTCTGGTTACAAGACAGAAAATTGAAAGGTTAATCTCACCCTAACCTACTGAGTGGAATAGGGACATATCTGAATGCCTTCTTTGCCTTTACTAGCAAGACCAGAGTTCAGGAATCTTGATGGGATAGGACCAAGTCCAGGAATATTTTCGCAAGCTGGACCACTCAGTAATTTTTCAAGAATCACAGTAACTGGATGAAGCACTCAGTGACTTGAGGAGATCAAATGTCACTCCTATCTCCAAAAAGAGCAAGAACAATAATGCAGGAAACTGTGTAACAATGATTCTGACCTTGATTCCCCTGGAAAGTGATGAAACAACTAATCTTAGCACATGAAGGGCAAGAAAATCATCAGTAACATTCACTATGGCTCCACCAAGGGGATGTCAGTTTTCTCCAACTTGCTAACTTTCTATGATGAAAGTTAGTTCTATGACTGGCAAGGAAAGAGACATATCACCCATCTAGACTTCAGTAAGATTTTTGACACTGTGTCCCATAGGAACCTCATAGAGAAACTGAGGAGGTATGGGCTGGATGAGAAGACAATGAGGTGGATTGAAATATTGCTGAATGACAGGGCTGGAAGGGTAGCAGGATGGGAAGCAAAGTCAAGTTATAGGCCAGTAGCTAGTGATGTACTCCACCACTATGGAGTATTGGAATATCAGATCTATGTTAATTCTGGTTCTGATTCTGTTCAATATCTTCATCAACAATCTGAATGATGATGCAGACTGTCCACAGCAAATTTGTTGATGACACAAAACTGGGAGAAGTGGTTGATACAGCAGAGGGTTCTGCTGCCAGTTGGAAGGAAATAAACGACCTGAAGAAATAGACAGACAGGAATCTCATGAAGTCAGTAAGGAACAGTACAAAGTCTTTTACCTGGGGAGGAAACATTTCAGCTACCAGCACATGCTGTTACCAGTATATACGCTCTCCTTCACAGAGTGTACCTCACTGTCTTTCTAATTTGCAGATGTGTAGTTTTTATGGTGAATTGAAATGTTACCTAGTTAGGGCCAGCTAATGTGAGCAATGTTAAGAAAATTAATCCAGATTATCTGTCCTTTGGTTTTTATTTATTTTAATTAGAACTATCTATGTAAGAGAAGGAAATATGGTAACACTTGAACTTATTTTCCAATAATTTGTTTTATTACCAGTAGCTCTGGAATTTTATATCACAATAAAAGAATGTCCTTATACTTCCATCGCAATTGCAGGAGAACATTCTGAGCGTGTAGGGGATAATGGAGTTATCTTTATCTGCCTTCATGACAGGTAGTACATAGCCTTTACAGTATGGACTTCAACACAGTGTATTTTGAAGTCTGGGCTTAGGTTTTGTTGCTGAGAATCCCTGAATTAGATAAAAGAATAGTAACAGAGGCATTTTTTACTCTTCTTCATATTCATGTGTCTGACTGCTCAGAAAGGAATTACTGATGTGGTGATATCATTTTTACCATCTATAATCATTTCCAACTGCAGTTAAGCAATTGAGTTTCTCTATTTACAACAATTTATTCTCTTCTACTTATTGTATCTTTGATATATCATGTGTCCATCTCAGAGTTTGACAGTTCAGCTCCACGTAAATGAAAAAGATGACTATTTTGAGATTTGTACAGTAAAAAGTAGTTAAATCAATTTAAATATTGCCATGGAATGACTGCCTGGTTATTTTATGTAATCGTTTATTGCCATAATGCAATGTCCTTTATTCTACTGAAGTATTACTATATCTTGTTCTCTGTCATCTAGTAGACATACAAACAAACTAACAAAGAAACTAAGGAACAACTCATATTACAGTTAGTCAGATAGTTGTTAAACTTGAAGAATTTCATCCTGCCAGATAGTTAATGCATGTTGTTGACTGAAAAATGAGAAGTGTTACCATATTCTCCAGACCCTTTGACTCAGGGTCAGCTTTAACAGAACTCACATAAAACAAAAGGCACAGACATTGGAGTCCCCTTCCTCCTTACTCTCTGGCTGGTAGAGATCAAAGTGCACCAGTGCATACGTACAGTCAGCACTCTCTAGGTTCACAAGCAAATACACTTCTTACAGATCCTTCAAGTACTTGGTACAGCACATCTGTGGCTGTCGCTTCCCTGACCAGACTTGGCTCTCATCATTTCCTCTCTTTTATTTTTCTCCCCTTATTGCCTTGGAAAAAGTCCTTGATCAAAAATCCTTAAAGGATTAGTCACTCTCCTTTTTGAATACTTTTACATATGTAAATAGAATATCTGCTCTAGGTTTGTTTATACAGTATTATAATATAATAGTATTATTCATATAATATGTCTGACAAATAGATCTCAAAAAGAAATATAAATCAAGTGAACTACTATAGTAGCAGAACAACAACCTTTGGATTTTGTAATTTCTGTGGGTTTTTTTTTTAGCAGATTATCTGTCACACAAATACAAGAAATAAATTCTTTATTTCTCACAAGCACAAATCTTCAAGTAAAGCACACCTTCAATTTGCTGCTGAGCACCAGCAGAATGTTGCAGGAGAAGACTTCAAGATGGCTTGAATTTTGAATTGACATTAAGGTTGGAGAGTTTTTAGGGTCTCAAAGATATTACGTAGAGGTAAATTTATGTTCTGGAATGCAGAAACAACTGTATGAATTAATACTGATTGCCTAACCTTCTGATGTGACTGGCAGAGCAGGGCAGGAGTGCTGTAATTCTCATGCACTACAGAAGGCATGGTGTTATCCAAATCCCAATGGTACTCCACTGAATTGATGAAATGACCGGGAAGGCCTAATTAAAGCTGTTCAGCTCAAATGTATTGATGTATTACATCTATTACAGCTTGGTTCAATAGGTCTACCCTATGAATGCTGCCATGCCTGTAAAGCAAACTAAACACAGTGAATAAATAATATTGGAAGGAAAAGAGACACCCGTGGAATCAAAGCTGAATCATGAAAAATGCAACAGTCTGCCCTATGCACTTACTTTCACACAATCTTACATAAACTGGAATACTGCTTATTCAAAGGTCGCTCTGAAAATAATGCCTCCTACTTATTTCCATAGAAACTGCAGCAGATGCAAAGAGCAAAATAACACTATTTGATGGAGCAGATTCTCAACTATAAAACACTATTTTCAATATAGTCACCACCACTAGCTATGCATTCTCACCAGTGATGAACAGAAGCCTGCATACCACACAAAAAAGTCTGTGACTTACTGTCGTCACCACTGAAATGCACCACCCACTGCAGTGCACCACCCACTGCATCCATAGATGTTCAGCAAGCATCAGTGAATGTCAGTGGGTGCAGTTTTTCTACACAGAAGAATTCAGTGACACTCCTTTGCTTCATATGCATTTCCATATCAGATGCCATTCTACTAGACTGCTCCTCTGCAGCCACACATTTTGTCACACAGCAACAAAATGCGATGGAATACTGGTGGAAAGGTTCATCCTCTATTGCCATACCACCAATATCCACCTCTGATGTCATGGGCCAACATAATAAAATGGGAGACAAGACTTTCAGAACACTCATATTTTATGAGTTGATTCTTATTGTTCTTCATTCTCATATTGTTCTTCAGAGAAATCTTCCCTTTCTATGACTAAAGAAAGTCTGAATGATAAATCCATGATAATGACCTATTTGTAGCTGTAATGTGTATTATTTATATCTGATTTATTTGTGTGATAACTTGGTAAAATCTTATATTGTGTTAACCACTTACACAGGAATATCTAACTTCCAATTTATTTATAATTTGGCTGCACGATTAAAGTCTTGTTTATGGTTTCAAGATGTTGAATAGACTCATCTAAAAGTGTCAAATCACTTCATTTTGATATTTAGATTCCTAGAAATTCTAAAACCTTTCTTTATGCTGTTAGAAACAAGTGTAAGAACTATATTATTTTTTTCTTCATTAGAATTAGAAAAATATTACAAAAAAACCTTGAAAATACAATGAAATAAAATAAAGCAAAACATTTCAAATAGATCAGAAAATGTGATTTCAGTGCCCATGATACTTTCAGGTTGAACTTTTGTATTTCCTAATTTAAAACAAAACAAAACAAAACAAAAAACTTAGATATGAAAGTTTTGTCTCAACATAAATACAACTTTTCTTGCTTTTGGTTTTGCTTCTCAAACTGAAAAAAATCATTATTTCCTATCTTTGCTTTATAGTATGTTATTAAATAGTAATAAAATAATAAGGATGTGTATCTCTATATAATCTTGACAAATGTACACATTTTTTAAATAAAATGTAAATAAATTGTAAGTATATATATATACTGATATACTGCATTCTTATACAACAAAGAAAGATGTACCAAAACATTCTACATATTCTAGGATTTACACTTGAATTTAAGAGGAAATTATATTAAAAAAGTGTGATTCTGTAAGCCAATAAGAATACAAATTTCCTGTAATTCAAGGCCTGTCATACAGAAACATTATAGCCCAATATAATGTCAGTCAAGGATCAAATTACAGATAGCAGAACATCAGAAAATAGGACTTGTACCTGTATTAAAAAAAAAAAAAATCAACAAACAACAACAGCAGCAAAATGATGAAAACAATATGGCTAGGGTTAATGTTTTCAGAAGTCCAAACTGATATAGCACCATCTTTACTTTGAATGTAAAATATGGTTCCTTCTGAACTCGGTGGTAATTTTCTCCTTTTTCTTTCTGAGATATTCAACTTTCTCATAAGCCACATTTCCTCTAGTTTAATGGCAATGGTGTTATCTATATCTTTTGTTTTTTTTCATCTGCCACTCAGCTGAAAAGCTCTGGAAGGTAGTTTTTCATAGTTTCCCCCACCCAATCCTTGAACCACATTGTAGCTAAGCTTGGAAGGTACCCTGAGAGATCATGTAATCTAAGCCCACTGCTCAAAGCAAGGTCAGCCACAGATTACTCTGGACCATGTCCAGTCAGAATTTAAATGTCTCTAAGGATATCCATTTCTGTGGGCAACCCAGAATTTCTCATAGAAACCTTGAGACACAGGTCCTTTTTTTTGTTTGTTTCAGTAATAAAGGAGTGCATGGGCAGTGAGTTTGCTTCTAGTTGGTATGCTTGCTGTCAGGGCGAAAAGGGATTTGTAACTATCTGCAAAGACTATTCAGAGTAATTTACCACTTGCAATATGAAAAATGTGCTATTGTTATTATTGACTGAATAGTGACTTTGAGACAAAACACAGCTGCAGCAGGTGTTTTTTGCTGATGATGGTTGTAAACAGGCAGTAGGCAGTAAACAGGCTATTTTTGGTGCATTGGTTCTGCACTGCAAGCTGGTCCTGCAATTCTTCTGTCATAGTGTCATGACTGGTATTTGGACTAGAAACAAAATGGAGAAATATCCCTGCAATCTTATTTTTATACACTTCTGTGTAGCAACCACTGCCTGGACCTTAGATTTTAAACCTAAATATGCCAAGTGACTGGCAGATTTGGATTTAGGATTAGTGTCTCATTAATATAGAGGGAAAATATTATGCCCTTGGTCAAATAACAGAAACAAATGCCTTTTAAAACCTAAGTAGACAGCCTCTCACTTTATAAGGAGGAAAGACTAGATAATTTATAAGTAAAACAATCAAATGAGAGGATGCTTATAGAACTCTCTTCTGGAAAAACAAAAAATAAAAAACAACAACAAGAGATAGCAACAACACAGAATAAAAAATATGAATTTATTGTTTATTTAAATACTGCATCTCTCCAGATGAATTTGGTTGTTTTATATCAGGGATACAGAGGCTAAAAAGAAACTCAGTGAAAATGTAAGTTGAATGCATAAAGAAAAACTGTAATGGCAATACTGAAAAAGATGATAGTGAATAGTGTTGCAGTTTACAGGTATTGCTATACATTTCTCTAAGATAGTGTATCTCTTAAGTATATCTTAAGAGGTATAATAAGGTAATAGACAAAAGGAATAGGACAAGAGGCGATGACTTCAAACTAAAAGGGTAGATTTATGTAAGATTTATGGAAAAAATTCTTCACTTTGTGTTGACTCTGTTCTTGGAGATTGGACCTCTGAGGGCTATGCAAGGACTATTGTGGCAACTATGAGGTAGTGAGGCATTGAAACAGGTTGTCCAGAGAAGCTATAGCCGCTCCATCCCTGGATTGGTTCAAGGCCAAGTTGAATGGGGCATTGGTCAAACTACTCTAGTGGACATGTCCCAGCCCATGACAGGAGGTTGGAATTAGATGGCGTTAAGGTCCCTTCCAGCCCAAACTATTGTATGATTCTATGATCTTTAATTTTAAGCAGAATTAGGCCTACATCTCAAAACATCCTATCACTCAAATGGGAAGGCAATTCTTTCTTTGTAGAACATTGTATCTGCTTCTTTAAAAGTCAGTAGGAGTTTCTAACTTTTTAAAAAATGTTATTTTAAGTCATATTTATTGTATGCAAAATGTCAAAGTGATGTTCAGTGGACTTTGGTAATCTATAATAATCTCAGTAGAGAAATATGCCTCTATAAGCTAACAAAAACTTTTAAAGGTGGGTAGCAATTTTGAGCACTTCCGTATTTGAGTACCCAAACATACTTGAAGGGAATTATTTTTGAATGAAATTACTTGGAATTTTTCTGAATAAAAGACTCTTTAAACATCTCAGATTGTGACCAAATTTATATACTGTCTGACTTCTAAAGGCTGTGCACTGTCACCTGTCTTCCTTTCTCCTGTCCTCTATTTCTCTTCCCCTCCCACCTCTACTCTTCCTACCATGTCAATGACAGTAACAAAAGTTATTCCAGTTTTGCACCATCTAGTGGAACTTCCCATTTTACTCTTCTGTCTGTATTATAAACGAAAACTATGCCTTACACTGTTTTACCATTTTTTTTCTCAAAAATTTACCCTATTTGACATAATTTGATGGATTCATTCTTCATTCATGTGGAAATGTGCTTATAGCACATTCTGTTTTGAAAAGTTTCCTAAATGGCTCAGTGGGAGTCAGGACTCTTAGAGTTACACACATAATTATTAATAAAACTGATTGCTAATTTCTCAGTTCTGCTAGCTGGATGTTATAATTGTATTTGTATCAATATTCAAGCTGTGCCAGTTCAGAACAATCCTACCTCCAGCTGAGATCACAGAAAATGATGCACAACCTCAAGCTAACTTATTTTTAATCTCTGTATCAAGTACAGTGACACTGCAGTACATAGCAATGTAAAATAACTCAATAAAATTTTGAGACATATCTTCTGCTCTTTCTTTAAACTTTTCATGCTGTACTGGTATGGAAGGTTACAAGGGAAAGAGGAAGACAGGGAAAGCAGAACTAGAATTTCACTTTATTCTAAGGTAATATTTTTAACATGTCAGTCAGAGGACTTCCACGCTTTCAGCCTTGTCTAAAAAGCCACTCAGCACATGACCCAAATCTAATTCAAGCTATTCATTTAAGCTCTAATCGATATGTCACTTGGAGGTGTTATTCTGTGATGTTTTTTATATATTCAGTTTGATCTGTTTTTCATTTCTATGTAATAATGCTTGGAAAATAGGGCTGTTTATAACCATCATAGCTGTCACCTATCATGGACAAATAGCTTCCAAAGAGTGGCCAATTAGATTAATATTTATATTTACTCACACTTATTAGGGTCTCATAAAACTAACGAGAAATTTGTTTCCTTGCATGTTTCTCCTTCACAAAACATGAGTCAGGAAGTCACTTGCATTACCCAGCTGCTCAGCATATTCCCTAAGGATTCTCTTCATAAAGAGGAAAAAAAATCACCATTCTATCATGCGGAATAAACCACCAATGCACCATGCAAAAGTCTGATAAGAATGACTTTCAAATAACCACAGAGAGCATACATTTTATATTGACAGTGATTTGGTAATGATTACAGAACAGGAATTAACCTTGATTTGACAACGGATTTTTCTTATTTGTATTATAGGTCAACAACTGAATGATATTTGCCAAATTGTATACAACAACATCTGAGTAAATAATTATTTTCCCATGTCTGTCTTTGCTTAACAGTATTTTAGTCTGAGAAATGCCAGCAGCAAAATGCCCATTAGCTACTTCCACCCAGTGTTCTTAGATAATTATCTGCATCTTTTCTTTCTGGGGTGATGGGGAGCAGCAGGGATACATGCCATTTGTTCTGTTTGTGTTACAGGCTTTGCGTTGCTGTGCGTTAGAACCTGCTAGGTCATGTATTATTGCACAGTGTAACCTAAGACATTAGAATGTGCCACAGATTCGTCTTGCTTAAGAAATACAAGATGACATTGTAGCAATTTTTTACTTACTGAAATAGGCAGCCCTTCTTCCTGATGCAAAACTGCGCTATGAAAGTAAATTAGAAAACAAAACCAACACCTCTGGGTTTCCAACAGCTATGCCATGGATTTTTCTTATGTTATAAAGATGCTTAGAGCTAGAGTAGGTGAGAAATTACTGTCTGCATCATCGTGGGTGCCTCTATAAGTCTCAGTTTCATTAACACACAAAGGTGTGTCTCTGGCTTATAGAAAATCCATGTGGGGAACAATTACATTCTTGTCACACTGGTACCCAAAAGAGCTTACAGAATATGTGTGAACTGCCAGCAATTTCTCCAGAGTTTCAGGTAACTTACTGAAATACTTAACACTAGCTCCTACACTACATATTTATTTCTTCCCTTAAAATCTCATTCCCCACAGTAAACACATTTAGGCATATTAGTAAGTGACCAGAACTGAAACTGTTTATTCTACCACCTAATCCCATGGATTTCACTGCAGTGAGATTCAGCCTTATGCCATCAATTATTAATGTTTGGCTTTGCCAAATAAAATCCCTAGTTGTTAAAGCTAATTAAAGTATAAACTATTTCAGTTTTCTTTTCTTTGATCCCAAGTCATCAAAAGAAAATATTAAAATAGATAAGATGATTATAGCTATATGTGGACATGGTAGGTGGACCTCTGTCCCATGTAATTTTTATATAGACAAAATCATAGTCCATTTATTTTGTCTTCAGAAAACTTCTCTTCATCACATTGAACAGTGCTTTAATATAAAGTTAGTGCCACTGAAATTAATGGCATGGATTATTACTTGGACTTTCATCCTTTTCAAATATATGCCCATGTGATACTTATTAATAAATTTTTGTATGCAAAGGTGGACTTTGCGATTCAGATACTTTTCTTCCTGAGGTGCACAAGTGAGAGTGACTCAACAGAGTGCAGATATCTATTTAGCTGTCCAAACCAAAGATATCTCCTCCCTTTTGAGAAGGCCTTGTCTTTCCCTCCTGGCCTCCAGCTGCTGCTCCAGGAATTCATGATCTGTATGCACAAGGTGTATCATACCTGTGTATAGGTATTCTGCACAACTTCTATCATATTTAAGAGTTTCATGTACCTCTGAGATATCTTTGTATGCCTGTGTTTCAGAAGATGACTCTAGTCATAGATCTCCATTTCTTATCTTGGGAATTTAAATACATAGCCCATATGTTGATACCTAAAATGTGAATGGATGTCTGAAGCTAGCAGTAAAACCTCATATTCCTTTGTGGAGTCAAGAGTATCCTTGTAAAAGCTATTGCAAAGTAGTACAAGTCTGGTTGAAGAATGAATTGGTCTGTAAATCCACAGCAGGAAGTGTGGTGCTGAAGTAGCCTAAGGTAGTTTTACGACAAACATCATTAACAGTTTCAGAATACAAGCAACTTTTCAATCTAACTTTGCAAAAAATAACATGTATCTGAGAAATGCTTTCAAACATAATGTGCCAGTCTTCCGTCCTTTCGGGATTACCAAACATGTGAATTCAGCTCACAACCTAACCAGTCCTGGGTAGTTTCATTTGGATCTGTTATATGGCAGTAATTCCTAGTTCCATCAAAAATTACGTGGGCATTGATTTAGCAGAGCACATCATCTCTTGTTTAACGTTTCACATGTGTTTTAGAGCACTGCATAATAAGTACTTTGATATCAGATTAACTTCACCAACCTTGCTAAAATTTAGACATCTAAAGGTGCATATAGCACTACAGAAAAGTAAAGTCTGAAAATTTTATTTAGTTATCTAATCATTAGAATTTAAAGCCATCGGAGTTTTCCTAAGTTACCCCACTCTGTCCTTGACTGTATGTTTAGAAGGTCAGGAGTTTTCTGTATATTCAGCTGGATAATTTATGAATATCTCAGGTATACTTGATTCACTTCAATTGGCTCTTGGTACTTATGTGGGCATTGGAATAAGTAATCATTTGAAATAAAGATGAATCAGCAGAAGGTAACTTAATCCCTCAGATTTTACAATGGGACATCATTTGGAAATGTACATTTCCTGCTGAGCATACATGAGGCACATGGACTGCTAAGTTAGTCTTAGATGGCAAACTCTAGCGGACCGAAAACCCTCCCTCCTTTGATAGCAAAACCTAAATTCATCACTGTTGCTCCAGCATTATTATTTTTTTTTCTCAGTGGAAATGATTTTTGTTTTAAGGGAATGAATAGCTGTAACAATTCATGAATAGACATAAGAGCCATCTGGTAATTTTTCAAGATGACTTGTTTTACTACAAAATGCGTGCACTGGTTTTGATACAATGACCTGCACGGTGTTATTATTGTCCCAGATTTAGTGAGCAGAAACAGTCACAAAGATTGCATTACTCATTTACCTGAGAAAGCATTTTTGTAAAGTAAGACAAGATAATAACACTAGATCATGATCTGAGGTTTTGTGGATTAGGGATAATAATAAAAAAAAGTTCTTTGACTCTAATTTAAACTCTTACATAGTAGGAATGCCTTCATTTAACTGCAAAGGTGACTTACAGCATAAAATTTTAAAACCATACCTGAGTAGATATGGGATTTTTTGTAAATATCAATGCAATAAATTTCAAACTAGAAATTTTATCTATGATAAATCATATTGTAGAAGGAAGGAATTGGACCTTGATACAATGAACTTAACTAAAAACAATCATTTTTGAACCAAAAGAATGAAATTATTTTGTCAATATAGTATATACTAATGAGCATGTGATGCATCAAGTGTTAAATTCACAGGTACACCTCTGCAAATAGGCTGGATACAATCCAGGTGTTTAAAAGGGAATTCATACTTTATCACTGTCTCGAGAAAGAGATCTTATGCAAGTCTGATTTGATTCCACAGAACAGAAGAAAGATCTCTGCAGCCTTTAGATCCATCCTCTGGACTCTGATGACAGACCCCTGATTCACCTTATTCACCACATTAGCAGTGCTAATGTTCCTGTTTCACCCCAGAGGTGAGATGTTACATCAAGCTTCACAGTGTTCAGTATAAGGTTTCGGTAAAGATACATGCAAATTCAGAGTAAATCTTAATGTATATCCTTTGCAAATGTTGCAACAAATTAAAGTTAATTGTCTCCATTTATTTTTAAATAAAAAGCATGGAGCTTAAGGACTTCACTCAGTGTTTTAGAAAAGCACCACAGTAAGGATATAGAGACTTTCTACAGAGTGCATTAGTAATAAAATGACCAGTCTGGATCAAATAAAGCCCTTAGCTATGCTTCATGCTTAATTACACTCAAAGTGATTCAAAGCCATTTGCTAGCTATGTCTACTCTAATTTCTAAACTGATGTTCACAAGGCTGATGGAATGCTAAAAAAACAGCTCATGCTGCTGAGCAGGATCACCAGCAGCAGCACCAGAATCTAGAGGAATTTGCCTTTTGTATTTCTCTTTCACCAAAGGCGGTGAGCTAGTGTATGCCTTAGCTGTCAAGCAGCGTAAGTCCTTTTGGCACACTTACAGTAGAATGGGCTCAATGTGACTTGGAAGAAATCAGCTGACATAAGGTAGAATCATCTGTGAAAAGAAGAGGTAGTTATTGGCTGGTTTTGTTAGATGTCTTGGGAAGAGAAAGAGAAACATCATTCTCTGCATGGATCCTTACAGCTCTCCAGGATGGCAAGCCATTGACAATGTCAAGGTGCCATCTGTTAAGAAGCCAGTCTGGAAGAAAACTGAAGCTGCTGGAGGATTTTGCTGCATTACAGTCAGCAAAATGGCACGTTTATCATATCAGGAGCCTGTGGATGCCTGCAGGAAAGCAAGACCTAGCACAGACCAACTTTCTAACTCAAGTCGATAAGAGGAGCAGTGAATATATCATAATTATTTCAAGAATTCTGACTGTTATTCAAAATATAAATAGCTGTGTTAAATTAGTAATCTACACTTTTAATATTTTTCAGCAATTACATGTTAATTCAGTGGGGAGTATTATAAAAATCACAGACCTCACTGTTTGGAGGGTTGATTTAACAGTTGTTGCCTGTGGAGAAAAAAATCACACTACCCAGACAATCAATATCTTATGTATTACTTTTGGATGCATTTCTGTCAAATTTTCTGATAAAAGTGGCTAACTTTCAATATTAAAACCTAAGCAAATCTGTTTTGTGTATGTGAAATTCAAAAAAATGTCAGATAAATGAAATACATTTGCCTAAACAAGTTGATGGTTTGCAGATATATCTGAATATCGCTTATTTTATATTATAATACAATCAATTATATTTTGTGTCTTTCATTATTTAAGGAAAATAAAATTCAATATAGTTTCAGTTCTGCCACATTATTTTTACAATAAAATTCATTTAAGAAACAGAATCACAGAATCATAGAATCACAGAATTGTAGAGGTTGAAAGGACCTCCAGAGATCATTGAGTCGAACCCCCTGCCAAAGCAGCTCCCTAGCCCAGGTTGCACAGGTAGGCGTCCAGGTGGGTCCGGAACGTCTCCAGAGAAGGAGACTCCACCACCTCTCTGTGCAGCCTGTGCCAGTGCTCTGTCACCATTACTGTGAAGAAGTTCTTATGTACATTTTTGTGGAACTTCCTATGCTTCATTTTGCGGCCATTTCCCCTCGTCCTAACACCACACACTGCTGAGAAGAGTCCAGCCTTTGCCCTTTGCCTCCCACACCTTAGATATTTATAGATGTGGATCAGATCCTCTCTGAGTCTTCTTTTCTCAAGGCTGAACAGACCCAGGTCTCTCAGCCTTTCCTCATACGGGAGGTGTTCCACGCCCTTTATCATCTCTGTAGCCCTCTGCTGGACTCTTCCAGGAGATCCCTATCTTTTTTGTACTGGGGATCCCAGAACTGGACATAGTACTCCAGGTGAGACCTGACCAGGGCAGTGTAGAGGGGGAGGATCACCTCCCTTGACCTGCTGCCCACACTCTTTTTAATGCATCCCAGGATGTCATTGGTCGTCTTGGCCACCAGGGCACACTGCTGGCTCATGGCCAACCTGTCATCCACCAGGATCCTTACGTTCCTCTCCTCAGAGCTTCTTTCTAGCAGGTCATCCCCGACCTGTACCGGTGCATGTGGTTATTCCTCCCTAGGTTCAAGACTCTACACTGACTCTTGCTAAACCTCATCCGGATCCTTTCTGCCCAACTCTCCAACCTGTCCAGGTGTTGCTGAATGAAAGCACAACCCAGATTTCCTGCATGAAAATAAAAAAATAAATAAAATAAAACAAAAAAACCATATAATGAGTATGCTAATGAGCTTTCTAATAGAGTAGGCTTTACATTTAAAGTATTCTGTGGGCAGCAACAATAATGATTGCACTATAATGTAGACTATGATGTAATGAATATGACTGTGATTAGATGCTCTCACCAAGTGGTGTTTCAAAGTCCTCTCTAATCTGAATTGCACAATGCTACTTCACAGTATCACTAATAATTTAAAATTACATGTTACTCCAGAGAGACTGGAACCATTCTAAGTAAGAATTATCTGATCTTTTTTTAAGTCTACTTACCGAAATCAAATGAAGTACGATATGGAGACACAGTGAGAGCAGGCCTTAAGCAATGGCTGGAAGGGAGATCTCAATTTGCAGAATGACTAGGGGATTATCAGAAGTCATATGAATCATGTGCAACTTACTAAATGTATATGGAAATAACTTGACTGACATCTCAATTCAACTGGTTCTGCTTCACAGTCTCCCATGGAGCTATACCAATTTTCCAAAATTGAGGCTATGAGGAGACATCTGTTCACTAAAAGTTTTAATGGAATTTTTGGATCCAAACGTGCTGTAGTGCCAGTTGATATTTTCTTTCTTATTTTTTCCTTTTATATTCACTGCAGACTCATTCTCTTGACCAACACTCCTCCTTTTACATTAACTCTTTTGAAGGGTCTGTGCACACTTTAAGAGCATCCTAACCTAGGGTCTGAAGAACCTTACTTTTAAGCTTGGCTTTCACTTAATTAATAAATGTGGCTGCTGATATATTATTTTGTTCACTTTCTGTCAACCAGTAAATTTGTCAATATTTTCCTTTCTCCTGGTTGGTGAAGAACTTGGGCAAATACATGTGTACAAATATGTTACATGCCTACTTTATACATGTAACTATTTTAATATTGGACTTATCCCTGAGAAAAGTTTCAGTTTCTTTCTTAAATTTGGACTTACTTAGATATTTAGACTATTGAAATTTTTTTATTATTATTATTTTTTTGGAAACTACATAGTAATAAAATAGTAAAACAAAGCAAAAAAAACCAAAACCAAAACCAAAAACAAACAAACAAACAAAAAAAACAACCAAACAAACAGAAGAAACAGACAATACAAGGAAAAGCCAACATGTTTTCTATCATTCCTTGAGGGGAAAAATAGACTGCATTTTGGAATATAGACTATTTCATATAGTCTTTTGGAAACAACCAGATAGAATATGGAGAATGCAGAGAAGGTGAGTGGTGCGTTTCAGCACTAGCGTCAGTGACATGAAGGACAAGTCATGCTCTGGATAGCCATGCAGATTTTTAGGAGTGTGGCATGCAGGCTCTTGTTCATTGCTGATGACAA
The DNA here is from genome assembly GCA_013399175.1 of Odontophorus gujanensis. NCBI lineage: Eukaryota > Metazoa > Chordata > Aves > Galliformes > Odontophoridae > Odontophorus > Odontophorus gujanensis. The sequence continues at coordinate 49,180 of VXAB01007193.1, read as the reverse complement.
TGCATAAACAGTGGTGGTGTCTAAGTTGGAAACCAGTGTTTTGTAGCTGAGAATTTCTTCTATCAAGTAGCATTACTGTATGTCTGTTGAAATTTCCATAGAAACACTGAGGAGGCATTACTTTTGGAGTAACCTACATATTTAAAATAAAAAGGCCTACAGTCGTGTTAGAACAAGGCAAGTCAAGCTGTAACTGAGCAAAATATACAAAGATACAAAGATACATTCCACAGTTGCTGTGACTTTTGCTGAATCTTACACAATAACACCTTTTTAACTTTGGCTGAGGAGGTGCATATGCAGTTGACTAAGTGATAATATTAAACTGTGTGCTGAGGCACAGTAAAGGGAAGAAAGCTGTAACATTCATGATAAAACTACAAGACTGCTGAACAACATGTGAAAGATCTTTGTAATTCTTTAGCACAGCAATTTTCAAGGAGCTCCGAAAAAACATTTTCATCCCAAGGTTTTCTTGGCATGAATAATATACCTCAGGCACTGCATTTTTCACAACCATTTTCTGTGCAACACTGAAAAGACTAACAGGTCTTAAATCAGTAAGTGCTCAGTTGTAAAACCTGTTAGATTGTTCTGGTGATCTCGCAATCATGGGAATTGTCCTACTGAGCTGCTACTTAATTACTTTTGCCTTATTATTCATATCTTCATTAAGTTAGTTGATTGTCTTTTCTGTAGTGAGTTCTATATCTTTTCTCTCTGGAACTGAAATTGCATTAAATTACCGTACTTTACCTTATACAGAATGTTTTGCCGTTGCACTCTAATCACTTTAAGACATTTCATTTTTGCATAACCTTTTAATGGTACTGACATATTTTGTATTAAATTGCATACATATATAAACATGAGCTTTTGGGATAATCTATTTGGGGCTTGGTTCTGTTGCACATGCTCAATCAGAAGGACTAATTTTATAACAATACACTGCAGGGTAATAATGTCAGGTCTTCAAGCAGACACACTGCATTTCATAGAATGCGTAAATAGTTGATCTGTTTTTTTGCTGTTTGTGGAGCAACTTGAGGAATCTAAATTGCAGCATTCCAAATATGCGTACATGAATACATATGGATAGGTAAATCTAACTACATATGCAAGTCTCTGCTGACTTTCAAATATTTTCTCAAAATGTAGTAAGAAAGTCTCTAACATATCATTTTCAAATTCTGTACAAGAAAACACCGAATTCCAATGTAATTCAGCAATTAAGGGCCCTTGCTTATGCTTCTTTTCCAGATCCTGTCCTAATACTTTCAACAAGAAATGTTGATGAAGTTGATATAATGTGTAGGCCACATTTTCAAATGTGGATTCCATTTGTTCAGTGAACATTCAGTGAACAGTCACAGAATCACAAAACGTTTGAGGGTGGAAAGGGCCTCTGGAGGTCATCAGCTTAACCCTCTACTCAAGCCACTACGTAAATTGCCCAGGACCATGTCTGGAAGACTTTTAGATGGTTTCAAAGAGGGAAGCTCCACAATCTCTCTGGGTAGCCTATGCCAGTGTTCTGTTAGCCTCACAGTAAAGAACAGTGTTTATTGATGTTCTTATGGAACATTCTGTGTTCCAGTTTGTGACTGTTGGCTCTCATCCAGTCACTGGCAGCCATGGAAAAGATCCTTTCTTCATCATATTTGCACCCACCCTTGAGGTATTTGTATTTATTGATGAGATCTCCCCTTTATCTCTTCTTTGGATCGAAGAGTTCCAGCTTTCTCAGCTTTTCTCTGTAGGAGAGATGTTCTAGTCCCTTAAACATCTTTGTGACTCTTAACTAGACTCTCTCCAGTATGTCTAGGCCTATCTTATTGAAGGCAATATGATAGGCCTAGACATACTGGAGAGAGTCTAGGCCTATCATATTGCCTTCAATAAGATAGGCCTAGACATACTGGAGTTATGACCATATGGAGCTAGGACCATAGACCTAGGACACAGCACACAAGTTGTGTACTTACTAGTGATGAGCAGAGAGGAAGAATTATTTTGCCTGACCTGCTGGCAACACTCCTCTTAATGCAGCCCAGAATGCCATTAGACTATTTTTTTAGCAAATGCACACAGATGGATCATGTTCAACTTTGTGTACACCAGGACCTCCATGTCCTTTACTAGAAAGTCTCCAGTTTAGTGGCTCCCAGCATTTACTGGCAGCAGGAGTTGTTCCTCCTTAGCTGCAAAACTGCATTCCCCCTTGATGAACTTCATGATGTTACTGTCAGCCCATTTCTCTGCTGTCAAGGTCCCCCCAATTGGTAGGAGTATACTGCGGTGTATCAGCCACTTCTCCCAGTTTTGTAACATCTGCAGATACCAAGATCATTATAACCAAGATCATTCTTCTCTTCTTGTACTCATCTGTACGGATATGACATATATTTGACATCTTTGTAAAGACCTTGAGTACAATTGGAGTATACTTTTCTATTGTCCCTTTTGTTTCTGTTATGAATTTATATAATTTCTATGCTTATAAGTATTTCAAATTATTTTAGGACATGATCTGAAAAAGTATTTATATAGATAGAGACATAGACATAAATATAATAAGCAACGCAGAAATAGATATAAAATACTTATTTAAAAGATAGATGTTATACTTCTATTAAAGATGCAAAGAAGCATGACATTTACTGCTCCAGTGAAGCAATTCTGTATTATATGTATGTAATGATTACAGCTTGTATGGAAAATATGAGAGAAAATTTAGTTAAATTGAAGGCACGCTAATATTTAAAATAATTTTTTTGCAGATTAAAGGTAAAATAGACAATAGCATGCAGTCTGCACTGGAACATGTGTCTTCCACCAATATTTATAATAAAAAAGAAAAAAAATAGAAATAAAACTTGTATTTATATGCTTGTGTAAAATAAAGTGTTCTAAAATCTCTCATTTCACTGTTTACATAGCAAGGTTTTGGTACTGGGAGCAAGAAAATAAGAAGGTGAGTTGAGTCAGTCTGTAGAGGTGAAAGCCATCCAACTGGCCCTAAAGATTGTTGAAAGTGGCCAGTACTCTCTCTATATACTGTCTCAGGGTTGGTGGCATATGCCCTGAGAACTGGTTACAGCAATGAACAACTGGCAGTGCAGACATAAACTAATCTGGGCTGTGCCACTGTGATAAAGTTTGGAATAGGAGACAGCAAGTGGCTGAGGAGGTAACCTCTGAGAGTAGAGTCCAGAAGGTGCCCCATGTCATTCAGAACCAGCTTTAGTCGATTCCAGAAGTGCCAGAGCTGAGCCATGAGTGTTGCTGATTCTGCCTCTGTATGAGCAGATTTAAGAAAGGAAAAAAAAAAGGACTTCTGCACAGCAGCATCTGGGAGACAGGAGTCATAGAAAGAGAGACAAACAGATCTGCAGTCCCAAGGTCAGAACAGAAGGATGGCAAGAGGTTCTCCAGGCGCAGAGCAGAAGATCCTTGCAGCCAGAGGAGGCCCATGCAGGAGTAGGTTGTTCCTCTGCAGCCCATGGGCATGACATGGAGCAGATCTTCATGTGCAGCCATGGAGGAGCCCATGGTACAGTAGTGGATGAGACCTCAAGCAATCACACCCTTATAGGATCATGGTGGAGGGGTGCAGTGGAGCAGGAAGGCTGGGGGAGCTGAGCCCATGGGGGACCCATGTGGAGCAGTGCCTGAACCACATAGTATGGAGCTGTGCTGGAGCTGTGTTTGGAGGGCTGCAGCCTGTGGGAAGCTCACGCAGGATCAGTTGGGGAAGGACAGCATTGTGTGGGATGAATACCACATGGTTAAGGAGCTGAGAGTGACCACGAGGGAGCAACAGACACAAAGTGCTGTGGAATGATCACAGCCGCCCTTCATCATTTCCTTCCTCTGCTGGGGGGACGTAGATAAAAGAGAGTGGATGGTAGGCAGGTGCTTTTTGATTTGCTTTTTGCTTTTAGTTTCTCACTGATCTAGTTTGTTAGTAATAGGTAATGATTTATATTAATCTCCCCATGCTGAGTCTATTTTGCTTGTGATGGCAATTAATGAGAAGTATATCTGCCCTTATTTCAACCATTGAGCCCTTCTCCACTGTATATTCTCCCTGGTTTACTGAGAAGAGGCATGGTGGGGAAGGGGAATAGTGGGGCTTAGCTAAAGCTTAGCAGTGTTCAACATTCCTATATGTCATAAATTCATATGGAGATGCTAGCAATGATTTTTTGGAGGGACTTGCATAGTCTCTCTGTTTCTTTATCTGTAGGAAAGGTCTTGGATTTGTTAAACAGATTTTGAAGAACCAGCTCTAAAATATCTTTGTCACAGAGTGTATGTATGTCCATAAAGTCTTTTCACACTTTGTAATCCCTGGCCTTCATATTTTGTTTACATAGACATTATTGGGAATTGGATTCACAAGCATACCATATCTGTTGTCTCAATTACCTGAAGCTATTATACAATTAGATAATTGATATTAGATATAATTATACAATTAGAGATCTTCCTCATTTTAATTCCTGAATATATGACCTTTTTCACTGCACCATTATTTTGTACCTATATTTCATCCCTTTTCTATAATTCTGGTTTACAGCGACATCCCATTCCTCTTTTTATCCTCACTACTCCCAATTAGGTGAAATTTGCAACCATTGTAAGTCTGTCTCCACTGAAATCTTTCATCAAAAGCATGAATTTAGTACAATGAACTGATCCACGAGTCATCCCTGAAGATCACTACTTGTGTCTTTTCTCCATCACAACAGATCTCCCTTCAGTGTGAAAGTCAAGATTTTTCTATTTATCCATCTTCTCCACCAGCTTTTAGTTCTTGTGTTTCTACCTATTAAATTTAGCCTTAGTGATATTTTCTTCTAAGGAACTTGGGAACCCAAAGATCAGAGGGTGCTGTTGAAATTATGTTCTTCTCTCAGTTTTGATGATGCAATTTAGCTACCAGTTTAAAATGTCTACTGTATGTCTAGATTTAAACCCATCAGCTAAAAAAATATAAAGCCTACAGAGAGCGGAAAACACTCCAAACTGTTTCACCTGATGTATTTCCTATGACTATTTTGGGAGAGAATCACCTATCTGAATTCATTCTGAAGGAACCTATTTCTGTCCATGTAGCTATAATGGTACTCTGAGCAGCTAGCAGAATTAATATATGATTTCAGACAAAGAAATTTCAGGTACATATATTCTCTTTTTTTTTTTTTTTGGTCTTCCTTTAAGTGTTATATCTGTTTTCTAGAGGTACTTGTTTTCCCCTATATTGTTTTCCTGGAGATAGTCAGTGTATTCTAGGGTGTGGATGCATAAAGCTAACATTATTTCATTTAAGAAGGAGAAATTCCTTTTGAAGATGTGAAAATTTGTTGAAAAATATACATTTGTTTATGGGATGTAATTGATTTTCATTCAGTAGGAAGAGCTGCCTAAGAGTTTGTCTGCATTTCCAAACACATAAATGATTTTAACAGTAGGCATTGCCATTACCTTTTCCATATCCTAGTCCTTCTGAACAACCAGCAGCTTTACAACTACATTACTTGTTCATCTGTTGCCTGTTCCAATACACTGAAAGAGAGAATGTCTTCTTCGTTATGGTTATATATGGTCAAGGATCTTATACATGAAAGAGGGGATAATAGGATAGAGAGGAAGCCCTCTCTAGACAAAAACAGAGATACAAACCTGACTGTCCTGAGGTAAGGGAGAGAGTAATGAGAACCAAACCTGATCAGTCACAATAATTGATATTTTTATGGAAATACAAGAATACTTCTGTCAAGGTTGTCTGATCAGGGACATTATCAAATGGGATACTAGGGAAATGTGGAGAACCATAAATAAAATATATAAAGAACAGACAGGCAAACACAATAGAGACAAAGACAGGAAACAAACCTGGTCAACCACAGGAACTGATGGGCTATTGATAAACTACAAGCAAACTGGGCTACTGCAATTAATAACAGTGCAAATCTGAGGTACCAGATGTTGGAAGCATGGTGTCAGTGGAACTGCACCAGTTGAAGAAGCAGTGTGTGGGGAAGGGGATCAAGGAGGTATAAATGAGAGTAGACAGACAGGGGTATGAAATGGACCAGTAGTATGTAACAAGGTCCATTGGTGCATTTGTTTGGCTGAGCTCAGCAACTGATCACTGCAATCTATCCTAATTATATCTCGTTATTGAATCCTTTCTTAATTATCTCAAGTTCAGTGCTACAAGGGCTCCATGTCAGTTCCTGATAGGACCTGTATGTGTATGAGGACTGGGTACTAGCTGCTGGAGCCAGGCCACGCGTGGGTGTCCTGGCCTGTGATGGCAGTTGATGGAGCCAGCGGGGTCTCACTGTCAGCTTCTGGAGCAGGTGGGTCTTCAGCCTTCAGACCTTGGGACAGGAGCAGTATGCGTCCCCAAAGCAGCTACTGGGGGATGGGGTGTGTGAAGCAAGACGAAACAAACCTCCAGTCCTCTGAAGGACTAGTTTTCTCTTTTACTGTATGGATGAAAAAGTGCATGTAATTTGATGTGATTTTGTTCAGCTGACAAGCTTGAGCAATTTCTGTATATATATGCATAGTGGCTCAGTCAAAATTATCCTATTAATTACAATTGAATCATAATTATACATATAATCTTGTTAAAGGAAGTTTTCTGAACTCACTCTCTCACAACAAAAATGTTGTGGAAAGGCAGGTTTACAAAGGAATTTATTTTCTGGATGAACATACGGATAAAGAAAACAAGTACTCCATTTATCAGAAACCAATTGACAAAAATAATGTCATCCTTGCTGCAAGTTTTCATGCATCAGCAATGAAGAAAGGCCTCCCTTTTATTCAAATTTTAAGAGTAAGATAATTTGTAGCAAATTTGATGAAAATAAACATAAGATAAATGAAGTTCCTCTGACATATTTGTAGAGTGAAGCTATGGAGGGAGGAGAGAGAGTATAAATCAGGCAAATGAGATGATGACAGTAACAGATGGATCTGCATGGTGAATGAGAAAAAAACAGACATATATAGTACTGTAGCATAATAATCCCAATATGCATTTACGTCTACTTTATGTTTTAGGGTCAAAGGTTGCTTTTTCAGACAGTATGTAAGTACACACAGAGTTGTAGGAACTGTTTTATTACTAAAAATATTTCTGGGTAAAATCTGAGCCATTTTCACACTTGAGCAACACATACAAACAATTCCAGGTACCTTTTTCAGGACATCTTAACTAAGCATAGCTCCTTAAAAAAGACTTAGGGGTCAAGAGCTTTAGGGCTACCACCTCCTGCAGCCAACATAACTATGGAAACATTTTATCAGAGCCACTCCCTCTTTATGTAAGTATGAGACATCTTCGCAGGCAAAGGCCAAGTAATAGGTCAGCTGATAATATGGACTGACCTTTGCTGACACTGGTAACGACTACTATTTTTCAGTCTATCCTGTAAAGTAATAAAATCTGGGCTTCAATCTGTATGTGTTTGCACTCATCCAGTAACTGGGTACCTTTAAACTATCAAGTCTAGGTACTTAGCTAGCAGAGCACTTCAGCTAGCTATTGATATATCTTCTTCTACTTGCCCTAGATTAATTAGGGCTTCAGCCTTTCAGCACACAGCAGATGAGCGCACTCATTCTTGTTGTGTCTTATCAAATGTTATTACCAGTGAAAAGTAACAGCTGACACAAAATCAAAAGAAGCTTCTGCTCAGTTGTGATCTGGAAGAAAAGGAAGAAAAGAATAACGTTGCACATACAGGACACAATAGGGTGGCATAAACATTGAGAAACACTGTCAGGGCAGAACTCTCCACTGCAGTGACAACCAGCAACAACTTCCCTGCCAAATCTAACACAACACTCTGAGTACAAATGAGCATATGGATATTTTGTCAGCAGTGCAGAGTGAGTCAGCATGAGCCAGGCAAATTTGCATTGCGTACTAGCAGGAACAAGTTTCCAGGGTCTGAAGGTTGTTTATTATATTGATATAAAGAAAAACAGCTATGGTATGCTCTGAAAAAATGTTCTTGCTCATGGCTTTCCTTTCTCAGCACACAGTATTTGCTCAGAAGCCATCTCCCATGGTGTTTTGACATCGTGCTTTATACCATTTATTAAGGGTGAGGCATTAAGTATCTGCTGAAGGGTGTTCAAATTACCTGCCCTATTGTTGCCTTGAGTGACTAAAGCAGCTGCTTTTACCAACAGTATTGTGTACTTTGATTTCCATCCAGAACATACTCAATTCTATAGAGTTCTCTGAATGCAATGGTTTCCAGACCAAGATTTTGTTCCCTTTCTGGTCAAACTCTGTTTGCTTATATATTTGCATGTCCTTTTTTTTCCATTTGCTGGTGTAGGGAGCTGCTTTGGCAGGGGGGTTGGACTCGATGATCTCTAGAGGTCCCTTCTAACCCCTACGATTCTGTGATTCTGTGTGATTCTGTGTGATTTTATTACCTGTAAGATTTCTAACGTTGCTCACTTCACTCACATCCTCTGCTCCTTTTCACATTGCAAAGAGAACTTTGTGCAGAATCACAAAGCTGATAGTGAGAGGAGGGGTGAATAATTGAAATTTCCATATCCTCACCCACCATTCTCTAAATGTGCCCTTCAGCTGCTTTCAGAAAAGCTCTCATCCTAATTCTGGTTGCCAGTAAAGTTTGTTTAATTGCTTCAGGTTGTTCCTAACAGCAAATACATTGTTCAGAAAGATGCATATGCTGTCTGATGTGGGAAGAGAGAAGTTTTCTTCACACACTAGGTGTTAATTCTGCTCTTGGCAACTAGATAAAAAGTCATGGGTATATCCAATAAATTTGGATAAGACATCTGGAATATAGATGGCTGCAGAATCTCTAATGGTGGAGATTTCCCAAATTTACCTGAACAGCCTGATTTAACTTTAATGTTAACTTTGCTTTGAGGAGGAGCCAGACATATGTTCTGTATATAGATGTGCCATCTGTATCAGTTACTCATGTTAGCTGTTTTATATTCAGAAGGTATAAATAAGCAGCTCTGAGATCTCTTTTGAAGAAATAGATGAAATGGCACAAATTAGATCTATCTTAGAAATTCAGTGTAGAGTGAGATGAATTGTCTCCTATAAATGCTCTCCTCACTTTATAAACGGGCAAGAGGCATGGGATGATTAAGTCAGTTGTTTACAATGTAGGCATCTGACTGTTAAGTGTCCACTGTAACACAAATGATTAGTTTATTTAACAGAAATGTGGTCAACAGTATCATAGAATTCTAGAACAGACAGGTAAAAAGGAACTTCTGTTACTGCAACAGATCTACTCTTTTGCTGGGCATAGTCGAAGAGTGAAATTAATCTGCCTCTTAGATTTTATGTATTGAGGTTAGATAAACACTATTCACTCAAATTCTTCTCCTACTTTAAGTGCAATATTTTAGCATCTATTTGTGTGTGGATTTGCTCCAGTTTCCTAATGTCTTGTAACAGGTGTCCAGAACCTGGTGCAACATGCTGGATATAGTCTCACAGATCCTTCATGGAGGTGAATAGGTACTTGCCTTCAATTTATAGCTATGGCTTCTATCACTGCAAGGGAACACTTGAATAGTCCTCTAGGATCCAGGAGACCCCTTCTGAAAATCTGCTCCCTCTCCAGTCAGTCCCTAATATTTCAGTCCCATGAAGTTATTCCAGTTCAGCTGTAGGACTTGGCTTTTGTCTTGTTTGATGCTAGTTGGTTTTGTCAGTGCATTCCTTCAGCTGAATGATATTCATTTTTTTAGCATATACCCTACTCCCCCATTCTGATGTCACTTGTGAACTGTTGGAAGATGCACTCTGTACTATCATAAACACCAGTTGATGAGGCCTGGTTTCAGCCCCAAAGGAACATTAATTTCAGCTGATTGCCAGTTTGATCCATTGAACACTATCCTTTGAGTTTGGTTTTCTTCAGTTTTTCACTTGTTTATAGTTTACCCCCTCTACAAGGATGAAAGCAGGGTCAATGAGATCCGAAGGGCATGAGAAAACTAATGCTTCTACTCAATAAAGAATGAACAGATTTTCTTAATGACTCCACTAAACATAAGAAAGAATCTCCAGTGAATCATTTAAGTACAAGCAGGACAGGGTTCTGGCAACAAGGGTACTAGGAATAAGGTGGCTCTAAATCTGACTCTGATCAGCAGCCAGAAATAATAATGAAAGACTTCTTACAATGCTAAGAAGTGCCAGAGCTACTTAGCAGTATGTTAAATATGAAATCGCTTAAAGCCTAAAAGAAAATATGACTGAAATTAAACACAAACAATTGAACTTTTATTTTGAAAAGTATTAATTTGCTGGAACAGAGTGACAAATTCTAATGAATGTCCTTAATGATTTTACAGTGGGGCAAATCATCTGTGAAAGTAAGGTGGTTATAAAAGACACTTACTGTGCAGTATGAATGCTAAATGAAACCAGACATCCCTATAATCAACATCAATAAAAGCATCATAAATAATTTTACTGCTTCAAAGAGCAGCATAATAAAATGTACCAAAGGAAAGACTCCATGGACTGAAAATATTTCCCACATATACACACAAAGATGTGTATGTATACATACATATATTCAGTTCTGACTAAAATGCTTACAAGGGTAAAATGAAGTTATTTACCAAGAAAGTCTTATCCTATTCATGGATATTTCTGTTGTTCTTGAAGAGAAACAAACAAAGCAAAATTTACAACTGAATACATGGGGAATAACTTTCAGTGAATTTGAGATGATAACCAGAAATTAAGTGAGTCGTACTCTTAATGCAAAAATAATCTCTTTAGATTGCATAGTCCAACACATTTTTACAGACTTGTTAAAGATCTATAGCGTACAAGACCTATAATAAGTAATGGCAGAAAAAGGAAATGGTGAAGAATAGACACATTGGTGCAAGAAATCACCTTTTGTTCTGAGTTCAAGCAAATGCTGCAGTGGGATTTCAAGGAGCTGCTATGATACAAGTCAAGCAAAACAATATGTGAGGGGAAAATAAAAGAGGACAGTTAAGGGGTGCCTTAGATAAATTCAGTATTTATTTTGCTATTTTTATTAGAAATATGAGGGGGTTGTATTTTGATTTTATACAATAAAAAGGAAGATATACTAGCTTCTGTTAGAATGAAAACTGGATTCTTATTTTTTCAAAACTAGTGCTTTTTCTCATATGGTATCTCAAGTTTGCATATAAACAACTCCCTTTTCCTCCATCTTTCCTCCCCAAATGCTGAAAAGCATTTTACCTTTTTATTTTTACCTTTCAAATGAAGTATCATGCCAAATTTGAAATTGCTTTATTTTGAATGCCATGTTATCTTGAAAAATTCAGAAAGTACAGTTTTCTGCTTCAGTAATATCTCTTTTTATGAATTCCACAATTGTTAGATGCACATCTCTTCCAAAAATTCTAGAACTATTTTGCATTCCTGGACAAGTAAGACTTATGAGTAACAAAGCTACAGTTTGTGCTTGTTTTTGTGAGAGTAAATCCATAATCTGCATTGTATGCTCCCATAAGTCCACGATAGCTGATCAGAATTCATCCAGAATGTTTTGCTTTAAAGAAATTAAAAGAAGAGTGAACTTAGTGAGGGAGACATTATGGATAAAGTCTTGATTTTACTCCTGATGGAGTAAAGGTGAGATAAATTGCTATAATTTGCTCAGACATATGTTAGCGTAAGTAAAGTTTTGTTTTTTTTTATCAACTGGGAAAAAGGTAGGATAAGTAGTCCCATCTTAAGCCATAGTGGCTATTAAAGGCATCCCTGTAGAGATGTGTAATAGACACATCCTTTATCAAAATTACATCTAGGCCACAACGTAACTGTAGTATTGCAGCAGTATCCTTAACATTAAAATTAAACCCCTCTTGAGAATGATGTGAGTTTATTTTCACCTTGTTTCTGCAATTACAGTTTTTTCTCTTTATAATCCCTTAACACCATTTGTTGCTAGTTGAACAAATACAAGAAATGCAAATGCAACCTCTGAATCCTTCATGATTTCATAATTTTTGCTGTAAGAAACTTATGATTTCTGAAGCATGTATCTATCAAATTCACAGAATACTGCAGAATATGCACTCTGAGGGAGGTATCCTGCTGTTGGCATCTCTCCAGACCTCTTCAGTGAAATACTCATTTCAAATAAATTTAATTACCCTCTTTAGAGTTTTGGCTTTTGCTTAATTTGTATAAATAATTTGGGCATCTAATTAGATCCCAATTTGTATCAAGTAAAATAATTGGGACTGCTTTGTCAGGCAAAATCTTCCTTTCAAATTGGATTACTCAAATTTAAGCCCTGTTCTTAGTTCACCAATTATAACATTCCAGCATCATCTTTTTTTTTAAAGCTGCATGATGTTGATCAGCATGGAGTTTACTTCTGGGTACAGGCACTACTAACTTACTAACATCTAAACACTACTGTTATCCACCATCAGCTTTCCTCTGTATTCCCTTCACTGTTGCAACGTGACAATATTTCTTGGACTATACTTCTCTTTTTCTGAAAACTGTTCTAAAAAGGATCAACTGAAAAAAAAGTGTTCATTATGTTCATTAAAGAAGAATGGGTCATGTGAAACCTATTGGAGAGGATTGTTCCTTTTCATGTAAGTCAGCAGAAGTTTGCAGGCCTTGATAAATATAGAGGAAAAATGTGTGGAACTGTAACAAGAAGATCTGGAACTCAGTGCTAATGCAAGGGTTGAGGTACTGCTGTGAGCCATAGAAGTCTCAGGCAACTTCAGTGGAGGTGAGGTAGCAAGGCCTCAAGCTGATGCAGAAAAGCTTACAAGGCACCAGACAAGGCATTGCAAAGTTTAGTGTGCCTAGGAAAGGTGATAAGCTGACTGAAACTGGAGCAAAGACTTGCCTGGAAAGAATGTGTCTGACTGAGGAAAATTCCCCATAAGCCTTTTTTATTTTTTAAATAATAATAATGTATTGCATCTGATATAATCACTTCAGGCTTTGTTTGGTTGGCAAAACACCAGTGTTTACTTCCATTTGAGATGCCATATCTGAGCTGTCAAAAGACCTCTAGGAAAATAATTTTCTAAAGAGACAGCTAGGAGCTAGGTAAAATATCCCAGAACATCTGAAATTAGACAAGAAACCTTGGGTAGCCTCAGTTGCTTAGCTGCCTTTGTTGCTTAGGCAACTGGAACAAGGCTTTGAGGTTTCCCTGTTTAAAAAGTTAATTATCTTAGTTTATAATCTATTAAAACTCAACATTCCAAGTTTAAAAACTCTCTTTCTCCTCCCTCACTCTCTCCTTTTTTTTTAATTTTTTTTCTCTGGCTGTCACTTCTTTTTATGGTGACAGCCAGAATTCTAGGCATCTATTTAGACATCTAAAATGATTATTAGAACTTGGAAGAATTCTGCTAATCGTTACTGATAAAATTGACTGATGCATTTATAGTGGTCTTAGCAGACTTCAAAGCTTTATGTTTATCTTCTTAAGCTTAAGTTATGGCCCCTTACTTCTGTTTCACAAGGGACACTTTTGGGAAACACATCCTAAATGACAACTGTCATTGTCAGTACAAGCTAGAGGATAAAAGTATTGGAGGTACTGGTGGATGGGAAGCTGGACATGAACCAGCAATGTGCCCTCACAACCCAGAAACCCAATCATATCCCAAGCTGAATCCAAAGAAGCATGACCAGCAGGGGAGGGAGGTGATCCTGCCCCACTACTCTGCACGGGTGAGGCTTTACCTGGAGTACTGTGTCTGGATGTGGAGTCACTGACAAAGGAAAGATGTGGATATGTTAGAGTACATCCAGAGAAGGATCATAAAAATTATTCAACAGATGGAACACCTCTACTACAAGAGCAGTCTGAGAGAGATGGGGCTCTTCAGCCTGAAGAAGAGAAGGCTCCAACATGATCTGACAGTGGCTTTTCAGTATCTGAAGAGGAGCTACAGGAGAGAAGGGGACAGTCTTTAGCAGGGTCCATGGTAATAAGACAAGGGGAAATGGCTTGAAGCTCAGGGAGGGTAGATTTAGGTTAGATATAAGGAAAAAATCTTATACAGTGAGGGTGGTGAGGCACTGGAATGGGTCACCCAGTGATGTGACTGATGAGCTGTCCCTGGGGACTTCCCAGGAGGAGGTGGATAAGGCCCTGGGAAACCTGGTCTAGCTATGGATGTCCCTGTTCATTGCAGAAGAGTTGGAATTGATGGCCTTCAGAGGCCCCTTCCAACTCTAAGGATTCTGTGGTTCTATGAATTCTATGATAAAAATATTGAAATACTGGAAGCAGGAATATGTATCTATACTCTATCCTTCTTCCTTGTATACACATGAAGGAACCATCATGGTTTTGGAACAATGAAGGTGGTGGTTACCATTACCAGTCCTTTGAATTACATTTGATAAGAGAAGACAGATACAAGAAAACAGATAAAACTTTACTAGGTCTAATTCGCAACTGTAACTTCTTTCTTGGTACCATTCTCTGGAAAAAATACATCTAAATAAAAGCTTACTGACACAGAGGCTTCATCAGAATCGAAAGGTATTTCTGACAGCCTTTAGAACCAGATACTTCACGGTGAATTACAAAATGCACATAGTTCAATATTTAGTAGTAAAATGCACATGGAAATATTTTTGCCAAACCTAGATCATTTGCAGCTGTCTTACGTCTGGAGTCAAAGGTAAAGTTTATATTCCTCAGATGTTTTTATCCTAGGCAGTGTAAGTACAGATATTCTCAGAGCGATAGAATTCAGATCGATGTCGGCAGTTACTCACTTCCTACATTCTTCTGAAAAAATGAGTTTTTCAGTGTGATGTACTGAAATGTAAACTGTCTATTCTATTCTATACAAACTTAACAATTCTCACTCTAGTGATTACTGTCCTTCTCATTCCTTTTTCCACATCTTCTGAATATTGACACACTAATAGTTCATTGTAGACCTTTTTTCAGGTCAATTTCTACTCTTTATCTTTTACAGACTGTTCTCTGAAACAGACCTAAAGCCTTTCTGATTCCTTTGTTCGTGTTATACTAAAGGAAGTTTTCGGGTTATTATAGATCTCCTGGCCCTGTAATATGACTATCAAGTTTTCATTCATTTCTAGTTGTCATTATTTACTGTTCTGTGTATGTCACAAAGGAACCATGTTTCTTTATGTACAATATTGTGGATCTTCCTTTCTCCTGAAACAGCTACTCTTCCTGCCCAACTTTCTTCTGATAGGTTTTTCATTTCTTTCCCATATCTGACTTTCCTTGGCAGATTTGATGAAGCAATCTCAGAGAACTCCTGTTACAGTATTTATTACATGAGAATATATATATATACAATGAACTATGTTTTGCACATGCACAACAATAGATGTCTGTAATTTTAACTACATGAAAACTTAAAACTGTTACAGAAAAGAATGTATACATTTGCCAAAAATACTGCGCTTAATGCAGAATTAGAGAGGTCTAGGGAAGACTTCAAGTGCCATATTGGTTTAGAGTTCATGTTCACTCAGGAGATCTTGCTCAGTTATATATCCATGTGTTTGTGGTGGAATCTCCCTTAAGTAGGTAAAAAATGTACATTCAAAAATTGTGGCCACTAAATTTTTGTCTATAATCCAAAGTTCATGTCTTTTTTTTTCAACTTTCAAAAATTTCTGTTCTGGGCAAATGTGAGAAACAAAGATGGCATCCAAAAACTCCAAAGAACTCAATAAAATATTTCCACTACCTTTAATGTTCAAGAATTAAATGCACAGTGCAGAATCTCCAGCATGAAGTCTCCTGATCTATGTAATTTTCAGAATTCACCGGCCTCAGAAAAAGCACCTTCAAATTTGTCTTTTTCTTGCAGACTAACACTGATGCCTTAGTTAAGGTCCTTTGTTTGCATCTGGGGCAAAATGTGCTGATTATGTTGAAAGATACATACCACAGGAATAAAATGTGTTATTCTCACTAAAAATCCAATACTTGCTTTTAAAGAATTGTACAAAGGCTAAGTGACCTATAGGGCATTACTAAGGCATTGCAAAGTGTCATGGATATTTTGGGAACTATTGTCTGCTTTACAAGTTATTATATCCTTCACACTTACTTTCAAGACTTTTGCTTTAGTTATATTGGAGACTTCTCAGTTTTTCACTGTTAAGAGCTGATCCAGTATAAGAAAGTGTCTTTACAGATCTGAATTATTTGTTAAGAATTAAAGATTACATTATCAATTCTTGCTTGGCTTGATTATGATTAAGAGACATTTCAATTGTGGACTGATGGAAAACATCTACATACATGTGAGGTTGACACATTCTGTGAATGAATTCACAAGCCTTTGGTTTAAAAGTTGTCTTTCTGTGTCACTTTAAGCATCACATATCTCTACTTCCTAAAGAAAAACTCTTGAACCAAGGTGTACTTTTTTTAACTTTAACTAATAATCTAGAGCAACCCCAGTACAAAATATCATACCAGAATAATTACAGCACAGAGTTCAACAAAAAGTCACATGGAAGAAACTGGGCTTTCTGTCAAAAAAAGTCTGCAAGTCGATCATGAACTGAGAGTGGGATCACCTTCTCCCTTAGGTTTACCTTGCAGTACCTGAGCTGCTTGAAGACAACACTCATTCTAAATCTGTAAGGACTACGATTAGGACTGCAATGAGAAGTTTATTTAGAATATTTTTAGTAATATAAGTAGGTGTAAAGTTCATCTTTTTATGGAACAGATGGAATCATGTAGGAAGGCCTAATTTTGTTTTTCTGGTGATTTTAAAAATACATATTTTATTCATACTTATATATATTTATTTATATATATTTCCTGGTTTTCCTCTTAATGGGTAATATACTGTGGAATTTGATACAGAATGACCTAGAGTCTCAGTGTACACCACAGTAAACATGTATGCCTGAAGGTAATAAATACAAAATAAATCCAAAATGTAACTGATCTAGCTTTAGCCATGTAATAATTTAGTATCATATTCAAGCAAACCCAGGTACCTAATGAAAAATAGGGACACGGCCACAGTGTTTATCATGTCATTGAAACTGTCCTCATGATATGCCAACCTCTTCAAGTAAAGACAGGGTCTAGGACAGCAATCTTAGATGAGGTGCACAGCTTTTGAAAACTAAAGTTATATGAAATGAATCTTTCTTTGAGATAATCTATTTATATATATATATATATTTTTTTTTCAAAGGGGAAGAAATTTTTAGGGTAGAAAGTACAGAAAATATGTAATTTTGATTGTCATTTCTGCAGCTGTATGTAGATGACTGAAAAGAAGCTCATATCCACAGTTTAAATTCGAAGTACTTATTAGAATAATCTGATTTTAACCCAGATGTTCTGATTTTTTTTTTACAATGAGGAAAGAGATAAATGGATTGAAAGTGAATAGGGCACGTAGAAGACAGGTCATTGTGGAGCTGAAAGCAAAGAAAGAAAGGCTCCTTACAGTGAGATAATAAGACCAAAATATGAGTGTCTATATTACATACCACTCTCCCCTCAGAAAAACTCTGAAAACCTTTGACGCATGTTCTTCTTCCCCCTCCTCTAACTCCCAGCAAAATATTTAGAAACTTCATTAAGAAGCACAAGTTACTTATATATTACTTTTACTACCACACTTCTGAAGCATTATACAGAGTTTCTACATAGTTCCCCTGAGGGAGTTGCAGAGTTCAAACTCTCTGCACTGTACATTAAATTGAAGGGTTAGTCTGAAGCATTTCACGTGTCTGTAAGAAACGTATTTCCTCACTGTGTTTTTACATTTGATCTGCAATGAAAATGGTAAGAAGAGAATAATATCAGTTGAAGAACTATGATATGGAGAAGGATGTTTTGCATTAATTTTCCATTCAAATATGCACAAAGAAGAAAAAGTTAAGAAAAAAGATCAAGGAGATGTGATAACAGGCTATAAATGGATTGAATTAGGAAAATCTCAGTTTTCAGGAACTAAATCTTAAGGTGTAGCATAGAGCAGTGGCAGAGAAATGACAGCAAGAGACATCACTCTGACATGTACATATCCGCACAGCTTAGGAAATATTGTGAAGTAAATCCCTTTTGTAAAATACTTAAAAAATGCCTATCATGACAATGACATTTAAGAGAGAGAGCTCTTCAACAGACAAAGACGGAAAATGATAAAGTACAGTGATGAGAGAGAAGGATGAATAGGAGTGAGAAGAGAATGTAGAGAAAAATATCTTGGGGAGGACTGGGAAAATAAAGGGACAAAAATGCATTACAAACAGAAAGAAGGAAATTAAAATTATAAAAAAAATAAGTTCCTTTCACATTACAGATACATTTTGTTTTACACAGAAATTTTGGTGGCTATAAACAGACCTCAGATTGTAATGTTTTCAGCCTGATGGGAAGGTGAACTGCAAGTCACAGCTCTGTCAGTCCTCCTCAAGTAAAGAGGAGGTAGAAAATATAGAGAAAAAAGGTTCAAAGGTTGAAATAAGGACAGGTATATCACTCAGCATCAGAGGTAAAACAGAGTCAGAATAGGGAAATTAATAAAAGTTATTGACTATTTCTAACAGAGAAAAAAGAAACTAAAAACAAACAAAAAACCCTCCTTCGTCTTCTGTGGGAAGATGAAGGCTGTGGTCAGTCCATAAACCTTCATGTCTGCCACTCTTTTATGGTCACTCTGCCCTTGCTTAAGCATGTGGTCCTTCCTGTGGGATGTCATCCTTCTCAAATCCATCCTGCATGGGCTTCCTACAGCATGCAGATCTCCAAGCACTCCTCTAACACAGCTGCGTATCACAGGGACCTTGCTCCAGGAGCTGCTCCAAAGGGATTCCCATGGGCAGCAGCTCTCCCAGACCATGGGTTGCACTGTGGGCTCCTCCATGGCTGCACATGGAAGTCTGCTCATTGTAGTGCCCACGGGATGCAGTGGGAGAGCCTGCTTCACCATGGGCCTCTCCTGAGCTGCAGGGAGTTTCTGCTCTGTTCCTGGAGCAACTTCTCCCCTCCACACTGACCTTGGAGGCTACTGGGCTGCTTCTCTTTCTTTTTCTGACTTCTCTCTCCCAGTTGCTCCTGCACAGCAGTTTTCCCCTTTTTAAATCTCTCCCACAGGGACAACCAACAACACTCTGGCCAGTGATGGGTCCTTTTTGGAGCCTAGTAGAATTACATGTTTGGAATGACTCTCCACACTTCTAGAATAAATCAGTTTGGGAAAATCATGAGCATTACATGGGGACATGCAGGAACAAAGTGGTGATGAATTTTATCAAAATCTGCTATGGTATTTGTAGTGTATAAACAGGTTTTATCAGGCTGATAAAATGTGCCGACAGTTAAACATTCATGAATGTCGCTTGATAATGATTACACATGCACTTGCATACTTATAAACACAAGTTTCAGAGCACAGGATCTGAAGGGATGGAGGGACCAGCACTGAAGGAGCTGTCCAGTCAAGTATCTTTGAAAGGTCATAGTGATTGAGTGAGGCTCCTGAAAACTGCAAGAAAGGAAATCTTTTACATCTTATCCATGTAAGATCCACTTACATCTTTTAGAAGTTCAGGAAGGAGGAACATTCTCAAAACAAATGGTGAAGTGAGACTAGATAAATGGGCAGTGAAACAAACTGAAATAGGGTTGAACTGATGAAGAGTTGTTATCAATAACACAAAGTGCAGGCTTGTCACTCATGTAGTACTCCAGAAGTCAATACTGTTGTCTAGGTTGTTTGACATACAATCATAGAATGGTTTTGGTTGGAAGGGACCTTTAAGATCATCTAGTTCTTAACCCCCTACTGTAGGCAGGGACACCTCCCTCTAGACCAGGTTACTCAAGTCCCACACAGCTAAGCCTTGAATGCTTCCAGGGAGGGGTCATTCACAGTCTTGCTGGGCAACTTTTTCCACTGTCTCACCACCCTCACAGTAAAAAAAATCTTCCTGATATATAGTCTAAATCTACCCTCTTCCAGTTTAAAACCAATTCCCCTTGTCTTGCCACTATATGACCATATAAAATATAAGGAAATAAGTTGTTCTCAAAGGAATATGTAGCTATAAGTTCATTTTGAGATGATGAATGATCAAGACTTTTTATTGTTTTTAAGGTAAACTCTTATTTCTGCTTCAAGTTGTTTTTAATTTTGATTTTAATTTTGATAAGATACACACTGAGATATATAAATATATGAAACAAATATATCTAATTTATTATTTGGAGGACATTATTTTGCTTCACATTGATTTTGTTCACCTTCTATTAACTTTATTCTTTTCTTCTGCTCTTTTTTTTTTTTTTTTTTGTGAAAGAAAAAGAGAATGCATATAAGAGAACAGCATCTTCATTTTCCTAAATGTATGTCCTTGTGTTCCTAGACTCATTCTGTCCTTTTTAAGCTGCAGTCAAATACTGTTCATATGAGGATGTTCTCATCAACAGAGATTTTTTTTGTCTCAGATGAACTTGTGACAGGATGTTTGTTTAAGTAGCAGGTGGTGGCACATTTGTTAAAGTGGACCATTTGTAGTATTAATAAGAGAAATAGAGGTATCTATTCATTATGTGCATGGTAATTCCAGTCCATGGCTACTTTACAAATCTTGGCACCTTTAGGTTTTGGAATAAAACTTGTAGCATATGCAATATGACTTAAAATCTAAAGAGAGAAAAATGAAGAAAGGCAAGCGACTTTGATATGATTAAACAAACATAAACCACTGGGATAATAGTTTTCATACGTCATCTTTTCCCAAAGTTACTTAATTTTTTCTGCTTGTCACTTTCACATCTTTCAAATAAGTAGAAAAGTATTGTGAATTAGGTTGTTCTTAAATGAAAGAGTTGGGACTTAATTCCATTGAAAATAACAGGCTTTTACTGAGCTACAGAGTGTTATTTTGAACACATCAATAAGTTAAACAGTTGTCTGGACTAGTACTGGCATGTTTCTAGTTAGCTTAGAGTGAGTTCAGAAGAGTTTGAAAATCTTCACTCATCTGAGTATACATGGTTATTAAAATGCTTTTTTTTTTTTTTTTCAAGGTAGCAGCAGAGTTGTAGCCATAATGTCACTACTTAGAATTCTAGAAGTCTGCTATATTCAGAGATACTGGTAGCCAGAGAGAATACAGGGCATGCACTGTGATGTTAGGAAAACACAGTTTTGTTTTAATAACTATGTAAGATTCCAAAACTTTTGCCATCCTTATTTTGACCCATTATTATATATGTGTACAAGACACAATAAGCTTAGATAAGAGGTTACCTATAATGTCACAGTGAATCTTCATCCTCATAAATATCCATATCACTAACATGGGTCTTGAGAATGTACCAAAATTTTAATTTTTTAACATATCTCTTTTCTTATCATTCAAATTACTTTCAAATAGCTAAAGATTATTCATAAAATAAGAATTTCTGTCTCCCTCTTAGAAAATAAATATTAGTTTCTAGTCAAAAATGCTCTGGTCCAGGAAAAAAAAAGTCAATTTTCACAAAGTGATATAATTCTAATCAGATCTTGGCAGTTTTTTAGGAAAACTGTGAGTTGATCATATCAGGGTTTAGACATGGACAAACAATCATTGACACAATTTATAACCTCCTACCTCTAAATCTGCTCAAATGCATATTTGTTTATTTGGTGGTAGAAGAGCATAGGTATAAATAATCATGGTAACAGAGTCTTTTGTGGTAGTCACTATAGACAGGAATGCAATGTACTTTCTAACCTATGATTACATTTTGTTTCTTAGCACATCTTCCAAGAGTCTTTTATCATAAATATTTTTTCTACCCTACTCAAATTCCTTTCTAATCTATGTATTTTAGTGTTGTAAGTACCAGGGAATACCAGGGAAGGAAAGATATCTGGAGAAGTCTGGAATTATGAGGGAGATTAAGATCATTATTATCAGGAATTGTTTAATTTCTTCATGCGGAATTAACTCAGGGGAACAAAGAAACACACCTCCCAGTCACTGCTCTGAAAACATTTGGGCCTGCCTAATGTGGATAGGTTATATATTTTGTTAAACTACTGTAAGCTTTTTCAAAAGTTTCTCTACACTTCTACGTTGAATTAGGACAGAAGTAATGTCTTCTTTTCAAGAAATTCACTGTATGAAAAAAAAAGATTATTTTACCAAGAACCAAACGAGAAAGTATAGTTGTCTAATTAGTATTCATAATAGAATCATCTGATCAATTTGGTTGATGAAATTTCCAGAAGAAACTTGTATTATCCTTCACTGTAAGCGCTTGATACTGTGAATAGTTTTTTCCAGTTTTAAAGAGAATTAAAATCACCCACTCAAGATGATACTCTTCTTGGTTAATTTGTATTTATGAAACCTTTTAAAACTGATGAAATTCAGTTCCATCAGAACTGTGACCTTCACTCAAACTTATTTTTTCACCATTTGTATGTTATCTGCAAAAAAAAAATCAGTATCAGGTGCATCACTGAAGACATCCATTATTTTCTAACACTCAACAGCATGGGTAAAGGCTTACATTCTGGTATTAGTGATAGGAACATATACATATGCATACAATAACTGTAGTCATATTTCTCTGCTTTCCTCCTCTCCCCTTTCTTCTCCTCTCCTGTGTTTGCAATAAAGTCTGGAAAAATAGCCAGAGTGAAAATCCTGTGAAGTGGTAGCATAAGTGGTGAAGATCATAAGTTGCAAATCATGTTTCTCTTATTTCATAGCAGATAAAAGAGAAGGCACATTTGACCAAGGGAAATAGAGAAGTGAAGAAACAACAGAAACCTTTGTTACTCTTCCACCCCAACGGCTGACCTGTCTGCCCTGTGTAAGCTAGCAGAAGACTTTATGAGTGTAACAAAGTCCGGGCTAACAGATACCCAAGAAGCAAATACCATTTCTACCATCTTAATGACCATCTGAATACGTGAAGCAATTTTCAAACTCTATGAATAATAATTTCAGCCGAATAGTGAATTCCTTCAGATAACTTGTAGGGGCATATCCAGAGGAGAGCCACGGAAACGATCCAAGGGATGGAATGCCTTCCCTATCAGGACATACTGAGAGAGCTGAAACAGTTCAGCCTGGAGAAGAGAAGGGAAGGAGGGACAAGACACTGCCATTTCAGTATCTAAAGGGAGGTCATAAGTAAGAAAGAGCCACTCTTTAGCAAGCTCAGTTGTGACAGGACGAGGGAAAATGTCTTCAAGCTAAAAGGGGGTAGATTTAGACTGGATATACAGAAGCAGTCTTTTACAATTAAGGTGCTGAGGCACTGCAGCAGGATGTCCAGAGAGGTGGTGGATGCCCTGCCCCTGAAGACTTTCAAAGTTAGCCTGGACAGGGTTCTGAGTTCCCTGATCACCTGTAGGTGTCCCTGTTCATTGGAGGGATGTTGGGCTGGATGACCTTTAAAGTTCCTTTCTAACTGAAACAATTCTATGATTCTAAGATCAGGTTTGAGCATACTTATAAACATCATTCACTTCACGGATTGAAGTGAAAGCAGTACAAATGATCATGCACTGGATTTGGTTTACTTTTCCCTTTACAGGTACTGCTATCCCAAAAGGCTTTTCACAACCTTGTATTCTTGTATATTCAACACATACCTTCAACTTCATGCAGTAAAAGCATCAGTCCTCTATGATGAAGTCAGCATATATACATCATATTTCAATTCTTCATGAGTGAGTCTTGGGCCAGAAGAGATAGAGTCTATTGCCAGATACTATGGAGGCAACCAGTTTTCTCTGTGGGGAACATAAATGAGAAAACTGTGAAGATGAGGCAGTTTGGGTCACCTGGCCTCAGAAATATTAAGCAGGAACATTAAGTTCTCTACACAGAAGTATAACATAGTGAGTGGTAATCTTCACTCTTCTCATTTGTGAACAAAAGATAGCATGCCAAAGACATAACTGAATTCCTCAGACTATTGTAGCATTTCTCTTTTTCTATGTTACAGCCGTTAGACTGCTATACCATTCAAATTATTTTGTTACAAAATAAGTGGAAGACGATGCCCTTTGAATTTTACAGATACATTCTCAATAAGGTAATGCTCTGTGAAGAAATTATTCTTTATTTTTTTCTACTTACCTAGTTACTCTGTTGTTTTTCATTTATGTTTTCACTGTTTTCCTCTTCAGTCTGATTGCTTACCTCCTCACAGGTACAGTGAAGCCAATCATCATGTCTGCCCCTGTGTTCCCAGGCTCTACCAGCCTCTTTGAATTTATATTATATTTTTGTAAATAACAGCAGCTATCAGTTACTTCTCTTTATTTATTTATTTATTTATTTATTTTTGAGACAACATCTGGGCTAACCTTTGAAGCTTGGCTTTGCAATTGCTCAGCTCTGCAATCTCCATGAATTGTGCCCTTTGATTTGTGCAGTCCAGCCTGAGAACAAGTAATATGGGCACAACTGAACAAAATTATTGTGTTTATGAGATTATTGTCTTGTTCAGGATATGAGAAACTCCTTTGGCTAGCATATGCTGCATTTCTCTTTACAGCCTAGAGCTAACAAAATTAATCAATCTTCATTTATCCTGTAAGTGCAGAGGTACAGTGCAGAATTCCCTGTGAAGCTCATGATACAGGCGGAAAAGTTTTGGTATAAGTGTCATTAAGCCATCGCAAAAGTTGTTAAAGGCAAGTGAGGATGCATCATAGTATAATATAGTTTGCAAATCATTATCACCTGCAAGCTAGTTTTATTCCTTACAGTGATAACTAGATGCCAAGTGACTCTCTTCAAGTCAAAAGCGTGATTTGATCTCAGAGTTGTCCAAGTGCAGAATTTAACGAAAATGCTAGGAGTAAATCACGAAAATAATTGTCACTGATGTATGAAAATTCAACACAGAGAATTCTTTACTACTATGAAGGCTCTCAGAGCATATACAAGGGCTTGGCTGAGGATACTACTACTCTGTAACCATCGTTTACTTGTACTCTCAGTACAAATATGACCTGGCATTCTCTGAGCCCATCCTTATTTTTGTAGTCAATTTTCAAACTGCATTTCCATAAAGTTGATATTTTTTTTGGAGAAGACTGTCATTTTTACAAGCCATTTCATACTTTCATCCATAAGTTGTCTATTTCAATCATGCGTTTGATCTAGGGGTTGATAATTTAAACATTCTTAGAGAGATAATTATTATTACTAATCAAGATTTTTTTTCCTTAGTTTCCAATTACCTTTTCTTTTGTACTGTTAGAGATTATGAAATAGTGCTCATTAAAATGTCAATTACAAGTCCATACTAAGAGCTCATTTAAGCTCTGAAGGTCACAATACTTAGCTTAAAAATCAGTAGCGAATATGAAATAATAATAAAAACCTGTTAAATATGAATGTTGAAAGAAATCAAATTAGATTGATATAATTTTACAAACACCAAGTACAACCTCAACCCTAAATCCTTTGTGGTTTTTGCTTTTCTGAATTGCTGCAGGTCCTCTGCTACTAATTTCTGCACTGGGCAGTTTGCAGAACTTTCCAATTATCTCTGACAAAAAGTAATGTTCAAAAGCCCAAAATTGTAATTGTATCAAGAGTGAACAGGAATGCAAGTTGATCGACTTAGTTGTAATTCATGAAAGTGGGACTCCTTCTGAATGGCTTTATACCAAAACTTTTTATAAACAAGAGCGAATAAGTTCAGGCTAGGTAGCCTAGTCTTAATTCCTTTTTTTTTTT
This sequence comes from Odontophorus gujanensis, assembly GCA_013399175.1. Taxonomy (NCBI): domain Eukaryota; kingdom Metazoa; phylum Chordata; class Aves; order Galliformes; family Odontophoridae; genus Odontophorus; species Odontophorus gujanensis. The sequence goes on along the minus strand of VXAB01007193.1, from coordinate 23,400 downwards.
TTTTTTCTTTNNNNTTTTAATTCCTTTTTTTTTTTTTTTTCCTCTGGGATGAGTTTGTGACTTTGGAATCAGTATCAATGCGGCAGACAGAGAAACTCAACAGAAAGATATTTCCTTCTCTTTTCATTATTTTAAAGCATCTGGCAAAAGCAAGCTAATGGGTATTAATTTTAAAATTATTTCTGCTGTCAGGCACATTTTTTTGTCTATGAAAACATGTTTGATAGTATTGTACTTTATACTGGAGGTATTTCTGTTAGTCAACTGTTAGTCCAGCAGCATAGAGAATTACACTTGGATATGGTCAGTGTGAAAGAGTATTCTTACAGCAGTCATCCTCTCTTTTTACCCCTTTGAAAACTGTGAAAAGGAGAGACCTGGCAGTAATGAATCACCTGACTCCTGCACCAGAAAAGAGATTCTCATACAAAAAGAGAAAATATGCCACTGAAGAACATTTTAAGCATGCTTAGTGAATTTATTTTCTGCTTAAAGAATTGGGAGAGAAAGTAAGGAAGGATAGTATAGAGAGCTATAGTAGTCAGATCAGATTTGCCATTTAGCATTTATACTTGTGCATGCCATGAGCTTTCAGAGGAGAATGTTGCTGGTTAATAAAGTAAGATAGGATAGATTAGACAAGGAGACTTGATGCGGTTTTTTTGTTGTTGTTATTTTATTTATTTATTTTTTAGATGCAGGATTGCTTGCCTGGTTAATGCTGTGTTTAATCCAGATAGGAGAATGTCTTGGGATGAAATCAAGAATGTGCTTTTACTCGTATGCCAAAAGATGCCAATTATTCAGTAGTTAGCAGTTCTTGGAATCAAGCAGCCTGAAGTCTGAAGCCCAAATAATAAAAGCTTTAGAACTGCAAGATTGAATTCAAACAATTACTTTAATATTTACTCGTATCATTTCAGAACAGCAAGCACCAGGAGCCTACTGACGTTGTGGGTTAATACACTAGCCTTTCAATCCTTACAGCACCATCCAACACTTCCAAATTATGATTGGATTACAAATGCAAATGAGACTCGTGTTTTTAAGCTAGTCAAGATTTTTTTTTTTTAGCTTTGTTCATACAATGCAATGCTAAAAGATTAGAATTCTACATCTTGAAGATGCCCAGGACTTGTAAGAATACCAAGGTAGTTATTCTTATGGGTACGGCCCATAAGTAAATACAAAAACATGCAAATATTCAGTGGGGTTTGAATCTCTTCCATGATGCTTGGTCATACTGAAGAGCTGTCTGGAACAGCTGTTGTGGTTTTGTGGTATTTTTGCTGCCTGTATTCCACACCATAACATCATGTTGGGAGTTAAAGAGATGGATTTAGTAAATTACCATTCCTCCTCAGATCATTGCCATTGTTTTTTGTTGTAGACCCATCTGTTATTTCCATACCCTTCTTCCTTCTCCCCCATCAACCTCTCCCCTCCCAGAGTGCACAGCTCTGTTTGGTCAGCCATGCTTCCAAAGACAGGGCAGTTTTTTTTTGTTGTTTTTTTTTTTTCTTCCCTCTCTCTCCCTTTTTTTCTTTCCTTGTGTCCCTATCATGGACTTAGACCTAAAGATAACACCATGACAACAGATTAAAGTAAGAAAGAAAAGAAGGCATGAAGATTAAAAAAGCTGTCAGGCTGGAGAAGAGGAAATATAGGATGCAGTAGAAGATCAGCTAAGAGAAAAAGAGCACAGATAAAGTATGATGCTATGTCAAGTTACATTAGCCGCAAAACAGGCCCATATGGTCAAGTTTAAGGTTTGCTAAAGTAGGACAATTTGGGATAATGATTCACTGCTGATTTCTGATTTTATTTAATTTTACTCTTTTGTTTATTCTTTACTTGGAATGCTAAATTTGACTGTGGAAATATCTGGAATTTAGTGAAAAGGAAGTTTGGAAAGAAAATGTAAATTCGATGAACCTGTTTGAAATGAGTACCTTGAAAAAAAAGGAAGTATTTTACCTTAAAGATTTAAGTATGTCAGAGACATTATGACATTCATTTTGTAAAGTAAAACTGGCAAGAATTACTAATGTTTCTGCATGTTAAATTATGCCACTTTTCACCTATACCACTACATATAATATGAAAGAAAACACATTTTGTTCTTAGAATAGTAAAATATGTATATATTTTTTTTTATCAAGACAAACCTCTAATTTATTCTCTTCAGATTGGACAATGAAAATTATAAGTAGATTTTCTCCATCTTCTTTATTATATGTTTATTTATTTATATGACTGTTTTACAGGAACACTATATTGTCTAGAACCTTATTAAATGCTAAAGAAACATAAAAGTGAGATATAGAACAAGCACCAGCAAGAACAATAGACTGCGTAAAATTTTCTTAAGAAACATAAAATAGTAAAATTTATTCTTATATTTAAAAACAATTTGAAACTTCAGTAAATGGCTAAAACAAAGGGAAAAAGAGAATACTGTGTGAGTTGAAACAAAATTGCTTCTCCAGAAGCTGAACACCTCACTTTTTCTTCTTTTTAGTGATATTAAAGGCATATTAGAAGAACAAAATGAAATGTTACAAATGAAACATGGATATTCAAAAATGTCCGTAAAAAATATTTTTCATAATGTGATTTCTTTACATTCAAACAGGCTGTGAAATATTCCTCATTTAATTTTCCTATGCAAAATCTTAGTCTTAAGCATTGTTTTCCACAGCTAAAACATAAAACAGAACAATTCAGCTCTAGTGTTTGCATAATTTCTTACGTGTTACAGATTTTCCTTTTTTGATCCCCTAAGAAATGAGAAATTATTTTATTTGGATTAAACTGTCCTGTGCACAATTTTATGAGAAGTAAGGAGCTGGAAAATAACATTTTAAGAGGTGGAGACCTCAAAGGAAAATGAGAGCCAAGAGACCATGGGTACAAAAAACCCACATATTACATGTAGAGGAATGCATCAATTGCAGAAGTTAAAAAACTTGATGAGTTTTTAAAACTGCACTAAAGTTTAATACAAAAAGTGTAAAAGTGTAATACAAAAAGAGTTTTTAAAAGACTGATAAACTAGGGATGTATGATAGAGTTACAGAGAACAAAAGCTCATGAAATAAACTGTTGGTGACCGAGAAAAAGAGAAAACTGTTAATGTTGCAGGATGTCATTTTCTAGAGGGAAAATAAAAGTAAAAGGGATGTGATTATTAATTTTGGTAAAGTTTTAGGTCCTGAGCTGTAAGCTCTCTCATTTTCTTCTCTGGGTGCATTACCAGGATTCTGCTGATATCCTGGGGGAACTACTTTTTCTTTATGCTAATATGTGTGGATAAGCAGACTTTCTTGCAGATACTTTTGGTGCTATTGTGGTACTGTGTCTCTATACTCTCATTGCTAGTAATTCCAAATGCATAGGATGAGAAGACAGTAATGGAAACAGTGGAAATTAATTAAAAAGCCTTTTATTTATATTTATACACGTAAATTTATACACGTAAGAGTAGTGGATTTTTTTTAATGAAGTACTCAGAAAGTAACAGAACTACTGATAAATTTTATGTTCTTCCATTAGAGATGGAAATACCAGGCTATTACTAGAATGAAATTTCCATTTCTAATTCTGATAGATCATGTGATATTACTGTAATGAGCTTGTCTATAGCAAATGAGAATCCTGTTACCTTGTGTACCACCCTTTTTTGGTTTCTATGTTAGAATAGAGAGAAAAATAAATAAAGAAATTGCTTTTACGAGGAATACAGCTAACAACACTCTAAAAGTCAAAGCCAGTTTTGTGGTTTCATCTGTTAGCACTGTGCTATCAAATGGGGGAGATCAGATAAATGTTTATAAGTATCTAAAGGTAGGTGAGAGACAAATGAATGAGGTCAACCTTTTCTCAGTGCTGTGTAGTGATAGGACAAAAAGTAGTGGCCTCAAACTTGAACATAGTAAACTCCATACTAAAATGCATAACATCTATATGGTAAGAGAGAGAGAGCACTGCAACAGATTACCCAGAGAGGTTGTGGAGTTCTATGGAGATACTCAAGATCCTCCTGGTTGCCTACCTGTGTGACCTATTGTAGGGTATCTGCTTTAGCAAGGAGGTTGGACTAGGTGATTTCTTGAGGTCCCTTCCAACCCCCACAATTCTGTGGTTGCGTATAATATTCATGCAAGATACAGGTATTTTATATAATTATGTTTACTTCTTTAAAGTTACCATAAAAAGTTGAATCAATAGCTCATATCAATTTCTTTGAAATGCTTGCCTCATCACTTAAAACTTTTTTTGTTGCCTAAGGCATACAGATATACACAAGCCTGTGTAAAGCAAATACTATTGAATGAGTCCCCAGTAGACTCTGAATTTGATCTAAGATGAACTGCTGTCATAGCTGAACAAAGCACACTTCTCCAAAATTATCATTTCATGTGTTGTCCTTGTGTCTCTCAAAAGCTCTTGATGAGTTTCTCTTTCCAAGAGATGTAAAGTCAGTGGGAACAGGTAACAGAAAATACATCCTTTCAGATATTAAAACTGTCTGAAACTAAGGCAGTAAAAATCAGGAGAAAAACTTTGAGCTAAATCCATTCTGGAAACAATTATTCTGAGTTGAACAGCTTTATGTTAACTAGAGAAAGAATGGAGAGAATCAAAAAAGTTAGCCCTGTGGTACATGGGAGAAGCTAACAAGGGGGACAGTTGATAAGGTCATTGGCTCTTGAGCAACAGGGAGAAGAGACAAAGTGCTGATTGCCTGCAAACAGCAGTACATTAACAGGAGCTGAGGTGCAAGGTAAATATAAAGGGACTAGAAAACCAGTGTTCTCAGGGTTCAATTTTTGTATACAGGGTCTACATCTGTGAATATCTCCATCTGTGTCTAGTTACACACGTACATGAGGAAATGGATTTACACTGACCATGGAATTGAAACAAGAATTTAAGCAGTTTTTTGCACAGTGACTCTATCACTGTATTATCACATAATGAGATTCCATTCGACAGATGGTTCTATATTTCATAGGGAATGTACTGTCTCCACAAAATAGCTACAAGTTTCATTCAAAACAATTTTAGCCTTCGTTAATGAGACTGATTTAGTATATTTCATATTTAAACTCTTTTTGAAGACTTACCAAATGTAAATGTCTGAGTCATATATAACACTCAGTGTTAAAACATTATGATGTGCCCCCAGGTGATAAAGTGAAGCCATTTACAAAATAAATGCCATCTTCAGCAATGCTAGGAGTCAGCTAATACTATAGACATCTATGGGGGCATGCCATCATTTCCTAGAATCTGACACAGAAGCACAAAGTTCTCTTGGAGACCGCAAGCTTATGTTTATTAATGTCAGAACAGTGTATAACAATATGATTTGTTTATTCCAGAAGTGCCTTTGTACTGTACAAATATTACATAGAGTTATTTGACAGTGAAGAGCCTAATGTTTTCCCTGACTACAGCTACAGAACTTTCAAATCAAAGTACTTTGCTGTTGAAAAATGAAAGAAATGCAATGTGAAATGATTCTGGTCTAATGAAGTGTTGGGCTCCTCTTGGGAATAAAAAATATGATAATTCATGTAACTGAAGCATTCCTTGTAAATTGTCAGCTATTCAAATTAAAGGAGTAACTAATGAATAACTGTATGCAAGATCGCATGGTGATTAGCAGTACAATATTTAATATCAACTAATGTTATCAATCATTTCCCACTGTAATTACCCACGTTGTTGAATAGAAAATTGCTTTTAAAAGTACATTTCAACAAATTAAGTATTAATTATTGCAGGTAACTTGTAAAACACTTTGTTGCTGTATAGTCAGGAATGAGCAAGAAAGTTTACCAACATAGTGAACATTTTTAAGGTTTTATTTTTACTTTTTTTATAACTAAGATTTCAGAAGAACTTCATAAACAAAGTAAACAATAAATGTATAGGAAAAGAGCTCTTAAACTCACCAGAACTTGATAATTAGCAAACTTGTCCGCAAAGTACAAAAGTGATGTATAGGGCCAGCTGCAGGGAGAGGGCCTAAATGAAACTGTATTCACGATCAGGGAGAAATTATTTATGTCAGTGAGATGTTTAAATACACCGCAAAAGGTGCTATGCTCTCACCTAAGTTAATGAAACAACTTTTTTGTTATTATTTCTATTTTATTTAACTGTATATGCTAATACTGTTCACTGATCATATTATGCAGTTGGATCCATGCTCACACGTTTTTTGCAGAAGATAAAAGACAATACCTACAGTGAAAAGAGTGGGGCTACCTTTCATCATATATTAATAAGATGAGGAATTTCTTTTCTTGGAGTCTGAAATTGCACTGACACGAGACTGTAAGACCATTCTTAATTTTTTACTTCTGCATGTGTTTCATATAACTGAGTTAATCATTAATTACAGCAAGGGCTTTAATCTGAATTTCTTTTTTTTTTTCAGGTATACGTAAGTGGCCATCAGATTAATAGACACTCTGAACTAAAAAAGTAGTGAGGGATATGTTTCTCTTTTATTTTGAATAGAAATTACATTCTGCAGCTAAGATATTTTTTATAAAATATATTTAAACCAAACAGCTTTGATTAAAGTTCCAGAGCAAACAAGCAAGTCTACATAAATCATTTTCATAGATTTTATATTCACAGTTGCTAGGAGTGAAGGGGAGACCTATGAATCAGAAGAAAACCACTCTGCTGATTAATTTGTGCTTCATGGCATTTTTGCAGAATGTGAATTTGACTCTGTAAGGGTTGTAAAGGCAAAATGTTGTCAAAAAAAAAAAAAGAAGGAAAATAAGTTCTTACCCATCTCCAAAGATGTAGGCTCACGGGGAAGGAACTCCAGAAAGGAGGGATCTCCAACAAAAGATCCTCACTTGGTGGCAGCCAGCCCTTAAATGAGGTCTAAGAGGTCTCACAGGTGTATCACCTTCACCTGTTCTCTCAGGGCTGATCAGATCTTACCTTCAGGTGCTCATTCACTGGTTCAGGCCATGACTCAACAGTTCCCATACAGACTTGTTGTCCTTGAAATGTTCTGTACGTCTCTTAATTTTTTTTTTTTATTATTATACATTTTTCTATGTATTTCTTCATATATTTTTAATTCTCAACGACCTTGAAATTAATCCAGATATTTTTGATTGTTTATTTCTCACTAGTTATTTTTCTTATCCATAAATGTGAAAGTTAGGCAGATTACTATGAATTAAAGGTAGCAAAAAACACTCATGCTTTATTATGTGCCTCTTTGCATTGCTTTTCTTAATATATATATATATATACACATATATTTGGAACTGTGAATCTGGGAATAGGAGGAACACTAATGCTGACTGTTTTTAGTAATCTGACTCAAATAGTAAGAACACTTCTTTGCTTAGGATTATTTCATACACGCTCCCTGGGAAGGATAGCTAGAAGGAGTTTCAGAACAGAAGTCAAACTCACAAATTATTCTCGGAAAAATCTTTTTCTTACTCTGTGGACTATGGAGTTTAGGAAGACTACCCATCCTATATGCAGATTTTTATTTGGTTCTTAAATTAGTTAAGATTAATACCTTCTCCCATATTCAAGGAAGTCTGTGACTAACATGAAAGGATCAGTTTATGCCTACCTTCTTAACTGCAATACACAAATTACAATGTAAAAACATAAAACAGAATATGTTAAGGATCCCTCAAAACCTGATGTCATGCAAAAGAGATTCCTACTTCTGGAGTTTGCAGAAGGGATGCTATGGTTAACTCAGATTTGGAGTAGAGGTATTTTAGGCCATTTGTGGCTTAGGGTTTTGCTGCTCTTTCCTTAAGCAGTCTGTCTCTGGAAAATCTTATTTTCCAAGCTAAGCACACAGGCTTTTCATAAGGTGCCCAGAAATATATTTTCAGAAGAGTGTCAGCTGAGCAGGAAGCCTACTAATCTAGCCTGGCCCAGAGAACCATGTGAAAAAATAGAAATAAAAAAATAAATAAAAAATATACCGTAGGACTTAAGAGATTTAAGCTAGTGTTCCTTGTTCAGGCCCAAGAATGTATAACTTTCTTACTTACAAGTCTCAATTGGGAATCCTTTTCCTGAAGTCAGGCACGTAGACTACATTTTTCAGGACAGCGAGTCATGCCCTAGTAGTTGAAGTGCAGTCTTTATGCTCACGCAAAATAGCCAGAGAATAGAGGTTTGACAGGCTCTGACTATCCTACTTCATTTAAAAGCTAAGCCAAAACAAACAAACAGAAGAATGAACATCACCACAACAATAACCAATATCCCCGCTCATATTTATACAATTTTATGCTAGTCCCTTCTGTAGAAGATTTGGAGAAAGCTAACTGGAGCAATAAAAAAAAAAAAAAAATGTAAGCTAACAGTAGAACCAGGATGAGGATCAGGGATAACAGTGCTCAGATTAGTCTACCATCTTCTTTCAGTAGAGAAATGGAGACGTAATCAGAATGAAGATGGCCACAAGGACCTAGCCATGACAACAAAGCCATCCATCATCTAATTTGAAAATCTTTCTCTCTCAACACCATGATTATGAGTAGGACTCCTGAAAACCTTGATTTTTTAAGAGAAAAAGTATATACGAACTGTTCAACTGATCCATTATTGAGAAAATGGGATTCTCCCAATGCTACTATTTTCTGTAGTGATGTTTTAAAGCATAACAAATGGAAACTGCATCATCTGTTTCACTAAAATATATATGAAAATAGATGATCTTTATTATGTTTTTTTATGTCTTTCCTTAACTTTCCACTTCCGCAAAGCCAGATACTTCGTTGTTTCTAAGTTTAAAACCTTTTGTGGATTTCTGCCTACCCTTCCACCTTCAGGTCTTCTTCTCTCCTCCTCAAAGTAGCTCAGTGCCTCTTGTTATGCCAGAATGCTTACCAGGCTTTTGCTACCAAAATCCCCAAATGAGCCAAGTTTAAGAATAAAATTTTTTCTGAAGATTTTTGGTGTTTATTCTTACTTTTTAACCCAAATTATCACTGGTAGATGATTTACAGTATGGTTCTGCTCACAGTTTTGTCAGCACCACTAAAGCAGCAGTGAACTGTAGTTTTTGTGTAAAAGTGACCAGCTTGAAACAGACAAAGCTGGGAATCTGGGATAGTACTTTTACTAGAGGTAATATATCACTGTAATTCACCTCTACTCTATTAAAGCCCTAGGATATGATAACAGAGTGATGCTGAATAAGTGGTTCTGAGAGAGCACATGCAAAAACTCTGGCCTGTTATGCGAGGGGTCACTTTATGTTTTTCAGTAGTAAGTATATAAATTCAGATGTAGTCAGTTTACTGACTGTATACTCAAAACAACAAAAAGCCTACATAGCCTCTGGTACCAAATCCTGAAAAGAAAGAGAGAAAAAAGAATCCAGAAGGTAAACTGTCAGCTTGCATTGCAATCCCAATAAAAACAAAAGAACAGTTGAAAGGAATCAGGCCTCAAAGTAACAACCACTTCAGACAATAAAATATAAATCCATATCACAGAATTCTTTTGATTTATATTAGTGGTATAGATAGAAATACTGAAGAGAATGTAGAATTAAATTTTAACAGAACTGAGTCTCAGAATTTGGTCTCAATGTAGTTTACCACTAAGTCTTACTCAAGTGGGCCATAAACCTACTTTAATGGAAGACAGCAATTTGCCTACTGCATGTTGTCACCTAATTGTTGTTCATGTTGATGTAATTGCTATGATAAAAGTAGTAAAATGGATTAAACTAGATTTTCAGAGCTATAGAATTATATTTTCATTAAATCATGAGATGATCATTTAATTCATTCTGATTGGCGATTAAGACATTTCCCAATGTTAATTTGGCTTAATAAAACAGGTTTTACTTAATGTAAGAGATAACACAGAATGATTCCAAAAATGAATAGACTTGTTTGAAGTCTGATCGCCCTGATAGATTCCTTCTTTACCATTTTTCTGATATTTCTACTCATAATTTTGCTTACTTGTATGCCTTTTTATACTTGAAAGTCTTGTAAGAATAGTTTGATTCTTACAATAAAGTGGATGAACAAAATAATACACAAGCTCTGTTAAGACTTCGAATAGCTCATTGTGTGACTTCTTTGTTAATAGAAAGATCTCCCTGTGCCTCTGTTTCCGTATTTGTAAATGAGAATAATAACTATTCTTTTGCTTGCACAGCATGTTTCAATTTTAAAACATTACATTTCTTAACTGACTGTCAAAAAAATTTCCTAAAATACCATATAAATATTGCAGAATAGCTGGTTCCTTCACAAGCACTGGAACAAATATTATATTAAGGGAGAAATGAGAGGAATTATAAAAAAAAAAAAACAAACAAAAAACAAAAAAAGAGGCCATAATACTATGAGAATGTCCATGTTCAATATAGAGAAATAAGGGAAGGAAGAAAGGAAGGCAAGCAGGGTAATGGAATAATGTTCTAAGAGTGCAAAATAGAAAAATATCCCGTGAACATCCTTTTCTTAGACCTGGGCAGACAGTGATTAGTAAAAGAAAGATTTACAGATTCTGCTAAATGAATGTTGAGGGGATTCTTTTGGTTTAATGTGGAATGTTTTATATTCAAACATGAAAATGCTAGCAGACAAAACTGTCTTGAAAAATAAACCATTTAAAAATCACTTTTGTGTACTGGCATTCTTACAAGTTCCAAAATGATCTACAAAGGAGCAAATAAAAGTAGAAATGCTAATATCTGCATATGCTACTACAGATACAGGATAGTAGTACTCTACAATTTCTCTTGCATTTTTAATTGTCTATTATCATTACTAGTGACTGTTACATATATTTTTTCTCACATCTGAGCAAATGAATGAAGATTCCTGAGTTTTCCTCACAAAATATGGACCAATGTTGAATTTTATTCATTCATCTTTTTTTTTTTTTTTTTTTTTTTTCATATGGAAGAGACTAATTGTTATTGGAATTGTT